>JAWRVZ010000232.1:453714-870169 GCA_037043235.1 Rhodeus uyekii
AAGCATTAGATAAGGAAAAATTTAATCTGCCAACTAACTACTTCTTTATATTTATGTACCTCATACTTTTTTACCGTCTTTATTATATTTGCATTCATCTATATGCCAAATCATGACAAAAATAAACCTTTAGTAGATACAAATGTTTATAGACTTTTTTTTGAGGGTAAAATATATCATAAGTATATATATATATATATATATATATATATATATATATGATATATTTTACCCTCAAAAGAAAGTATATATATATATATATATAACATTTTTATATTTTATTAAAATAAAATCATTGGCCACCAACCAGAATCCACTAGGCTTGAAATATTCTGAGTATTTAAAGCAACAGAGGGCAAAAGGACTGCAGCACGTTTCTATATTAAATAAAATGTTCTGCTCTGTTGGTCTGGACAGTAACATAGTTATGCTTATAGTTTTTGTTAATGGTGTGAACAGACTTTTACTGCTTTATGCAACAAAAAAATCAGAGAGGCTCTCTGTCGCATCGATGTTTCAGCTTCATCCAGGGAAGAATTAAAAATTAAACAGCTTTTCTTGAACTGAAGCTGTACTGTGGACGAGAAACTGCTTCAGCTGTTCTTCAGTAGTACGACACGTTTACCAGTAAAATCTCAGAACCGTTTTTAATGTTTCAGCACAAACCTTCGACTGAACTAATGGTCGCAGGGAACATTAGGCTCAGAACATACTCTATGCAAGGTCATCACACATTTGAAGTAGGATTAACTTGGAAAAAGCTAGGATTTTCACTCAGTAAATGCTTCAATAGTATGTAGAAAGACTCAAAAATGTAAAGTAGAAACATAAAATACTTGACATTAGAAATGATATGACATTGGGTATATAGGCATGTTAAAACTTCTCGAGTGCGTTTCATTAGATGAAGATATCTCGCTATAAATAGTCACAGGTATGACATTGTTTATGATGATGATGTGAATCATCAGTGAATCATGTGAATCATCTTTTTTGGCCTCTGAATAAAAGCACTTTGTTAGAAATGTTCTCCTTTTTTTAGCTAGCTTGTTGGACTTGGTTGTTATGTTGGGCTAAAATTGCATTCATTATTTTTGAACCAATGTAAGTATTTTCCATTAAAAACTTCTTAAATACTACGAAAAATCCTTTTTATAGTGTGGCTACACTAACTTTTTGTTTTTTTTGCATTGTGTTCATGCATTCAGTTGTGCTTTCGTATTCTTGTGCAGTACGTTTCTTCTGAGATATATCTCCAAGGTGTTTGTGTAACTGTCCCGCTTGCTGTAAAAAGATCCGTCCCGTGATCCTTTTAGCCTGGCCGTGTCCCTCTTCACCCCCTGCTTTTGCAGCCCATTAGATGCATTAAAGCTCATTGCACAAAATCAATAACCTGCTGTGGGTCGGTTGCTAAAACAATTGTCCAAATGTTTTCTTTTGTGAGGAGAGCAGAAACCAGCCCTAATGCCCTCGAGTGTCACAGCTGGTAATGCAAGCGCTCCGTTATGAGCTTTTCTGTCCGTCGTGACTGGAGAGAAACGCTTTCGGAGAGCTTGAAGGCCCCTCATGGTGAAATTCAGCAGCATCTGTTTACATTAAAAGAGAACATGAGCGCCATCAAAACATAATGTGAGACGGGAATGTTTTGACAACACTAGAAGACATGTTGACCACCTTATTTGGTAGATTTGCGCATGAAAGCTTGATGCAAATGACCTCGTCTGTAACCTCACCCTTGTCTGGTGTTTATTATAGGTGATGTTGTGACAAAAGTAGACGTAGTCTCCTGCGTTTTTTAATGCGAGGCACCACATGCTATTAGATTGAAAGTTAACTACTTCCCAAGTTTAAGGTTTGTTGAAAAAAGTTGAGCAAGTTTCTGAATTTCTGATGTTCCCCAAGGCTCGGTCTTGGGACCTATTTATTTATTATTTATTTAATGGACACTTTTTTAGTAAGAACATTATCCATTACACAAGAATACACATGGAAGAAGACATATTTTGGAAGCAACATAGACCAAAATCTCAATGGTTTCTTGCCTTAAATGGAAACTAGATAGATATAAACTCTTTTATTGTTTATTCACCCTCATGTCGTTCTAAACGGTTGTCACTCCTAAAATGAAAAAAATAAAACAACTTAAAAGTACCAATACTGTAATGAATATGGGTTGTGTTCAAAAGACCTGTTGTCAGGTTTGATGCAAGTTTGAATAAGAATATATTTTATTTTTTGTGAAGGTTTGGTGCTACACAAAGTTGAGTAAATGACAGAATTGTAATTTTGGGGTGAACTATGCATTTAAAAACCTCAATAGTGCCAATAAATCAACCAAAAAAGTCAAAGTATCATTTAAAGCAAATATTCATCATGAACTGGGTCAGAGATGATGTAAATGTAATCAGCTTTTCTCTTAGTAGAATTCAGTGAATTATTATCCCTTCCTGCTGTAAATCCTGACAAAGTCCAGAAACATACAGACAGTCTTTCAGTGAGTGATCCATCATTAGGAGTGAATGAGAAACCATTCAAATCTTGGATAGGCGCTGTACACACAGAATTGATGTCAGGATAGGTGCTGAACAAACGGGAAGTGATGTCAGGATAGGCACTGAACACACAGGAAATGATGCCAGGATAGGCACTGTACAGACAGGAAGTGATGTCAGGATAGGCGCTGTACACACAGGAAGTGATTCCAGTTTGTGATCTCAGTGATCCACATCATCTCAGTTTGTTTGATGGCTTCAGGACGAATGCATTTTTATTTTATTTCCATCCAAATATGTTAGTAGAAATTTTAGGTTGACGTATAAAAAATGCTGTATGGAAAAGCTAAGATGTGCATAAGATAACATGAAATGCAAATGATTTAAATAGAACTTTTAATTATTTTATAATAAGTTTGCATTTTTCTAGGATCTTGATGGAAACTGTCCGGTCGAACATATTTGATGATTTTTAAATATAGCTACAGTCTGCCTGTCTCCTACAGCCTCCTGTTTATCCACAGATCCCAGAACCTTCTAAAAAGAGCTCCACATAAAATAAGTCTGGGAAAGTCTTACTCGATGGCTGTTTCTGAGTGTTTGCTGTGGTCGTGGTTTAATGTTTAAAACACGTGACATTCTCAAGAATAATATTAGGAAGGAATTCGGCGAACAAGCCAAAATATCAGCAATTAATCTGCAGATATGTTCTATTAGTATATATTTCTGAGGTGTTGTGTTTCTGTGCATAGACCCTGTTTAAATTATTTTATACAATTCAGTCTCCCCACAATACCCATATTCCTCTTTCACATACTAATGCTGTAATTTCTGCTTGTTTACATTGATTTTGACTTTAAAACTTTTTTGAGTGCTGCAATGGACTTTAAGTTATTTTTATTTTTGTTTGGTATGACATGCTACACTCCATCCAAAAGTACTTTTAACTTTGCTGTTTTGACAAAAACTATTTGTTTGTGGAACTTTTTTTCACTTTTAAAATGTAATTTTACTACATTTTTATATTTCTTGTATAATTCTTACACATGCATGTTTCATAACCTCATTAGCTCAGTGAGTCACTAATTACTAATCTGCAAAACTATTCGAGTCCAGGTTATGTATATTTGCAGAAATGCAAGATGTCTGTTAAGACGGGTGACGGCAGCCGCACAGATTCTTCACAGTGACCCTTAAAGCGACTCTCACACTGCTGAATAATACATCTGTGTGAGGCAGAGTTTCATCTGAAATGTCAGTGTGATTTCACAGACAGTGGTGATTGTGTCTGATTGCTTCCCGGATGCTGATGGAGCGTGTCAGACATGAGATGAGTTCAGTTACCTTATAACTCTACAGGTGATTGGAGATGTGAGCAGACTCAAATGTAAAATAAAAAAAGTAGTCCAGAAATTCACCCAAAAAATGAAAACTCTTACTTCTTTCTTCTGTTGAACAAAGACAATGATATTTTGAAAATATCAGATAGTTGATTGTAGTGATTGACCGAGGGAGAGTAAATTATGACAGAATTTTCATTTTAATTTTCATCATTCAACATTTTTGGGTGAACTATCCCTTTAAGTAAGGTAGTCTAGTGTGTTTTTATTGATTAATCCGGAAAATATATTTTTTCTTTATCTAATTTTTCAACCAGCACTTGTACATCCTGTCATTCATTTTTTATTTATTTTTTGTTCTGAAATATGTCACATTCATTCACTCACATCGGTTTGCGTTTCATGTCGACATTAAAATAATTAACAGGTTTTAAGCTTATGGTGAGCTTAGACAAGCACACACAACGTTTGTCTCACGTATGAACTGAATGATTCACACACACATCTGTCCTGGAAGATGATTAGGTTTGTTTTCCGAGATCCGTTCACAAGATTTGAGTCTTTTTCCGGAGTCTTGCAGCACCATGATCCTTCAGCTAATTCAATTTTTATTAGCGCTCGTTATTTCTGCCAAAGCACTAAGAGAAATGGATTAGTCCACTTAATGCTCATTAATGTCTTTCTGTCTCTCTTTCTCTCTCTCTCTCTCTCTCTGTCTCACATCCATGAACATCTGCGCATATCTTTCATCGATCAGTTGTGCAGATGTTTAGAGCGCTCAGGTGTAGTTTCAAGTGTCAGCGAGATGGAGGCATGTGGATCAGTAATTATTCAGATCTTGAAATGTATGTATGTATGTCGTGTTCCCCATTACAAAAAAATACAGTCAGAACAGTAATGTTTTTTTACAATTTCAAAATCTATTCAGTAATAGTTTCGTTATTGGGAACAACTTTCCTCACAAAGAGAGTAATAGCAGTAAATGGTGAAATGTTTTTTTTTTTGGTTCCCATGCAGAAAACTGCTTATAAATCCTACAAAACTTATTTTGAAAATCTAAAAATGCATTATGTTTTCTGTGATGGGTAGGTCATAACATCTACAGAACAGTATGTGTGTGTGTGTGTGTGTGTGTGTGTGTGTGTGTGTGTGTGTGTGTGTGTGTGTGTGTGTGTGTGTGTGTGTGTGTGTGTTGTGTGTGTGAGTGTGTGTTCTCAAACTCAGTCTGCTAAACTAAAGACCCACTTTAGTTCTTATTCAAGGTTGTTTTTTATGCAACCCAAAAGAAAATAATCTCACAGACACGAGTGAACTCTTGCTAACATACAGTAAGGCCATTAGAGCAAAGATAAGCCAACACACACACTCAGTGTTTGCAGCGCTCTAGTTTACGTTCACACACACAGACACGCTAGCTGATGTAACTGAGGATAATCATCATGTTTATCAGGCCGCCTCTCAGAATCATTTATAATCCGCTTTCAATCTCCATTAATATCTGTTGGTCATTTATTTATATATTTTTGTTGAATTCCCTGCTGTGTGTGAAGTTGACCGTCACATAGAGATATTTCAGAGCCACAGCAATATAACAGAATGTGTATTTTTATTTTAAAATATTAGTATAACATCAATAGACAAAGAATAACTAAAAGCCCTAGATCCCACACTGTTCTGGCAGATGTTTAGTAAGACTAAAAAGATTGATGAAGAGGATCTGAGGGTACTGGTAAATTTGAAGAAGATCAGAGAGAAATTAAGGAACTAGATTAATAAGAGCCTTGTAGGTTAGGAAGATTTTGAAATCAATTTTTACCTTCTTTGTTGAAGAACAGGAGAAATGTGCTCTATGAAAGGAATTCTAGAAATAATATATGTGTAGATTAATTCTGGACCAGCTGCAATTTATGTTGAAATTTAGAAGGAAGACCAAAGAGAAAAGAATTGTTGTAATATATTTTATGTATCTAAGGCATGTACAAGGATAGCAGTGCAGTTCTTTGTCAAAAAAAGACTAAGATGGTTTGTGTTGTAAATGAAAATATGCAGAACCAATATAATTATTAACGTCAGCTTCAAAGGTGCTATCAAGGAGAACATCCAGATCTTTTACCTGCTGGATGGAAAAATAACTATGGACTGATCAATAGTCACAGAGTCAGATTTCGCAAGAGTAAAGTTTGTTCCTATAAGGAGAATTTCAGTTTGACTACTATCAAGGAAATTTGATGAAAACCAGTTTTTAATTTTAGCTGGACAGAGAAAGTGGAGGAAAAGTAGAAGTAGGCATGGAAAACAGGTAAAGCTGGGTGTCCTCGGTGTAGCAGTGGAAATGAATACCGTTCTTACTAAAAAAGTGTCCAAGGGGGATTAAATAAATAATAAATAAAAGATCTCCCAAGACTGAGCCTTGGGGAACACCAGTGGTAACTTGAGATGGCTTATGTGAACCAAGTGTGACCACAAAGATACGATCTGAAGACAAGTACTTGATCTCTTACCGGAAGCCAGTGCAACCGTTGAATAACAGGAGAAATGTGTTCTATGGGAGGGGTTCTAGAAATAATTTGTGCACATGAATTCTGGACCAGATGCAGTTTGTATTGAAATTTAGAAGGAAGACCAAAGGGAAGATAATTGCAGTAGTCTATATGTGAGGTAACTAGGACATGGTAGGCATGGAAGACAGGTAAAGCTGGTTGTTCTCAGCATAGCAATGGAGATGGATATCGTACTTCCTAACAAGGCCCAAGGGGCAGTAAATGAACAATAAATAAAAGAGGGCCCAAGACTGAGCCTTGGGGAACACCAGTGTTAACTGTCGATGGCCAGTTTTTGAATTGTACAAACTAGTGCCACCAGAAAGACACAATGTAAATAAAGACAGACAAGTCCTCATAACTTCAAAGGAAGTCAGCCTGTCTCATATTAATATGAATATTTAAAAGAGTAGAATTTTAAAGAAATATTTAGAATTTTAAAAGACTACATTAACAAAAATCAGCTGCTATTGTGTTGTAGGGGGTTGCTAAGACATTGTCCATTTTCAGAAAATTGCAACGTGTTGCTATCCTGTTGTGATTGTGTTCTGGTTGTTTCTGTGGTTGCTTTGGCATTCTTCATGGTTGCTAGGAAGTTGCTAGTGTGCTCTTGATGGTTGCTAGGCAGTTGTTAGGGGTTACAGATGGTTGTTATGGTGTTAAGTAGTTGCTAGGGTGTCCAGGATGGTTGCTAAGGCATTGCTGTATGGTTGCTAGGCAGTTTTTCTTTTTCATTGCTTGGTTGTTGCTAAAATGGTCAGGGTAATTTCTAAGGAATTGCTATTTAAATGCTAATCGGGTGATTATCAGGTAAATAATTAGCTATTCTTGTGGTTGCTAGGTGTTACAGATTATTGCTATGGCATTGCTAGGGTGCCCCAAAACTTTTTTTAATCTCTTTTTTTTCTTAAGGTTTTACAGTTGCAGAAAGAGTTAAAATGTAATGAAGTGTTTTTTAAGACTGTGTAAGACAGCGATTTGAACTTGTCATTCAGGTTTGTGTGAAATGTTGTCTGTAAATATATTGGTCGGATGGCTGAGCATTATGTCATTATATTGTTTTGGACAGGGCTTAATGAGTTGTGGGCAGTGTTATGGGCGGAGTTGAACTGTGGGTGGGGCATCAGGGGTAGTGTGGAGTTGTGGGTGGGGTGTAGAGCTCAATAGTCGTTTCGACCCTGTAAAGCATCATAGGACGGTTTCCACTGTCAATTAGGAATGTAGTCGCTGTGTTTAACCTGGTCAGATTTGGACCCGAGATGAAAGACACATGATGCTACAGTGCTGATCATAAATTAGATCATGTTTAGATTCAGCTCATACACCTTTCTCTTTCTTTAAACTAGCTTGATGCAGTAACAACTTCTCTGCTTTGCATCACTAGATCTTGAGGCCCGAACCGTGTGAGGACAGCAGATCTCAGTCCTGTGTCTTTATATGGACAAACACACACTTTAAGAACATTATTCTTTGTTTATTTGTTTTAGAAACTGTATTTTAGTTGTTAAGCCTTATAGTCTATTTAAGTCAGTGTTGCACTTGTGTTAGTGTGTGTTTCATTTTGAGCAGTTTCGTTTCCTCTTTGGCTGTCACAAGTGCCATCCTGTGTATTAAAACACACACACACACACACACATATATGTAGTGGTGCCTCGTTTCTGAACCGGAAGTTTGTTGAGAGATTTCAAAAGCCAATCATCCACGTGCCTGTGTATAAGTGTGTGTGTTTCTGTGCAAACGACAAAGATCTTGTGTGTCGCGTGGAGATGAACAGGAAGCTGTTGCTGTCGTTCTCTCTGAGCGGAAGCTGTTGCTGTTCATGGTGTCGGAGGCTCTGATAGAGCAGAGCCAACAGCTTTACATCAGAGGAGAGCGGGAGAGGAGAGGAGGAGATGGATAGTGAAGGAGATGCAGGAGAGTGTTCGCTGGAGGATTGTCCCTCCAGCCCGGGGGAGGCCGAACATGCGGTAGGATCTCAAAACCTGCTCAATTTCCCTGTTCGTCAGTCCGTCAAAGGGCCCAAACCTTCATGACTTTCTTCTGTGAAACAGAAGACACTTTGAAGAAAGTATGGGGTTATTTTAGTGTCAATAATACAGTATTGTAATATTTTTTTACATTTTGCATTACAACATTTTTTTAAGCTTGTTTTAGCAACTTTATACAATTCTTCTAAAGCATTCATTAATCTAATTTTGTTCATTTCAATATTTACTTTTTCAATATTCATGAATAATTACCGTAACAGCTGTATTGCTCATTGTTAGTAAATGCTTTAACTCAAATTCTAGCAAATGGATCCTTATTGTAAATTTCTACCATTTTTATTCATTATTGTACTATTTTATTAAAATTCTAATTTAAATAGTTGCCTTTGCAGGTAAAATAAAATCTAAGATTTTAAAAATCTAAGGGGTCCAAACATCATTGGATCCCATTGACAAAATTAAAAATGAACTTGATCAAAATATCTTCTTTTATGTATTTTAAGACAAAGAAGTATTAAACAACAAGCCAATTATATTTTGAGCTGAACAAACTTTTCAAGGGCCGAACTAAAGATCATGATGAAGATTAGGGTTTATATGTGACATGTTTTGTGTTTCTGATGTTTCAGTAAGTTTGCTGCTCGTAGCTTTAGTGTTTCATAACCCGCCTTACTTCCGTGATGTGACGTGTTTCTGAGTCAAACTGGACATGCAGTGAGATAAACTGAGGATGGAGCTTTATTTTATCCCAGCTGGGGAAATCTAGTTGATTGGTTGGTTTGATGAATAAAAGGGTATTATGGAATCAGTCGAGAGTTGAAAGTGTAAAGAAAGTTATTTTTTCCTATAGAAAAATGTGCACTGATGAATAGTTCGCAATAGACCAGGAATGTGTCTTTAACACTTTCCCCGGCACTGACAGAGATTTCCAGCTTTCTGTGTCTTTCCGTGATGTGTAGTGACATTAGATCTGAAAGAGAAGAATATCTCCTGATCAAAACACATGTGAAGAAGAAGCAGAAACAAGCGATAGCATATATAAGCAGATGCATGTGTAAAATAACAGGATCATCAACATTAAACGACAGAAATCAAAACTGTCTAATGCTCCTGAATGAAATGTGGAAACGGACGAGCTTTAGGACTGTGAAGATTTGGGGTGTTAATCTGTGTTGAGTCGAATCTGGATGAAGTTTTTGACAAAAACAGAACTTTTTGCTAAAAATTTTGTTTTTATATGAAAAGTACCCTCATTCAAGTGATGATAAAAACATAAGAATGCATTAATGAGAGTAAAATTGGTTTCTTTGTTGTTTAAAAGCAGAGGATATGTTCTTCCTTTTCATATATATATTAATACAACAAAATATTCTGAGGGGCCATGAAACGTTTCTGAAAATGATCAAAAATGCTGGTGGTTGTTGGCAACTTTTTTCCAAAAACGCTGGCAGGGAAAGAGTTAAAAACATAGGATTATAATTCGGTTATTTTGGGGAGAAATAATGACCCGGATGAGTCACTAACTGTCCTAAGTATTTACTGAAAATGGTGTAGGATTTACATTGAAGCTAAAGAAACTGCTTGTAAATTTCACAGAAGAATAACAAATTTAATTGAGAAGCGGCTCCAATGATCTTGGTTTTATTTCCAGTGTTATGAAATGAATTTGGAGAGCATCTCAGATCCATGTGATGAGAAATGTGTGTGTAAGTTTGAGACGGTTGATATCTCGCCGAAACTGATTTCTGGGGTCTTTAATAAGAGGAGAAACATCTGAGATGTGTTTTCAGAGGGGAAAAAATAGATTTTGTAGAAATTTCATAGTGATTCCTCTTTCCTAGAGATTGTGATATTTTATGTGTTTCTGAACTGGCTTTTCCTGTGTTTTGTAAGCTCTCGGCAGAACTTCCTTATTGAGTCACAGTGTTCATGTGTGTCTGAAATCTACCGCAGCTGAGTGTTTCTGCGGCGTCTCGAGGAGCACCTGCTCTATTTACACTGTCGGCCGTGTGTTTAGTCTTTAAATGTCTGTGTGAAGTGTTATATTTCAGCGCGGGGTGTCTGCAGTTCAGCTCAGGCTGTGTCTCTTGTGTCAGACTCTGACAACAAAAAGAGAAGTTCTGTGAGTCGACGGTCAGTTTACGGTTATTATCCATGATCATAAAGTTTCTCTCGATGTTGTTGACTTCCTCTGCATGAGCGCTGAACCGCAGCGCTGCCCTTTGCCTTTGCTGACTCATTTCAGACCATTGACAAAGAAAACAAGTGCTGGAATAGATTGAATTACAGACTCTTTGCACTTAATTGATGCTGATATATATCCTCTGTAGAGCCGTTTGTTCTTCTTGATGTTATAATAATAATTGATTCTTTAGTGATGCTCAAATTAATGTTCCTGCAAAGCTGCTTTGAGGCTGTTTGTATTGTATAAAGTTCTGTACATAAAGCCAGATCATGTGAAATGTTCAGACTCAGACTGTTGATCTGATGAAAGAGGGTCACAGGTCGAGGTTCGGGAAGTGTCCGTCGCTGTGAGACACGTGTGTTTGGTCTCAGAGCAGCCGCTGTGTTTCTGTGCTGCTGTAAAAGCAGTTATTTATGGTGGTATAATGTAGAACCGAGCACCATCACTGACTCTGGATCTGCTCCTCAGATCAATGTAGACGCCCTTATCTCAGTCTATCTATCTATCTATCTATCTATCTATCTATCTATCTATCTATCTATCTATCTATCTACAGTGGAGTTTGGTTATGTCGATGGCCTCGGTGGTTGCAAAAAAGCATCGAGATAACCGTTTAGCGAGATAACCAACACCCAATATATCTATTTATTAGATGAAGCGGCATGCTATAAAAATGTACATACACTGTATATGTTTGCTAACAACAAAAGGCATATGTGCACCAACTAACAGCAGAGATTTACCAGTATACAATAAAAACACCTTCCATTCTCCATACAAACCTTTAATTATATTCTCCAACATTGCAAACACAATTTCACTCACTGCGTAAACAGTCACAATACACAACAACTGTAACACCGATGTGCTGGCGTGCAATGCGGAGACACGGAAGGAGCAGACTCGGAGATCAACTGAAACACTTTAATTGAAACAAAAGCGGCACTATTGTGCAGAAACTCGGAAACAGGAATATCCACACGCGGACACATGAAAACTTCACTATCGACAAGGACAATGGACATGCACATGACGGTCTAAATAGCTAGGGGAAACACGGAACATCTGGCAACAAACAAGGGGGAGTGGTACGTGACAAACTACGGCAACACAGGAGGGACACAAAGGAGGAGCATGACACGACAGTGACAACAACACATTCGCTCATAACAGTAATTTCTCTCGGACACAGTTCTGAATAGTATTGCACACACAGTTACTATGGTTTCTTTAAAGTCTAAAATGCTTTGTTGCGTTTTGCCTTTAACGGTCTGCTTGAAAACAAATACTTCTAAGCTTCTATAAGTAACGGCGTCTTTGTCGATGTCAGTGTAATCTGGGAACTCCTGCACCTCTGTAGGAGTGTAATCTGCATTGAGTAATTTCGTAATCACTCTTGAACACCAGCATTTGTCCCATCAAAAAAAAGAGATCTCAAAAGTGCTCAAGGTCACAATTATACAACATGAAATCATCAATTACTCAATTACGGCCCTTATGACTTGACCACACAAACTAATGCGTCCTACCGCTGTAAAATCACAATCAACTATCTATCTATCCATCCATATATCTATATGCCTCTCTGTAGCTCAATCAATTGAGCATTGGTGTTTGCAATGCCAAGGTCATGGGTTGAATCCCAGGAAAAGCAAGAACTGATTCAATGTGTTCCTTGAATGCAATGTAAGTTGCTTTGGATAAAAGTGTCTGGCAAATGCATAAATGTAAATATCTATCACTCCGTCTGTCATTATATTTCTCTGTTTGTCGTGCTTTGACCCTTGACCTCCTGTTTCCCGCAGGATTCAGACGGTTTGTCGGTGCTGGAGCAGTTGGGTCTGGACCAGAACTCAGATTTATCTGACTCCAGTGTGCAGCAGCGTTTGGACGAGCAGCGCGAGAGGATCCGGAGGGAGATCCGGAAAGAGCTGAAGATAAAAGCAGGAGCGGAGAATCTTCGGCGAGCCACAACTGACAAACGCAATGTCCAGCAGGTGGAGAGCCAGTTACGCAGCTCCAGCCGCAAGCTGGACTCGCTCCACACTCAGCTGCAAGAGCTGGACGCTCACATCGTGATTAAGGGTCACGATGACAGCAAAGGTCAGGGGCTGCCATTATTATTACAGTGGAGTTCATTTATCTCGACCTCGGTTAACTCGCCAATCCTATTATGTTGACGTTTTTGAAGTAGAACCACCCAACTCCCTATTTGTCTTAGCATTTTCTCATCGGTTACGTCGATTATTTTATGTCGCCGAACACTAATATCTCGAGCACAAAATGAGAGACAAAGTGAGAAATGAGAGCAGCAAGTGCTTCCGCATCCCCATCCCAAAGCACTCACTTCTGTGTGCACATAAAGCCCACCTTCTCTGATTTGATTGGTTTTCTCAAATATTTTGACATTGACGAGCGGTTACCAACCAATGAGTATGAGGCTTAGATAAAGACACACACACACCTGCTTTTGTTCTGACGCATGCTCTGCTCAGCGCCGCTGCGGATTGAAGAACCTGGTTATTAAAAGACGGGACGAAGCCGAATTTGTTGAGAAAGCACATTAGACAGGCAGAACGCAAGAAAGTATTCAATCTAGTACAGTGTGATGACCTCACGAATATGTTGTGACTGTTTACGCTGTGAGCGAAATTCTGTTTGCAATGTTGGAGAATATAATTAAAGGTTTGTATGGAGATTGGAAGGTGTTTTTTATTGTATACTGGTAAATCTCTGCTGTTAGTTGCTGCACATATGCCTTTTGTTGTTAGCAAACATATACAGTGTATGTACATTTTTATAACATGCCGATCACTTCATCAAATAAATCACCATATTGGCTTTTAGTTATCTCCATCATTGGTTATCTCGATGCTTTTTTTGCAACCCCCGAGGCCGTCGACATAACCGGATTCCACTGTACTGTCTTATTTATCAAAGCACACTGTTATTCCACTGGGAATGTTTAAGAAATATGAGTTTAGTGTAAAACTCATCTTCATTAATGCATGAATATGAAACTTCAGGGATGATGTGATTTACAGCCGTCATTATCCTGTCAGATGTGACCCCAGGTTATTTTTTGACCCTGTTTTTGACCCCCAGATGACCTTCAGGCTCTCGGGATGCAGAGTCGCAACTCAGCCAATCAGGACAGGATTAAGGCTCTGGAGCGGCAGCTCAACATCGAGCTGAAGGTCAAACAAGGGGCAGAAAACATGATCCCCATCTACGCCAACGGCGTTACCAAGGTAACAACACACATTAATCTATCCATCCATCCATCTGTCGGTCTATTTATCCATCCATCTATCCAACCATCCATCCATCTATCTGACGATCTGTTCATCTCTCTCCAGGATAAGAAGCTTCTCCAGTCGGCTCAGCAGATGTTGCAGGACAGCAAGACAAAGATCGACATCATCCGTATGCAGATCCGTAAAGCCATGCAGGCGACCGAACAGACCGACGACACGCAGGGTAATATGAGACTCTCTTTACCGCATTTACCCACTTCACATCATCACAGAGATCCTTTAACAGCTTAAAAACACCTCTATCTTCTGTCTGACTGTATGGAGAGAGTCCTGTCTTCATCAGCATTAGTCTTCTCTGCAGCTTTTCTTTTGCCCATTGGCCTTGGTCCATCATGGCCTCCTAATCCCCCCCATACTCTAATTGGCTTCATCACTCTGTCTCCTCTCCACCAATAAGCTGGTGTGTGGTGAGCGTTCTGGCGCAATATGGCTGCTGTCGCATCATCCAGGTGGATGCTGCACATTGGTGGTGGTTGAGGAGATTCCCCCTACTATGTAAAGCGCTTTGAGCTCTGGAAAAGAGCTATATAAATGTAACATTTCTTCTTTCTTCTTCTTCAGCTCGAGTTCAAAGTCCAGATTGTTAGCTTAATATTTCATATACGGCGAGGACATGAACTCATGTATTACATGCCAGAAACAGGCAGATGTTTGAGTGAAATGATTGATTCATAAACAGAACTATCAGTCTAATCCTGGCAAGTGACAAAAGGAAAGACACAAAGTCTGCTTTCTGTCTGTTTAGAGTGTTTCTGAGACGTCAACATTAATACAGTAACATGCTGAACATTATTAAAGGAATACTTCACCATCATTATTTTCATTATTTATTTAAAAACCTCTACGACTTTCCCATTGTGAGTAAAGTTTAGACTCATCTATTCATGACTGAGAGTGATGGCATCTATCAAAATGGATGAAACGTATCGTAAAGTCTCTTGAAGCTATGCGATATCTTTGTCCAACCAATGCTGTTTGTTGCAACGGCACCAAACATTTCGCAAATCCAGAACTTTGCTATAAAGGAAGGCTTCCAGTGAAGCTTACATTGGGTCTGTTTCTCTTCCGTCTGTCTGCTGGAGTCTGATCGAAACGATTGATTGTCTACACCATGTATCGCAACTGTTCTGGGATGCATTTCTCAAAGGCAATGTAAACTAAGTTGATGATAGAGACCATCGGATCCACAATACACTTGGGGTTACGATGCTTTTGAGACACGCAGCCCAGATTGTGATTTTTGTGTTGCATTGCATTGAAATTGTTGCATTAAAAATAGAGCAAAAACAACATAGAGTGGCTTACAATGTTAGCTTACGAAAAAGCCGCGGTGTTGGACTACTACAAGTAATGAAGCCATGGCAGAAACTGAGTATGAAGAGACAGAGAGTGAAAGAGACAGATTCAAAGAAAGACATGAGGGAAGGGTAATTGTACAGATGAGAGCTGGAGAGGGAGGGATGGCCGCGGCTCTAATGGACTCTAATGGCATGTTTCGGCGCTGATGTCTCGCGTGACCCGAGGCCGGACGGCAGCGGCTGGTTAAGAATAGATTTATTAGTGCCGCTCGCCCTCGGCCATCACTGAGATTCACGAGACGCTCGGGAACGACGTCCTGTCGGGGGGTTGAGGACGAGTCTGTCCATCAGCAGCAACTGCAATCCCAGGCGTTTTAGATCTTCTCTCTAGTTGTTATATTTACTTGAATTTCTGTTCATATTTGTTTAAGTTTAAGTGTGTTTTAGTCATTTTATTGCGATGTTTGTTGTTTTTATTGGTTTGTTTTAAATGTGTTAATTTCAGTTTCAGTTTTGAAATTTTTGTTTCATGTTTAAAAGTTAAAGGAGTTAAACATTCCTAATTAGAATCAATCACACATAAACTCGTTATAGATTTTCACTCAGTGATGGAGGACTTCAAAATAGTGTGTGTGTCTGTCTATGTATAGCATGCCCAGAAGGATCTAACCTGTGTGTGTGTGTGTGTGTGTGTGTGTGTGTGTGTGTGTCTCAGCAGGTAAGCCGGATCTGTGTGGGATGGAGCTGCGTATCGAGGAGCTCTGGCATCATTATCGAGTGGAGCACGCCATGGCCGAGGGCGCCAAAAACATGCTGAGACTTCTGGGAGCTGGAAAAGCACAGGACAAGAAAGCCATCGCTGAGGTGCGAGAAACACGTGGCACGTCATGAATCTCCCGAGAGGAAATGGAAACATTTGTTTGGATGGTTAAGCGTTTGTTTGTGTTTCAGGCTCAGAGTCGTCTGAGTGAAGCGTCCCAGCGGCTGGATCTCCTGCGGGTGTCGCTGGAGCAGCGGTTGGTGGATCTACCGGAGGAACATCCCAAAGCTTGTCTTATTAAAGAGGAGCTGGTGCTGGCGTCGTCCTCGGCCTTCAGCTCCCGTCACAGCGCCCCCTATGTCCACAACCAGTACAGCACCCTCTGCAAACCCTCGCCGCTCACCGGTGCGTCAGTAACAACACATGTGTTTAATGCTTGCAGAACCGGTCAAGAACATGGGAAACAAAAGACAAAGAATATATTAACAGCAATGACTGTGTATGTGTGGGGGAAAGGATTAAATAAATGTTATTTATTTATATATATATATATATATATATATATATATATATATATATATATATATATATATATATATATATATAATTATATTTTATTAAAATGATATAAATATATACATATATATGTTATGAAGAAATATTAAAATGATATGATAATTGTATCATTATTATGTAGGAAAATTAGCTTAATTTTTTATTTATTTTAAATAAGAATCAGTCCAAATAAGAATTAAAATAATTTTAAATAGTAATGATTTATTATTATTATTTTAATAAATTACAATTAGTATTAATTATTTAAGAAAAAGATTTTTGCTTGTGTAAAATTAATATATTATACAATTACTAAAACCTATTGTTAATATTTAAAATGTTGCAACAATGATGAATTATTATTTATGACAAAATATATGTGTTAATAAATATTTAATCATTATTATTAATAATAATAATAATAATTCATTACATTTATATAGCGCTTTATCAAAGTCTCTCAAAGTCGCTTTACATGGAAGGGGGAATCTCCTCAACCGCCACTAGAGTGCAGCATCCACCTGGATGATGCGACGGCAGCCATATTGCGCCAGAACGCTCACCACAAACTAGCTTTATTGGTGGAGAGGAGACAGAGTGATGAAGCCAATCAGAGAATGGGGATGGTTAGGAAGCCATGATGGACATATTTGGCCAGAATGCCGGGGTTACACCCCTACTCTTGCGAAAGACATCTTGGGATTTTTAATGACCACAGAGAGTCAGGACCTCGGTTTATCGTCTCATCCGAAAGACGGTGCTCATTTCAGTACAGTGTCCCCGTCACTATACTGGGGCGGTAGGACTCACATAGACCAGAGGGTGAGAAACCCCCTGCTGGCCTCCTAACACCACTTCCAGCAGCAATCAGTCTCCCATCCAGGAAAAGACCACACACATCCCCGCTTAGCTTTTGTGAGCAACCAGTCGTAGGCTAGAGGGTGACATTGCTGCCGGCAAATGTATTATTAAATATTAGTAGCATTATTATTAAAATATTTTGTAAAATATCTGAACTAAGATTGAACTGCACTTCTATAGCATTTATTAATCTTAATTAGCCAATTGGGCCTTATTTAAAATGTCACCAATTATTATTATTAGCTTTTTTTAATATTTTAATTTATTATTCATTTTAGGATTTTTCTGATCTGATATTGTGATCATTCGATGATAGTGAGCTTTTACCCGTAATTCTCGAAACACTAAAACCAGTGTTGTTGTGCTTGTGTCTGTCAGGGACGCTGCAGGTGCGTCTGCTGGGGTGTGTGGGGCTGCTGGAGCTCGTCCCGGGTCGCAGTCGTGCGTCTCCACTCGTCCTGCCCCACTTCAGTCCGGGAGACGCTCGACCCTTCAAACTCACTCTGAGCAGCAGAACCAGCAGCTTCAGCCTGAAGATCCCCAGCAAATGTGAAGACCTGTCCAGTGAGCTCATCCATTTATTCAACTCTGTGCTTGCGGTCTGTTTAAAAAAAAAAAATGTATTTACATACTGAGGGGTAAAGCAATATTTTTTTTACATGATGGTCTGATGCCGGGCTTATGTTTGCAGCGGAGGTGAGCGCTGTGTTGAAGCTGGAGAACTGTGTGGTGGGTCAGACGTGCTGGAAAAGTGTTGGAGAACAGACGTGGAATCAGAGCTTCACTCTGGAGCTGGAGAGAGTGAGTAACACACACACACACACACACACACACACACACACACACACACACACACAAACGCACACACACACACACAGATGCACTGTGCACTAAAGACCCAGATACACTTCGAGAGAAAGTGAAGAATGAACTGGTATGAACTCATTGCAAGCAAAATCAGGCCAAAGTGAAGTTTGTTTGGATTATTTTTCTTCCAGTGAATAAAAGATAAAAAAGACAATTGTGCCTTTTTCTCTCAGAATTGGGAGTTTACATCCCGCAGTTCTGAGTGATTCAGTTTTCTGAGATATAAACTTAAATTGTGACAAAAACCTGAAAATAAGTTTGAGTTTAAAGTACAGTAACCCATACTTGGAATTTGCCCTCTGCATTTAATCCATCCAAGTTAGTGAACACAACGTGTGAAGCAGAAGTGTGTTGCATTTTTATCCTTTTATGTCTATAAAGCTGCTTTGTAAAAAGCGCTTTATAAATAAAGGTGAAGCAGTGAACACACACACACACACACACACACACACACAGGAGCAGCAGGCAGCCTTTTCTGCTGTGGCTCCCGGCATTGATTGGGGGTTCAGTGTCTTGCTCATGGGAACCACAGTCATTTCCTGCCAGTGCTGTGAATCAAACCAGTGACCTTTGGTTTACAAGTCAAGCTCTCTAACCATTAGTCCACAATTGCCCTGCTTACATTTACATTTTGCATTTATCAGACGCTTTTATCCAAAGTGACTTGCACTGCATTCAAGAAACACATTGATATTCTAATCAGTTCTTGCTTTCCCTGGGAATCGAACCCATGAGATTGGCGTTGCAAGCTCCACACTATAGGAAAGCCTGGTTGCAAGAAGAAATATAAAATTTTGAGATGAAAAGTTTGAGTTTGCCCTTTTATTCCCTTCCTTATGCTTGGCAAAGCAAAGTTTTGTGATAGTCTGAGAGAAAACAGAAAACACTTTGAAGAGTCACTGGTCCATGTGGAAATCAGCATGTGGAAATCAGCGTGGAAATCAGCTCTTCTGTTCAATCAGATGCGAGTAAAAACACAGAAAACAGCAAACACAGCAAAACTGAAGTAATTCCAATTGAAAGAGACACTAACACTGTTTTACATGCTTTAAAGTAATATTGTCTGGAGTTGGTAGGCAGCAATAGGGTTAGGGTTACTCTTCTGTTTTCTACACACAACACAATACTTTCAATAGAGTATTTCACGATATATCTCACTCATAAACAACAAATTGTGAAGGAGGCATTAGTCGCCGATGCCTTACCTTTACAGACTGAAACCAGAAAGGGTTTTAACATCAGATGAACTTTGGCTTGATTTGGTTGGAAATGACGTCACGGCGGTCGAGTCTTTGATTGTGTTGTGTGATCACATGTGTTCATGTGATCATGTGTTCGTCTAACGCACTGCTTTCAGTCCAGAGAGATGGAGATCGCGGTTTACTGGAGGGACTATCGCTCGCTCTGCGCTCTCAAGTATCTGAAGCTGGAGGACTTTCTGGACAATCAGAGACACCGAATCCAGCTGGAGATGGAGCCGCAGGGACTCCTGCTGGCCGAGGTACAAATGCACACAGAAACACTGTTCTTCATCCGTCTCACTGCTCACTATGAGCTTCAGCCGCATATATGACCAGAAAATGTGAGCTTAATCAAGTTTGAATGTTCGCTAAACAGACAGTCCAGATTTATCCTGTTTGCGGGTCTTGTGGTGAGCAATTCATTCGTGCAAGTGGGGTGACATAAGCAAACATGTATTTCATGATTTTCTTAAAATTTTGAGTCTATTCTAATGTTGTCCTCATGCAGTAGTTGAATTTCGGTGTGGGATTGCACATATTATTGTGTATCATTTTACTAATTCCTGTAGATTTTATGCAAATGACGCCGCCATTCAGGGCTAAGCTGAGTTATTTTATGCCGCTTATTGCTCTTAAACTGCCAAATACACACTAAATAATCTCAAAACGCCAGTCTTGGCATGTATTCACATAAACACAGTCCGTTAAAACAAACAGTTGGGACACAAAACGCATGTGAAACACTGTAATGGATCTGTGCCACAGGTCTTAAAGTGACAGCAGCCTAATATTCCTGCTGACAAATTATGAGATTATATTAAAAATATCTATATGGGAGCTTTTCCCTCATGGTATCGATGTTAAAATTGTGTCCAGTGAAAATGCTGAGTGGCTAGTAACTTTTGAAAGCCATTAGCTAGAGTGACTGATGAGAAAAAACGTTAATGTCCAGCCCTGAGTGAACATAAATAAAACAGGGTTTGTGTTGGTGACAGGTGATGTTCATCAACCCAGTGATCGAGAGAGGCCCGCGTCTACAGCGCCAGAGGAAGGTGTTCTCCAAACAGCAGGGTAAAACACATGCCCATCTCACCCACTGCCTGTTAGAAGTATAGCATTTCACAACTCATTTTAATCATTTAACTTTAAATGTCTTTTTAAATTAGCCTGAGCTAATCACGTTCATCTATTTTAGTCCCCCAAAAAACTCTTTCTAAATAGCATGAGAGTATATACAGTAATACCTTGAGATATGAGCGTCCCGACAAACGAGTATTCAGAGATACGAGCAAGCCTTCAAGCCTTTTGCTTTGAGATACGAGTAAAGACTTGAGATACGAGCAGCTTACAGACGCCGATGCTAGTGGTCTAGCACTCGGAGCCCAAGCCGCCTCACTTCTTCACTTCACGTGTTCATTGACTAAAATAAAAGTGTTCATGGGGGCAAAAACAGCAGTTGAGAGAAGATGGAGCGCGTGTGTATTGAGTGCAAGATGTCGTGTGCGAGGGATTAAAATGAGCTCAAGGGCTCACGTTTTTTTGCGGATGGATCTGTTATCCGCTCACTGATGTGATTTATGCACGCGCAAACATCAGTTTTCTGCTCGTTACTTTTTGGCATGGATTTATCGCCATAGTCGACTTCCGTACGCATCTCTCGCTTGTCTCCCGTATTGTATTTCCTGCTTCCTGCTCTGTCCAGTGCAGACGTGTTTTCCCTCTGCTCCCGCTCTACTCCCGCTTTGCTCTGGCGCTTGGTATTTTGTCTTTCTCTCTGACCCGCTGCTTGCTGGACTCCTGAAAAATACTGAAATGGAATTAATTAACTGGTCAATCAGCGCGATCGATAAGATTTTCTCACAAAGGAAGGGTGCCCCGGGAGAACCCACCTGCCCGGACGGGACCTTTGCTGCAGGGTATGTGATGGACCCATGGAATAGCTGGCAGGTCCTGTGCCTGGAGTCTCTGTCCGTAGAAGATGCAGAAGATTTATACATGATTGGATTACTGATAGCGGGGTTCCTATTCTTTGGCTTTGGGATTGCCCTGACCTATCGGAAGATTGGTAAGACAGCTGCAAGCAAATTCACCCAGCCACTGTCTGTGGAAATTAAGGAATGCTTCGAGGCTGTGTGTGACCGTTTGAAGGAATTATATCAGAGAGTGATACAGATTGAGGAACTGAACGGTAACAACGCAGTCCGGACTGCGAGTCAGATCGGTGAACTTTCACAGACTGTAACCGGTCTGGCCATGAGGCTAGACATAATGTCTAGGGAAGCTGCACGGATCGAACGCGAGTGCTGAGGATCAGAACTGATTGATTGATTATGATCCGGACAAATTACCGAAGATCATCAAATGGATTAAAAATTGTATTTGCCCACCCGTACTTCACTTGTCCCTATCTCTCGGGTGGGAGGTCAGCCTGACAGCCTGGTCTGCTATCTTTCCCTGGGCACTGCCTTATCTCCCTTCAAGGACAAACCATAGAACTGAACTAAAGAACATCTGATGTTATGGCTCCCACACAACACAATAGACTCACCCCCCTCCATCCGTCTGCCTGTCTTTATCTATCTCCTCTCCCACCATACAAAAAATCCCACGACGTGACCACGTGTGCTGTGTTATGTTTTGTTGTGTTTGCTATGTAAGGCTTGCTAAACTGCATTCTTGTATTCGGGAGAGCGTGTGGCAGCGCCGGAAAAATGGCTGCAGCCCGGAGGCTTGCTCCAAACTTAATTTCGTTATACTGTACTTGTACATGTGTAATGACAAATAAACTTTAACTTGAACTATTTGCACTATTACATAATCTTATATATTTATTATATATATTACATAATCGTTATCCCTCCTCCTCCTCCGCACATGCCTGTATAGTCAGTCTCGAAGGCAAGAACTCGGAATTAAAACCACATTTTATTTTATATCACAAGAATCCTTAAATACTATAATTTTGTGTGTGTTAAAATTAAATTAAAGCAATTAAAAACATGTTTTCTCCATTTTTATTAGCACTAATAAGGGAGGCCGGAACGGATAATTTTTTTCTTTGTTATTTCTTATGGGGAAAAAAATGATTTGAGATACGAGCAACTCAAGTTCCGAGTTCTTCCTGGAATGGATTATGCTCGTATCTCAAGGTATTACTGTATATAAAATGATAGTAGTTTTTACCGTGATTAACGTTTGTTCCGTCTGTTGACTCAGGGAAAGCGTTCCTGCGCGCTAAACAGATGAACGTTGATATGGCGACGTGGGTTCGTCTGCTGAAGAACGCCATTCCCATGAGCTCATCCACACACAGCTACACACACCACAGCAACGCACACAACAGCAGGTACCGCACAGCAAACACACACACACACACCTGCTGATTCATCCCTACCAACATGACCAACTCCGAACTTTTCTCCGCAGCGAGATTTCCATTCAGAAGCTCCAACTGGACGACGGCTCTCCTCCGTCTGTGACGAGGAAAAACACACAGACGTCTGAAACGGTAAACGAGAAGCTTCTGCTCACACACCGATTTTATATGGATCTTTAATGGGATTTCCTGGACTCACAACATAGTTTAAAGGAAAATCGATGAAGTTGAAGTCAGTGAATATTTGAGTAGATCTTATAACAAACAGGACAATTTGATCTCAGTATAATGTAATTATAGCCACTTCTTAATTAATCTGGCTTAAGTCATTCTGGGTCAAATGGTTTGCAGAAGCTTCTGCTTGGTCTTAATGTTTACGAATCATTTTATGTGACTGATGTTTTTTTTTTGTTTTTTTTTATATGACTAAGTAAATCTTAAAATATACAATGATATGATTATAATCAATCAAGTGGACAAACTTAAACATTTTTAAGATGAGGTTTTACAGAGGGTGGTTTTATTTTACTTTTTTGATGAATTGATTTAAGTTTATTTCGCAAACAATTAATTTTTTATGCAGAATTTGATATTTTATTTTCTATATTTCAAGTGCAGCAGCACAATATGGCTTAACAGCTGTAAACATCATAACAGCATTGATTTGATTTACTTTGAGTGAATACTGTTTATAATAAATCAAAACTTTCTCTAGAATCCAATGGCAATGTGTATTGACAGCGTTTGCTGTGTACAGTTGCAAAAAAGTACAAGTAATACAAGTAATATTAGCAATTACAGTAAAATAATATATGCAAAATAAAGGACATTAAAATTAATAATATAAACTGATTTATCAGTTATTTTATGTTACGTTCATTCATTGCTATTATCTTAGCAATGAATGAATGTCACATAAAAGAGCCGATAAAGCAATAATAATCTGTAAATAATAATTTTTTGTCAGGTGGACATTGGGCTCGCGCCGGAGCCGGCTTCTCCTCCTGATCCTGCTCCTCCTGAGAGGACTGTCAGTATCAGTTCCCATAATTCCCAGCGCAGGTACACGTCCTACCAGCACACAATATGTCTTCCAGTCTGGGCCAAGAGTCAGCATGAGACACACACACACACACACACACACACACACACACACACACACACACACACTCACACTCATGTACCCGATGCCTGTGATGTAGTTTCTGACCTCAAGTCACACTAGCTCTCACCTTCGGTTTAATTACATCCGGCCTGTGTGTGTGTGTGTGCGCGTGTGTGTGTGTGTGTATGCGTGTGTGTGTATGCGTGTGTAGGTCGTCCAAAAGCACGCTGTGTCTTCAGGATTTCCGAATGATCGCTGTTCTCGGCCGGGGACATTTTGGCAAGGTAACTGGAACATGTTCAGTATCTAAAGCATTAACTGCAGCAACTAGTTGCACACTGAATAAACAACAAAAGCAATGATAAGTGTTTTGTCTTCTCTATTTGAGAAACACTGCTTTTGCCAAGAGCCAGTTTGTATATTGAGATTCATTGAGATAGTGTTTGTGTTTGCAGGTGCTTCTGTCTGAATACAGACACTCAGGAAAGATGTACGCCATCAAAGCGCTGAAGAAAGGGGACATTGTGGCGCGGGACGAGGTGGAGAGGTGAGCGTTCGGCTTAGGATTCACGTTCTAACCAGCCGTTTTTCCTCATCACCTGCAAATGCATTAAACACTCACTAATTTTATTGAAATCCTTCTCTACAAAGCTGCATATTAAACATCACATTAGTGAGGCACTGAAATTTTGGCAAGTTAAAAATATTAGCCCTAAAAATAAATTTTCGGTTTTGGCCAAACAATGAGCGAATCGATTAATTGGTGCATTTCCGATGAAGCATTTGGACCAAGTTCGTGTCTATAATCTTTTAGTCTGTGTTGTTTTCAGTTGAGCACTAAAACAAGGCCATCCAATAATAACAATAAGCTTTGTGCTCTGATGTCTCAGCTTTGGATCTCTTCCTCTTTACTGCTGCTCCTCTTTATTCTCTTTCTTTTTTATACAAACCAAATTGTCCCATTTTGCAACTTTTATATGTCAGCAAAAAATGTATAAAAACCTTAGGGACATTATGTTGAAATACTTCCTCATGTACAATTGAAATGCTTGAATGCAACCTTCTTTTTTATTTGAATGCTGGTTATTAATGAACTTTATTTTCAGTTTCTCTTTTAGCTGCATGAAAACCTATTTTCAGTTTCTCTTTTGACTAAATGAAATCTTAATTTTGGTTTTGGTTATTGTCTCCTTAGAGGACGTTTTCATACTGTTTTCACGGTGTACCGAATCTTTGCTTTCATAAACACGATGAATAGCTTGACCTGGTTAAGACGTGTATTCCAGTCAGTCTCAACTGTAAATCTCTTTCTGTCTCAGTTTGATGTGTGAGAAGCGAATCTTCGAGACGGTGAACAGCGCGCAGCACCCGTTCCTGGTGAACCTGTTCGCATGCTTCCAGACGCCAGAACACGTGTGTTTCGTCATGGAGTACACGGCTGGCGGCGATCTGATGATGCACATACACGCAGACGTCTTCTCTGAAACACGCTCTGTGTAAGTGTGTGTAATCAATCTCGCACCAGTGGTTAAGTCTGCGCTTTGGATGTGTTGTTCCTGAAATTATGTTTTTACGCTGAAAAAAAACCCAAAAAAACAAAAGGAGGTTTTCAAAGAATAGAAGAACCATTTTTGGTTTCCCAAAGAGCCTTTCAATGAACAATTTTCCCCTAAATTGTAAAAAAAAAAAAACATTTTAGAATTCTAAAGAACCTTTTGTGGAATGTAAATATTCTATTAAGGTTAAAGTTCTTCATGGAACCATTGATGCCAATAAATAACCTTTATTTTTAAGAGTGTACAGTGTTTTCCCTGAGGATTTTACTGTAGTCTTCATTTGTGTGTGTTTGTGTTCCTTTGTGTATCATGCAGGTTTTATTCTGCCTGTGTTGTTTTGGGGCTTCAGTTTCTTCATGATAATAAGATTGTGTATCGGTAAGTACACACACTAATACAGCATGAAATTATAAACTGCCACTGTTTTCAGAAACTCTAAGTTAATTCTCGCATCTGTGTGTGTGTGTGTGTGTGTGTTAGAGATCTGAAGCTGGATAACCTGCTGCTGGATATTGAAGGTTATGTGAAAATCGCAGACTTCGGTCTCTGTAAAGAGGGTGAGTCACACACTGTACTGTTATTGATGGATTTAATGGAGTAAGAACATAATGTTTGTTCACTGGTGGATCAGAGCCATCTGGAAATTACGGGTTGTCAGCAGAATAGATTGCAAGCACACCGATAACTGTAGTTTTATCTGTAACTTACAGAAGTTTGAGTTTGGTAAGATTTTTTCATGGTGGGTAGAATTCTCTTCTATCCTCAAAGATTACATATATTTGATCAAAACTACAGTAAAACAAACTGCAGTATTATAATTCAAGCTGTTAGCTGTTTTCCATTTGAATTTATTTTAAAATGTAATTTATTCCTGTGATTAAAGCTGTATTTATTAGATGATAAATACAGTAAAACAGTGTAATATTATATCAGTGTAAAACAGCTGTTTTCTATGTGAATATATAGTAAAGTACGTCTCGGGTTACGTATGTAACCCTGGTTCCCTGAGGGGAACGAGACGCTGTGTCGAAGCACTAGGGGAAATAGCCTTGCGTGAGTCACGTGAAGATCTATGCAACCAATGAGAAACGAACGCGTGTGAATGCGTCACTGCCGGCCGCAGCCGGTGACGTCATGAGGAAGATGAAGCGCGTCTGAAACCGGGGCGCGTCAGCCATGAATGCCTGAAGCGGGCCCGGAGGCGCCAGGAGCTGAGGCCAAGACACAGCGTCTCGTTCCCCTCAGGGAACCAGGGTTACATACGTAACCCGAGACGTTCCCTTTCTGGGAACTCGAGCTGTGTCGAAGCACTAGGGGAACGCTATGCCAACGCCACCTCAGCGACGTCAGCATCCGGGTGTGTCCCAGCTCACTGAGAGAGCACCCTGGTTCCCGGGGCAAAGGAGAAGCATGTCCGGCCGACTCGTAAGCTAGACAGATAGCCTCGACTATCCACCTGCTTAGTGTTTGCTTAGAAGCTGGAGCCCCCTTAGGGGTCCTAAAGCCAACGCAAACGAACAGTTGGTCCAACCTACGCCAAGTGGCAGTCTTGGAACGTAAGCGTCCAGTGCTCGCACTGGACAGACCTTGTTCTTGCTCCTGCTCATGATCATCAAATGGGGGAGGGCAGAAGGCCTGCAGCGTGATAGACCGAGCCACCTCAGTGGGAACCTTGGGGATATAGCCTGGCCTCGGGTGGAGAAATGCCTTTCCCATCCCGGGCGCAAACTGAAGACATGAAGGGGCCACTAAGAGGGCCTGAAGATCCCCGACCCTCTTGAGCGAGGCGATTGCCAGCAAAAGAAGGGTCTAAAGAGAGAGGTACTTAATAGAGATTCCTCTAAAGGTTCAAGGGGTGGCTGGGACAGGCCTAGGAGTACCACGGACAAGTCCCAAGCCGGCACCCTGGTCTGTGCCGCAGGTCTCAGCCTTAGTGTACCACGGAGGAAACGAGTGACTAGGGGGTCCCTGCCCAAGGATACCCCACCCAGAGGTACGTGGCAAGCCGCTATGGCAGCCACGTAGACCTTCAAGGTGGAGGGGGACAGCCCTGCCGCAAATCTTTCTTGCAGGAACTCCGGTACTTTGCCGACTTGACAGGTTACTTGGTTCATCTGCTTTTCGCTACACCAAGACATGAAGATCAAGGTGTAGAGTTTCCTCGTGGAGGGAGCTCTGGACTGAAAGATGGTCTCTACAACCTCAGCTGAGAGACCGGATTCTATGAGCTGGACCCCCTAAGGGGCCAGACACATTAGCTCTGGGCGGGGTCAGCAACCCTCCGCCTGGGCCAGAACTCCCGGGAGCAGAGTGATGGGAGGAAAAAGCGTACAGGCGTAGCCTCGGCCACGCCTGTACCATAACAACCCGCCCCAGAGGCCCTGGATGTTTAAACGAAAGCCACAGAGGGCAGAGAAATTCTTACGGAGGCAAACAGGAGACCTGTGCCTGCCGTATCTGTCCCAAATCTGCTCCAAATAAGAAGGGGACCAAGGGTTCCAGCCCTCGGGGAGAACCCCTGGTTTTCAGCCACCACTGCAGGGGTCTCGCACACAGTCGGCCCCATGGAATAATCGCTGGAGCCGCTGCATGGACCCTAACACCTCAGAGTGTCTCACGTGAGTGGCTGCCCCTCGATACTCTTGACGGCTGAACGAAGGCTTGAATGCGCTCGGGGAAGAGCCGAGCCAACATAGCCACTGAGTCCCAAAGACTCCCAAGAAAGTGGTTCTCTACGTGGGAGAAAGAACACTCTTCTTGGTGTTCAGCGTAAGAGTGTCACTCGTCGCTTAACAGCTCAACGAACGGCCTGGATGCTCTCGGGGAGGAACCGAGCAGACATGGCCACTGAGTCCCAAATGACTCCCAAGAAAGTGGTTCTCTGAGTGGGAGAAAGTACACTCTTCTTGGTGTTCCGCCGTAAGCATCGACGAGAACCAGGAGTTCTTCCGCATGCTCAGGGTGCGTGGGCATCGCCCCGTGACCTTGATCGCGAAGCGGGTTACCCCTCAGGGAGAACCCCTGGTCTTTAGCCACCACCATGAGTGGCTGGCCCAGCTTAATGCTCCTAACGGCTAGACGAACGGCCTTAATGCGCTCGGGGGAGAGCCGAGCAGACACGGCCACTGAGTCCCAAATGACCCCCAAGAAAGTGGTTCTCTGAGTAGGAGAAAGTACACTCTTCTTGGTGTTCAGCCGTAAGCATCGTGAGACGAGAACCAAGAGTTCTTCCGCATGCTCAGGGTGCGTGGGCATCGCCCCGTGACCTTGATTGCGAAGCGGGTACCCCTCAGGGAGAACCCCTGGTCTTAGTCTTAACCCCAGCTCCTCTGTGTGCGGGCACAGCACCTCGATGTTGTGCTGCTAACTGCGGCGACTTGGCCAGGGTAAGCCAAGTTGTCGACATAGTTCAGGACACGATAGTACCTTGCAAGTACAGAGGAGCTTAGAGCAGCCGGACCAAACACGGAAGCACTGATACTGGTACGCCTTCCCCCCTGAAGGCGAACCACAGGAACTTCCTATTGTGGAAGGATGGGAATGAGGGATTTATATGTCTCTGATGTCGATCGTGCCGGACCCGTTATAGGACCTAATCTGTACTACGATCCGCCTGAGCGTCGCATCTCTTCGCATCAATTTAAGAGACAAAAATCCAGAATGAGCCGCAACCTTCCATCCTCCCTTCGGAACTATGAAGTAACAGCTGAAACAGAGTGTCCACTTCTTGCTCCATGACCAGAGCCTGCTGGGTTATTTTTACCGTGCGCAGGACCCACTGAGAGATACCGGGTAGCCGTAACCACGCAGCCCGGAATTCTACTAAGGGAACCAGCCTCTGCGGGCTGGTCTCTGGTACTAAGAACATATCCACCACTGAGCCGGGGCTGATACCGGAAACCCGGGTGGATTGCTCTAAGACCCTCCTCAGAGGGGGTGGTTTTCCCATGGCGGGCTGACTCTAGAGCTGCTCCTGGGAGACCCCACCTTGTTGCGGCTTGTTATCAGGGCCGCTTAGTCTTAGCCTACTTGGCGTTCAGGATAACCCTCAAATCACCCCTTCTACCAGCGGCATGAACTTGAACTTATCGGCCCGACCCCCCGGGGATTACCGGAGGAAGACGGGTGGCGACACTTTGTTTCTGAGCGGCCCTGTGCGAAGAGCTTTGAGACCGTGCTTGACTGGCGGTCTCACTTGGAGGCGGCGGGGAAGAACTTCGCTAAACGCCACCTGCTGTCGAGCAGCCTCCTGAAACTCGTCGACGACGCTTTTCACGGCATCGCCGAACAAGCCCGAAGGGGACAGAGGAGCGTCCAGCAAAACAAATTTGTCCTATCTTTCATAGTTGACAAATTGAGCCAAAAGGTGTCTCTCCGTAGCCACCAGAGCTGCCATGGAGCGGCCGACAGAGTAGGCCATCTCCCTAGTGGCCCGAAGAGACAGATCCCGGTCTCCCGCATGATAGGGAAACATACTATCCACTGTACCACAGTGAGCATACAGATAGAACCAATCGCAGTCCTTACAACCGGCACTCTCAAGTGCCGACCGTGCATGCTCCACTCCCAAACAGATTACACACATAACATGTGTATCCCTGCCCGTTATGAAACGTGGGCAAGGATAAACACACGGTGTGAACCTCTGTTCATTCGCCACATTTTCACACTCATTCTGATGATTTTTAGCTATCTCAACTCAAAATCACTCTCACACAGACACAGCACGCTGAAGGCATTCAGAGCTGACGCGCCCCGGTTTCAGACGCGCTTTATGCTCTTCCTCATGACGTCACCGGCTGCGGCCGGCAGTGACGCATTCACACGCGTTCGTTTCTCATTGGTTGCATAGATCTTCACGTGACTCACGCAAGGCTATTTCCCCTAGTGCTTCGACACAGCTCGAGTTCCCAGAAAGGGAATCATTTATTCCTGTGATTAAAGCTGAATTTATTAGATGATAAATACAGTAAAACAGTGTAATATTATATCAGTGTAAAACAGCTGTTTTCAGTGTCACATGATCTTCACAAATCATTTTGATATGATGATTTGATTATCAACAAACATTTATGATTATTATCAGCATTTTATTTCTGAGAATCTTAGATGAATAGAACTTTAAAAAAAACAGCATTTATTTAAAATTATAAATGTCTTTACTGTCACCTTTGACCAATTTAATTTTGAATAAAAGCATTAATTTATTTGAACACAAAACTGCTTCTTTTGAAATTTGAGAAATTGATAAGCCAAAAAGCTAAAATCCACTGCAAAAAAAAGATGGCATAATGTCCTTCATAATGTTCTCTCTTTCTCTGTGTCCAATGCCTTGTTGTTGTCCCTCTCTCTGTCCTGAAGGAATGGGTCATGGGGACAGAACCAGCACATTTTGTGGAACTCCAGAGTTTCTTGCTCCTGAGGTTTTGACGGACACGTCCTACACAAGAGCCGTGGACTGGTGGGGTCTCGGCGTGCTCATTTACGAGATGCTGGTCGGAGAGGTGTGTGTTTTTATGCACTTTTTGCTTCCTATTCTTACATTGCTTCCCACTTTTTTTCTTGCTTGAAGGATAAATCTAACATCCAGTGAAGTGCACCTAAAAATGTGATTAGCTTTCACTATAATTTTATGAAAACAAACTGTTTTTACAATGTTCTTAAGTAAAGACTTAAGTATTAGACCAAATCCTGATACATAGTCTGTGTTCAGTCACCGTTCCCAGGTGACGATGAGGAGGAGGTGTTCGACAGCATTGTAAATGATGAAGTACGTTACCCAAGATTTCTTTCCACTGAGGCCATTGGCATCATGAGACGGGTAAGTCCCTGCCTGTTCACTCACATGAAATATTTAGGTCTTCAGATTTATACATTTTAATTGCATATCAGAATTGGCTTACACTATTTTAACGTAGACTGTAATATAAATGATTTCTTGTTTTCCATTGGTAGCTGCTGAGGCGAAATCCTGAGAGACGACTGGGCTCCGGCGAAAGAGACGCAGAGGACATTAAGAAACAACCCTTCTTTAGAGTATGAAGAACTCTTTGCCTTAACTTGCCACAATAATATGTAGCAGCTAAAGGAACATGGGAGAAAATTATTTTTAATTCTCGTGTTCACTTTGTAAATATTTGCATTTTCTTGCAATTCATTTGTTTTCTCGCAAAACTATTGCATTCCCCTGAGAAACTTTTGTTTTCTCTTATAAAACGTTCTTTCGAAAAACATCTGCTCTCTTTTGAGTCTCGGGAAATGTAAAAGCATTAAAATATTATCTCATATTTTGCTGCATCGCCATGTCCCTATAGGGGCTTCGTACAATAATTTGCAAACTTGGTGAAAATGTGACTGCATTTTCTTCTCTTTCTCTGTAGAATATGGACTGGGAAGCGCTATTGCAGAGACGAGTTTCTCCTCCGTTTGTTCCCGCCTTGACAGGTAACGAAGACGTTAGTAACTTTGACGCCGAGTTCACAAACGAGGCTCCAACGTTGACACCTCCTCGTGAGCGCCGGACCCTCTCACGCAAAGACCAGGACTACTTCAGGGACTTCGACTATGTCTCGGACTTCTGCTAGGGCACAAGGCTGCATAATGATGCTGCTAGGTGTGGGAGATATGGACCACGGTAACATCCTAGCATGGTTGTCACACCCTAGGGTTCACATCTAGGGTGCTTATGATGAGGATTCATGCACCTCCCAGTGAAACAGGGACGCTGACAGGCTATACGCCTCTGATGACTCTAGAAGGTACATCAAACGTGAAGAGATTCAAGAATCCAGATAATGTGAAGCTTTGTGTTTATCTGAAAGCTGGAGGTCAAGATGTTTTCTTGTCCTACTTGGCAGGATTATCAGATGGTCGGTCATTCAGAGGATCGTTCATGACATTACCCCAAATCCTTAGCACCAGACGCTCAAGTAGTTGACTGGAATCTCATGACTATTTCTGTAGGGATGATGTATTTTTGTTGGCAAAAACCCAGAAATTAGCATTTTAGCACTTTCAGTTTCATCGCCTTGAAGTCATAGGGTTTTTTGAAGGGGTTTTTGGTTAAATGCCTGAAATAAGGTCTGTGTTCAGTCACCCGGTGACGATGATAAAAATTATATTTTTTATTAGGTTGTCGGGACATTAAAGATAACATTGGTAAAACACATCTACTCGTTAGTCTTGCAACCTATTATAAATTATTCTTTCAGTGAATTAAAAAATAAAATAAAAGGCTTAACTTTCCCTGCTAGTCAACACCCCCAAAGCTTCACAGTCCTAAAGCTTGTCCTAAGTCGACATTTCATTTAGTGACATTAAGCAGTTTAATTTTGATGATCGTGTTTGCATGTGTTTAAGCAATGGATCTATTGCTTGTTTCTGCTGCTTTGATTATATTTGGATTTGGAGATTCTCTACTCTTTCAGAAGATACGTAATAGCGTACCCTACATAAATGATGGCAAATCTTGTCAATGGCGGGTGATGTGACAATGGTGTCTTTTTTTATTTTTACAACTATGTTTACTATTTATTTCTGCTGATTGAATTTAGGCTTTAAAAGCTGTGTTCATTTGTGAAGATTATCATAACAAACAAAATGTGTAAGGATCAGAAATTTTGTGTTGGTTGCAGAGCTTATTTTCAGCAATAATTCAAAAGACCCTTGAAAAATCGTATTGGGTTTTTGTCAAGGAAACCAGGGTGATGCACACCACAAAAATACATCATTACCACAGTGCTCTATGGGAGCTTGTTGACTAGCGGAGTACAGTTGCATGGTACTCTCCCCAGTTTAAAATGTCTCACTGAATTCGCCCTTTATCTTCCCGTCTTTGTCTTTTGTTTCTACCATTGTATCTATATATCACACGTGATCCAGACTATTTAATTCTGTAATTCACCCATTTAACCACACAAGGGTGCCAGAGAGTTTGAGAGTTGTGGAAGTGCTGTTGTTTCAGGCAAGAGATGTGTTCTTGTCTGTGTTCACTCTGTTATGAGCATGTCTGTTAATGAAATGAGAGCCTGTAGCATCATCAACTTCTATATTTGTATTTTTAGAGGTTATTTAGTTGTTGCTTTTTTCACTGAAACTTGACTAACTATGGAAATGCTATGCCTGAAAATGACTGTATTAAACAACTCAACTCTTTCGGGTTTTTTTGTGGATTAATATTCCACTACACATACACAAGTTCACGTAAAAGAGAAGAGATTTAAATTTTAATGTGAATAAATTTAACGTTTTGAGATTTTATTTAAAATGGAGGTTGGACAATTAATTGATAATGTATTTTATATAAATCAAGAGAAAAGAGAGAGGAAACAAATTACAAATTAGGGACCCAAGAAAAATATGCACTAAAGTGACTTCAATTTTATCAGGACAAAACAGGATGAAAATGAAGGAAATTAATGGAAATATCCATCTCACACATGAAATATAAGATATGAAACACGTTTTTCATGAACTTTCAAATAATATACTCCAACTCTAATAATTTAATTACTAAAATGGCAATGTGAACATGGCAGTACAATAAGATTGAACCAGAGTACAGAAACTGTGCTGTGACGAATTTCACTGCATATGGTGAGGGATGATGGAGGGATGGTTTGAGATAATGTCTCATTATTGCCCAAAAGAAGAGAGGGAGAAAGTGTCCTTGGACACCAAAAGATGGAACTGTGAAAAAAAAGGACATTATGTCCTGCGAACAATCTACGCTTCTGTATCTTATTCTCTCGGATGGAATAAAGCTATATTCAGATTACAGGCAAATCAGATATTTTTCTCCAATCAAATCTCTTCAGGCAGACTGTCTGCACTATTAATTGCAAGTCACCAAAAAAGATTTGTGTATCTATCAGCATGAGATGCTTTGGTAAGGATGTAGGCGTACACACATATGTAACAATTCTTTCATAAATGGATGCAGGAAAAATGGAAGCACATCATCTTACTCTCCAAATAAGTGCCCTGTCCAGGTGTGGTGCCTCCATCGCACAGGGAAATGCTGACATCTTTGGACATATCATTTGAACACTGTATGAATACTCAATGTATGCGTTTCCATCACCCGTTTTAACGCTGTGTGATGGCAAAAACTGAAATCCGTTTTAAACGAGTGTCCAAACTAAGAAGCGCATTTCAAACCACCTCCAAATGTAATTTGAATCAGATTTGAAAAAGACTTGTCCAGATTTTCAAAATCCCATCTGGATTAAAACTGGATATGCAAAATGGCCTAAATGACTAATTGTTGTCTGATCTTGAAATTGTTCCTGTGCTTTGTTTGAACAATGTGTCTTTTTCCATGTGTAACGGACATAGGCCAGTAAGAGGTGTGTGTGTAAATATCACTCTCCTGGCCTCAAGAGGCGCACTAGAAGCCTACAACCTTAGTGTCCTTGTTATCAAACCTCAAGCTCGAGTGCTGCTCGGAGTGGGTCGAGTAGGACCAATTACAAAGGCAGGTCACACTGCACTTAACTCTAGTAACTTGACATGCATTTTTATGGCCAACAGTGCACTAATTTAATCTATTGTGAGGTTTGATATCTTACTATTGTGCAATGGTCCCTATTTACACCAGGGTTAACTAAATAAATACAAAGGAGGTTCCATTTAATCATCTTGAAGGTATTTTTGATTTGATTACTCAAACTACCGACACAGTACAGCTTTGGTAAAAAGGTTTGAGAAAATATTCCTTTATCAAAGCCTGCAACTTCATCAGTTGTTTTAGATCTTTTTGTCATGCTGGCACGCTGTCAATCAACTTCAGGGCCACATACTGACTGATAAGCAGCCCATTCTTGCATTATCAGTGGTTGGAGTTTGTCAGAATTTGTGGTTTTGTTTGTCCACAAGTTCTCAATAAGATTAAGGTATGGGGAGTTTCCTGGTCATGGGCCCAGAATTTAAATGTGTTGTTCCTCGGGCCTCTTTTGCCTTAAGGCAAGGTTTTCCATCATCCTGAACAATGCGTTGTTCATCACCAAACTGATATTGGATGGTTGGGAGAAGTTGCACTCAGAGGATATTTTTGTATCATTCATTAATTATGGATGTGTTCATAATACCAGGCCATCTTCCAGAAGTCTTGGTCTCATTGTGTGCAGATGCACTAATTGTGTGCAGTTGCCGAAACGATCTCTGAATGAAGCTATGCAGACATATAACATCATCATCTGCTGGTGGACGTCGGTATTAAGACCCTGAAGATATACCATAAGGCGGTCTCAGTCTACCCGCTGGATGCTGCCAATGTGCGGAACTGGAGAGCATTATCGTGACGGTGGATTTTCCACAATGAAGACAAGAGCTGATCATGGACAGAAAGGACACTGGAAGTTTGGCCTAAGATCTGTTTGAAATGCTTAATGAATGGTTTCAGTGAATGAATGACTGGACCATCAGTGTCAAGGATCAACTTGACCCACTGCAATGGATGAACGGTTAATAAAGACATGATGTAGGCAATCTGTGTACAGTCACTGCAGAGAAGCTGAAGTTGCATCTGAAAGAAGAGAGCACTGTAGCATGAACCTGCTACACTCCTCCACCTCATCTGAGTATGTTGCTGGCCGGGCCATGGGACTGGGTAAAGTGATGACACTTGGGTAAAGTGCATGGCGAAGTGCTCAAATGAGTTCAGTGAGCGGATCCAGTGGAGAATGGCTAGAATCGGCAATATCTGCCTCCTTTTGCATGTTGGTCTTGTCTTCTGTCATGAGACAGATGAAGGCAGAGACAAATTGAAGTTTAACAGGTTTATTGATGAATAAACCAGACAACTGACCAGATGAGTGATGGTGTCAATAGCGTGATGGTAATTGTGGCATCAGTTACAGTTCTTATCTGGTTGCAGATCTGATGATTTGGAGATTGTTGGATGGAGAAGAAGGCTGAAGAAGCAGCATGGTTTTGGGGATGTTCTCAATGGTCCATGGTTAAGTGTTACAGGGAGATGAGACAGGTAAGTGTCCAGGTAGTAAAAACAAGATCAGACAGCAATGACTGTTTGGGGACTACTTATGAAGGGTGAGTGTTGAGTGGATGCAGGTGTGGATGTGATTGTGCACGAGTGGGAGGAGTAGAGAGGTCTATTTTCATCCCGAAAGAAAAGTATGAATTTTCATTTTCAGCAGTGCTTTTCAGCCTTTGTCCAATACGATATTCAAAAGCCCCCATACAGTAAGATATTTCCTCTAGCTTTTCTACAGGATGTATGTTTTGCAACTTTTTTATTAACAGAAACTAGGATGGTACCAGAAGCAAAGATGAGGTAAAAGAAGATAAGGACGGCCTTCTTGGCCATGATGAGAGAATAGGAGATCGGGATGGCCTCTGTACAAAGTTATACTTGAAATTAAATCCTGTTCAAAGATATAAGTGAACATCACATATCCGGCAGTCCTGAGGTATCTGGTTTTTCTATGCACTGGAGAAAAATGGAGGAAAAACCTTTCCTGCTTCCAGTCGGTGGCTTACCTTCACCATATTCATGCAGAATATGTCCAACGGAGGCAAGTATCTGGTTAATATGATTCTCAAATCTGTGAGATAAAAAAAAACATCTGTGATAACAGGACCATAACAACTATTGTATTAAGATTAATAAAATCCCCACTCTTAACAGAGAACACGATTTTTGTTATCTCATGCATGCATGTATTATTGCATGTGAAAAACGTTTTATGCAGACCTATTATATATTAAATTCTATACAGTAATGGTCAAAAGATTAGCATTTCTAAATGTTTTTGAAAGAAGTCTCATGATCATGAAATATTATTACAATTTATGTTCTATTTTAATATACTTTTAAAATGTCTTTGGAAAATTTTTGTAAAAGCCAATATGGAACGTATGTGAAGTAAATGAAACCACAGCCACAGAGACACAAAGAACTTGCATGATTCATATTTAAAGTCTTTTTGCTGTTTAATTGTCACTGACTCTAGTCCACATCACGATTATAAAAAAAGAACTTAAGAATAAAGAAATCACCTGTCACAATCCTCGGCTGGATCAAGTTGATCCTCGAAATGAAATCTTGCACTGTTTCTCTGAGGTAAATTCTTCCAGTATTGTTCCTCACCTCATGTCAAAATGATGTAAAGTACACGAATCTGATTAAAAGATGCGTTTCGACGAGATGATGTGGGTTTTGACTGGACGTGTCAGAATTTGCATTTCAATAGCTTGTTTTCTCCGTAGATGTGGACGCATTAGCGATAATGAAGTGACTAGAGAACGACTGACGTCTCTCTCTTTTCAAACAGATTACATAAACAGAGATTTTTTTTTTCATGTGAATTATTTAATCTGGTGGTCCCCTTGGAAGTTTGAAGGCCACTGATTTACATAATAAAAATGACTTGTGAACAGAAGAGTTCATGAAAAAGGTCCTTCAAAAAAGTTTGAGAAACCTTGTACAGAATGCAAGAGTAGATAGAGAGTAGGGACCTTGTCAAATCAGGGATCAAGTGTGTGAGCAAAACATACAACTCTATAAAACATGTTATTATTAATCCTGCTGAGAGCAGAACACACCTGAGCCTTGTGAATGAATCTGACCCCTTGCGGAAAGAGGGGGGAATCTGAAGCAGCTGGTGCAATCGCTGAGAAATATCCTTTTTTTTTAAAGCATGCAATTTAATTACTTTGGCAGTAATATAGTCTGGTCTGATGATGTTCACTGATGTCAGATGTTTGGTTAGTCTGGAGCGAGATTATTTGTACTGTGCATTTTGGTTCTGTCTGAGTGGCTATTTCTGCATTGATTCATTGTAAACTACCCGGAAAAAACAGAGTGGAAAGTTGAAAGATAATTGCGTACCTTTGCTGACCCGTAACAAATATTGTCAGGACCTGAATTTCGTTTTGGGAAATAAGGAGGATGGGAGATTCTTATGGGGGGATTTTGTTGCTCAAGAGTTTACACAACACAAGGAAGCTTGATTAGTCTTAAGCTCGGAGAGTCTTTTAGTCCAGTATGAATTAAATATATAGGCTATTATTCATGTTTCCTTGCAATTAAAGCTATCTTTTTGTTGTTTCATCAACATTAATGAGAGACACATATTAGGCCGTTGTCACTTTAAAAGCTAGTGCACTGATCCATATACTGATACACGGGTTTAAGACATAACCAATTGTGTTTACGAGGATGTTCAAGGCATAATTTTGACATAAAGTTGTGTATTTTTAACTTGCGCGCTGTTTGTGAGGCCAATTTATGTATGCATATTAAAATTGCATTTGTAAGACTTAAAAAGATGTGCAAATGATTAACTTTAGTGACGATACAACACTGGCTGATTGTGCAAGTAACAGTTCCATCGAATGTCCCGACTCCCAAAACACGAGAGTCTAGTATCGCCATCTGCAGCGCTTGACGCTTGCCTTGTTTAGATGCAATGAGGTGATATGAAGCGCATTGTAAGAGAAAGAGAGAACGAGGGAGAAGACGCAGCACAGCTAAATCACTCACTCTGTGAAATTACGTCTTGCTGTAAATTTTAAAATGACTGATAATCTGTGTGGATTAATTTACTCATACAACCTACATGCTAAAGTGAATAAATGTTTGCGAGAATTTCCTGCATTTTAAGCCCGAGACATGCGGGAATTATTAAAATTATGCAAACCAAAACTCAAGCACTGATTGTATTTTTTTGTCTGAGCTTTACATTTATGCATTTGACAGATTATTTTATCCAAAGTGACTTGCATTGCATTCTAGGACCACACTGACTTTCTAATCAGTTCTTTCTTTCCCTGGGAATTAAACCCATGACCTTGATGTTGCAAGCGCCACACTCTACAGTTTGAGCTACAGGAAAGCTTTGGCTATACAACTTCTTGAACTTTAATGATTGGAGCTACGCTCTTAAAAAATATTAAAAGAAGGAGGTTTAGCAACAATGCCACAGAAGAACCATTTTTGGTTCCCCAATTTTTCTCTCAAGAGTGAAGAATGTTTGAATAATTTGAACCATTTTCCTCTACAAACAATCTTTTGTTCATTTGAAAGGTTCTTTTAAAGAGTCTAGATTTTTACAATCCCAAGGTTAAACAATTAGTCTTAAGAGTCTGTACTTAATTCTAAGAAAGAGCACAAGGAATAAGGATGCTTGTTTTAGCAACCAGTTTTTCCTTGAGATGCTTTTCAAAACAATGTGTTTTTGAGTTTTTGACAATCAAGATGTTTAACTTATGTGTCTCTTTACTGTACAATAATCTGTTCATCTGTAGACGGGAGCTCGCTGTTCCATCATGTTTTTGCTTGAGGTGATGATAACAGCCACGTCTGTCTTTCACTGGCTCCATAAAATGACCACGTTGTTATATCAGGTTAAGTTGTTTACACTCCTCATAATATCTCTTTCTGTTGGTGTCTTTTTTGTGATTGTTTACATAATTTTTGTCTTTAACTTCTAGGCTTGAGTCCTCGAAAGCCAATCGGCAATCAGCTTTCTTCAGATTGTTGACATTAGGGAGAAACTGTGGCCATGATCCTAAATGATTACTGCTTAATCTAATGGTAAAACATTCTCCTTGAAAACAAATACTGATTTTCAGCAGTGGCTGTTTCTTGTCTTTACATTGTTAAATCATTTTGATTAACAGTAAGTAAAACACTGGGCTTATAATTCAGTTATATCTTTTTAGTTAGTGAATATGATTACAATTTCTTGTGTCGTCCATCACTGACAACAATTTATTCCATTTATTAAAACTGAAGATTCTTTATTGGCTTTGATGGTTCTATGGAATCCTTCCATTCCACAGAATGTTCTTTAAAGTGAAAACAGATCCTTTAGATTATTAAAAGGTTCTTTCAAGAACTGTTCACTTAAAGGTTGAGGAACCAAAAATGTTTTTTCTATATAGAGAGAAACGTTAACATCTCTGAACTTTAAAATACCCAGCTTTTTCTGAGATTTGTGTGTGCAAAACAACCACCAGTGTTTGTCCATAAATAATGGAAACAAAGGCTTTCTTTAACAAAGCTGTACCTGTTCATATGAGTATTAGCTCAAAATTACCATTTCTGTTCTTAGGAAGCCATGTAATACAAAAATTTAAATTGAAATAGTCATAACCTGCTTCTATATTCAGTAAAAAGTTTGTCTAATAACTTTCATCGACTTGATAGGATAAGATGTAATATTCTTGTCTGGTGCCATTTCCTGACTATTTTCCTGTTGGAAAGACTCCTAGGGACCAAGTTTAGTTCTACTTTATAACAAGGAATTTTACTTTAACTATGAAGCTTAATTTTTTATATGTTTGGATCCTTAGAGGATGTACAGTAGTAATTGTAATTCTAAATATAAACCTCTTATCTTCCCCTCAGATTCTTTTAATTTGTTCCTCGATCTAAACTCAAACCCAGAAGGAAGATACTATTAAAAATGTAGACATCTATTTGTCTCTCAAACCAGATATGAACTTTTCGGAAATGTAGCAAGGTGGTTTTGTGTATTTCTAGTGTTTAAATCAATTAATCTTGGCATGAACAAATGAAAATACAACGCATTGCGTTTCTTATGATTTATATTGGTGTCTGAAACACCAACCAGAATGCAATATTTTCACAGAGGACAAAGTTAAAATCGTTTTTATAATCTGTTGCTGTACGTTTGGGAATTAAATCATCAATCTGATACATCAATCAAAACTGTGTTTTAAGTTCGTAAAATCAGGAGTCAGACTGAAAAGACCTTTAGTGTTACTTGAATGTTTTATCGTAATGTGTCATCAAGGGACAAATTGGTTGTGATTTATATTTATTTGGCAAATGCTTTTATCCAACAGTATGTGCTTTCTGGAAATCGATTGTCAAACCAACATTGAGTTATTGCTCAGACAGTAACGTAATGACATCATATTAAAAAAGAGGATCTCACACCAGATGAAAAACTTTCTAGACCTTTGTAAGGGATCAGGCAAGCGACTGAAATCCTAATTATTTATATTATTTAATTATTATTTTAAATTATTATTGCCCCTGCTTCATTAGGGTACTCTTGAAAGAACGTAGCAGTGTTACGTATTAAAATGCTGCAATCTCATACCGTTTCCACGAAATACGCGGATCCCGAGCAGGTTTGAGCTCATGGACTTGTTGCTATGACAACAACTCTGGGATGAGCTTCGATTAACTGAACAATCATCAGCATTGAAATCCAGCTAATTGAGTGAGCGACGAACGAAGAACATGCTCTTCTGTGAAACAAACAATATTTAATCCAAATAAATAGGTCACTATGACCAAAAAAAGAAAGAACTAAAAACACTGTTTTAATTGAAAAAGTCCTTTGCTAGATGAAGTCCGTTTTTATCCTGTCAGAAATAAGCCAAGATGATTGAACCTGAGTGTTTAGTTGAAATCTTTGTGTGAGCAGAATTAAAGTAGCTAAAATAATAGTTTGTATATTTAACAAAATACCAAAAGGTACCATTACCATGATGTTTTGGAAAAGGTACCTTAATTTTTCTTTTTTTTTCTTTACCAAACTTTACACATTTACAGTGAGAGAGAGAGGAGAGGAGAAGGGAGAGAGCGAGAGAAAGAGAGAGAGAGAGGGTTAGAGGAGGGAGAGAGAGAGATTGCTAACGGTAAGCTGTATTATTAGAAACACCTCATGAGAGCAATAACTATATATTTATATAATTTGATGCAAATGTGATTACAAAGTATAGTTTTATAAATTAACATACATTTGAAAAAAAAAGCAGGATTTACGATGTTGGTGACCGTTAAAACACGTCATCACTGGTACAGTAGTTGTTTATTTTTGTGTCAGGGGGGAAAAAACGTTATTTCCTCAAAGCTTTTCTCTCAGTAAGCTGTCCTGTTCACAGACGGAGCCGTGTATTGAGTTTATAATCAGTTTCTGTACCTGTTCTCGACGCTCGCGTCTCTTCAACCGTCGCTCCCTCAGACGCTCCAGCGCGGGAACTCTCGCCTCTCTCCCGCCTCCCGCGGCCCCGCCCCCCTCCGCACTACATCAGCTGACCCGAAGTTTGCTCGCCCGATCAGAAGACGCGCATCGACCTATCGAGCTGAAGCAGCGACCAGTGCGTGCACTCAGGGGTCCTGTGCTGTGCTGGGGGTCTCGGGCGAGCCACTGAATGGCATCTCGGTCCAGCACTTAATGAAGGTGAGAAACTAGCTAAATTATTAGAAACTAATTAAAATGTATTTTGCTGGCATATTCAGATGTAATATTTTATTTGTGTTGTGCTTATATTTGTTTACTAATTATTACAAAATTATACGAATGCATTATGTATTTGCTTGTATATATATATATATATATATATATATATATATATATATATATATATATATATATATATATGCATTATTATGTATATGCATTATACATATACATAATAATGCATATTACAATTGATTAATTGTGCATATATAATTATTATACATATTACATACACAAACTATATATATATATATATATATATATATATATATATATATACACACACACACACACACACACACAATAATACATATACTTAATTATAAAAAACATAATTAAAAATAATTGTATGTGTTACTATACTGTAAAATGCTTTATTTTGACAATTATTGAGCTCATGAATTTTATTTATTTTTCAAAAATGAAAACCCTGCCATAATTTACTCACCCTCATGTTGTTCCAAATCTTAATTTATTTCTTCTACTGAACGCAAAAGACAATATTTTGAAGAATAATGAAAACAGTTGATGTATCCCATTGACTTCCACAGTATGGAATTTATTTTTAACTTTAACTTTAATTAATTTACGTCAATAGGGTCCATCAACTGTTTTCCTTATTCTTGAAAATATTGTCTTTTGTGTTCAGCAGAAAAAATAAATTCATTTTTGGGTAAACTATACAATTAAAGACATTAAAATTGCATCTTCTTTTTGCATCTGTCTCACTTTGTCTTGCTATATGAAAGCGCTTTAGGCTACTTTATGACAATTATGACCTTATGATAAAAATAAAAAAAAGTTTAAGTAAGCAAATGCAAACTCTGAATAATGTGTTGTGGACTTTAATCATTATTTTGTGTTTGCTTCTCTCTCTCTCTCTCTCCCTCCTCATCCCTCCGTTCATCTCTTAGCATATCCATCTAAGTCTCCTCTGTGTGTGTGATCTGTGAAGTGCTGAAGGATGATGCCCTGCACAGCCGCTGCTCTCCTCTGCCTCCTCCTGGCTGTGGTCAGAACTGCAGGTAAATCCCCCTTTCAAAGGTCCTCTGGGTAACACAGAGAGCAAAAGATTAAAAAGCAGTGGTTATGTCAGATGTTTCTGTAATGCAGGTGAAAGAGAGAGCAGCCAGAATGCATTTCTCAAGGGTGCATGTGAAAGCTTGAGTAGACGTGTGTTTGTGTGTGAAAGGGAGTGTGTGAATGTACTAACACTGTCCTGTGCTGAGTATGGCGGGACTGTGAGTTTCATTCGCGTCTCTGAATTAGACGTAAGCCGTTATTTTAAATAAGTAAGATTGAGTATTAGCACGTGTGTGTTTTGGAGTACAGTGGCGGTACCATGTTACGGTATCAGACGTTATACCATTCTACTATATTATTATCATATCAATAATTATGTTTCATGGTACTCTAGGATACAGTAAGAATGCTATGTGATACTATAGCAGTATATGCTATTACCAATGTTACCAAATTCTCTGATTTCAATACAGCACCCAAAATATGTTTAGTTTTTTGATTATGTGCGTGCGTGTGTGTGCATATATGTGTGTGTTAATGTGTGTGTGTGTGTGTCAGTGTCCAGCAGGGAACTGCAGTGCTCCATGGCTCCAGTGGGGGCGCTGCATCCCGTACGCGCTCAGCTGGAGCGCTTCGAGGCGGGAACGGGCTGCGCGGCCAGAGAGGGCGGAGCTAAAGAGACCCATGTGATTTCTGCTGGCCGAGCCTCCAGTAAACAGGTATAAGATGGTCTGTCTGCTCATTGGTTCTGTCGATGTGCACACGTCCCACTCAGGTGTTCTGTCCACAGGTGACGGTGGTGTTGAGACCTTTGACCCTTTCTCGGCCCGTCAACCGTCCGGTGATTCTAGTGCTGAGCTCCCAGCATGCCGTGCGCTGGGTTTTGGAAAACGAGGGATTGCCGCACAATATCAACGTACTGGTGCAGGTGTGTGTGATGACGTTTATCATCTACACTGATTCCCATGACCTGTTTATAATGATTCATATTCATTACTAATACTATTTATTCTATTTTTATTATCATGCTTACTTTTCATTCATTTACATATGAATGTTTTGATTGGATGTAATTTTGGAAAAAAATTAGGCCAGTAGATGCTGGATTTTGAAGTGTCATGCAGATACAACTTGGAGGATTTATGAAAAATTAAATGTAGGTGTTCAGAGTGTTGGGAATATTGCAGTACATGTGACATGAGTAAACACAGATACATTTTTTAAGTTTAAGCGAATAAAGTAATGCAGTAATTTTAAATTTTAAACACAAAATTTACTTTGTTACTTTGTTTTCTCAGAGGCGTTGTGTGCGTTGTGTAAACAAGATGATTGTAAGATTGTAAATGTGAGCATTACTCATTCTGAATATTTCGCAAACCTCCAATAATTAAATGTTAAATAACACAGATATAGTTTATACTTAATTAAGCAATGTCTTTGTTGCTGGCCTTCAAAGATTCAGTTCAATCAAACATGGACTATAGTTTAAGAAATATTTGGGCCTCGTCTTTTTTTTTTATTGCTGAAGTGTTGAACTTTCTTCTCCTGCCATCCAGAACGGCTGAAAGGTTAGATTGAGCTGCGCCCTCTACTGTACAGATGTGAATTTGCATTTTCTTCAGCCAGAGGCTTATTTAGTTTACTTTTGGTGTAAAAGAGTTTTTACATATGCTTTTGTTATTTAAAAAAACAATCGAACAAGCCCAGCTCAGGTGAGCTGCAAAACTAACGTAACGCATTACTTTCCATAAAAAAGTAGCAAAGTAACTACAATTAGCTACTTTTTTAGGGAGTAACGATATTATAACATAGTTTTAAAAATAACTTTTCCCAACACTGGGTGTTCACCTGCTGTCCCAGGTGTCTTTCAACTCCACGGCCGAGTCCTCGGGTCTGTCCATCCGCGTGACGCAGGTTCTATCTCTGCCGCACAGGCCTCGAGTCCTGCTGCGCTGGATCCTCCAGCGGCACGCCACCGTCTCATCGCTCACACACACTGTGCGCGCAAACCGCGTCTACCTTCGTCTGGGAGAGGGTGAGCACAAACACAGACCTGCAGGAGGATACGCTGTGATTATATTCATCCTAATGCACTTCCCAATCCGTCTGCAGACACCAACATGCCGAGCGAGTGCCGCCTGCGCTCCCTGTTTCTGTCGCAGAACTATCTGGCGTCAGAGATTGAGGAGCAGGACGTTCACGGCTGCAGGCCGTCCGACGAGCCCGCGGAGACGGAGGTGCACATCATCCGGCTGTGGTCATCGGGGTCAAGCTTGTGTGGGTGAGTTCAGCTCTCAAACCGGTTCATTATAATAATACAAATAATGCATCGCATTTCTATTCATTTGAATAAAAACTCCGGTGTTGTTGGAGCTACAGCTTTCCTGTGTCTCTAACAGTAGAGAGCAGCACTTGCAACATCAAGGTCATGGGTTCGATTCCCAGGGAAAGCAAGAACTGATTAGAATGTCAATGTGTTTCTTGAATGCAATGCAAGTCTGATAAATGCACGAACTATAGGCTCCATCTGCTCCTACCAACAGCATTGCTGTTTTCTGTTATTATTTAACAAACTCAAAATAGTTCTCTGTCATAATCGACAACCGGCCACAGATGCTGTGAAAAATAAAGCGATGAAAAGTCATGGGAATAATGTAAATCTCTGTCTCAGCTCTTTGCAGGTGGAGGTGTCCGTCTCTCTGCTGCCCCCAGTGGATCGGTCCGGTTACCACAGGATTGTTCTGATCCTCGTCAGTGCAGCTTCAGTCAACTGGGCTTTGGTGGCTCCAGGGGTCAGAGGTCACATCAAGGTCTACGTGAGTCAGGACTCAGAACTTCATCAATCTACTAAACTCTGCACTTTTCCCAACACGTTCTGAAGTTGTGTCTCTTTCAGTCATCCAACAGCGTTAGTCTACCAAACAAAACTCAAGCCCCCGACCTCAGCATGACCAGCACCGTGACCTCTGACCTCCGCAGCACCCCTGACCTCCTAGAATGGGCCAATCAGAACGGCTTTCCCAAAGTGACTTCATACACCGAGGCTGACCTGGCCAATCGTTTCGTGATCAAGTTGAGAGAAAGTGGAACAGGTGACAAAATGTGTATGATCTGATCATATGACTCTAAAACAGCTTTTCATAATGTGTTGTTTCAGACTAGAGGGAAGAAAACATCCAGAAGACACATTTAAGTCTTTATTTTCTTACACTACTCTCTTTGCATCTGTAATTTCAATTATAATCCGTATCTTTAAAGGTTTTTCAAAACACCAACACCAAACACCAAACTTAACAGCTTTATTCCTGTTTATATTCTGAAGGTTTTTATTGAGGGGTTTGTTCATTTATCATTCACACTGATGTTCTTTTTGGAACTATGGTGAAAATGTGTTTCCCTTTCTGGGAACTCGAGCTGTGTCGAAGCACTAGGGGAAATAGCCTTGCGTGAGTCACGTGAAGATCTATGCAACCAATGAGAAACGAACGCGTGTGAATGCGTCACTGCCGGCCGCAGCCGGTGACGTCATGAGGCAGAGCATAAAGCGCGTCTGAAACCGGGGCGCGTCAGCTCTGAATGCCTTCAGCGTGCTGTGTCTGTGTGAGAGTGATTTTGAGTTGAGATAGCTAAAAATCATCAGAATGAGTGTGAAAATGTGGCGAATGAACGGGCAGGGATACACATGTTATGTGTGTAATCTGTTTGGGAGTGGAGCATGCACGGTCGGCACTTGAGATTGCCGGTTGTAAGGACTGCGAGAGGTTCTATCTGCATGCTCACTGTGGTACAGTGGATAGTGTGTTTGCCTATCATGCGGGAGACCGGGTTTCGGAGCCCCGGTAGGATGAACTTTTTCATTGCATGATCTCCGCTCCCGCCTGGCGGTTTGTAACGAGGCCGCCTAGGCTAGTGTTCCCCGCGATTCGGGACCTGCAGTAGCCGAGGCTTTGTGGCGCTCTCGGTCCTGGGGATCACAAATGGATCTCGCTGAGGCTGCTGGGGTGGGTCCGTCCTTACCTCAGCCTTCACGAGATCAAGCGGGTCCCAGTCACGAGCACTCTGAGTGAGATGCCCGTGCTGTGACTCCAACACTAGCTCTATCAAGTTCAGAGAGTGAAATCGATTTAGCTAGTGTTGACCCGGTCGAGGAGGATTCGCCACTCTCCTCGCCGGCGTTTGAGGAGCTTGTTGAGGTTGTGGCGCGAGCGGTCTCTCATCTGGGGCTTGATTGGCCAGCAGAGACCAGAAGGGCTCGTCCTAAGTATGTTAGACGAGCGTTATCTTCTGACTCGCGTCATTTCCCCGCGCCGAGCAATGCCTTTCATACTTGATTTACATGCCGAGGTATCTAGATCTTGGGGAAGGCCAGCCTCCGAGAAAATTTATACACGTAATATTACGATGTATAATAATCTAGTGGGGCTCAAGATCATTGATATGGAGGGTTGAAGAAAGTGGATGAGGGCGAGTTACCTCGTCCCTCAGTCTGCGTCCTCCATTAAAGTTCTGGCGCTCCCCTCCAAGCCGATGCGCGTCACATCGTCTTTGGTGGGGAAAGCATACTCCGCATCGAGTCATGCCACAGCGTGTCTGCACGGCACGACACTGCTGCAGGCATATCAGGCGGAGTTGCTTGGGGACCTCAACGAGGGCGGCGGTATCGGTCCGGAGGCAGTGGCAGAGCTGCGCCGGACCGTGGATCTGTCTCTTCGGGCCACTAGGGAGATGGCCTACTCTGTCGGCCGCTCCATGGCAGCTCTGGTGGCTACGGAGAGACACCTTTTTGGCTCAATTTGTCAGCTATGAAAGATAGGACAAATTTGTTTTGCTGGACGCTCCTCTGTCCCCCTCGGGCTTGCTCGGCGACGCCGTAAAAAGCGTTGTCGACAAGTTTCAGGAGGCTGCATGACAGCAGGTGTCGTTCAGTAAAGTTATTCCCCGCCGCCCTCCACGTGAGACCGCCAGTCAAGGGAGGTCTCAAAGCTCTTCACACAGGGCCGCTCAAAAACGAAGTGTCGCCACCCGTCTTCCTCCGGTTAATCCCGGGGGGTCGGGTCGACAGGCTCAAGCCTCTGGCAAGAGGGGCGATCTGAGGGTTGTCCTGAGCGCTAAGAAGGCTAAGAGCAAGCGGCCCTGACGCCAAGCCGCAACAAGGTGGTGTATCCCTGGAGCAGCTGACCAGTCAGCCCGCCATGGGAAAACCACCCCCTCCGAGGAGGGTCCTAGAGCACTCCACCCGGGAATCCGGAAATCCCGGCCCAGTGGTGGACATGCTATCAGCACCAGAGGCCAGCCCCGGGAGGCTGGTTCCCCTAGTAGAGTTCCGGGATGCGTGGTCACGGCTACCCGGTATCTCTCAGTGGGTCCTGCGCACGGTCACCTTAGGGTACACCATTCAGTTCGGGGTCTCACCACCCCGGTTCTCGGGGGTCCTACAGTCTGCTGTAGGCCCTCAGCAGGCTCTGGTCATGGAACAAGAAGTAGACACTCTGCTGGCGAAAGGGGCCATCGGGTATGGACCCCTCGTGAACAGCAAGTCCGGGCTTTTCAGCTGTTACTTCATAGTTCCGAAGGGAGGATGGAAGGTTGCGGCTCATTCTGGATTTTTGTCTCTTAAATTGATGCGAAGAGATGCGACGCTCAGGCGGATCGTAGTACAGATTAGGTCCTATAACGGGTCCGGCACGATCGACATCAGAGACATATAAATCCCTCATTCCCATCCTTCCACAACAGGAAGTTCCTGTGGTTCGCCTTCAGGGGGGAAGGCGTACCAGTATCAGTGCTTCCGTGTTTGGTCCGGCTGCTCTAAGCTCCTCTGTACTTGCAAGGGCAGCACAACATCGAGGTGTTGTGCCCGCACACAGAGGAGCTGGGGTTAAGACTAAGACCAGGGGTTCTCCCTGAGGGGTACCCGCTTCGCAATCAAGGTCACGGGGCGATGCCCACGCACCCTGAGCATGCGGAAGAACTCCTGGTTCTCGTCGATGCTTACGGCGGAACACCAAGAAGAGTGTACTTTCTCCCACTCAGAGAACCACTTTCTTGGGAGTCATTTGGGACTCAGTGGCCATGTCTGCTCGGTTCCTCCCCGAGAGCATCCAGGCCGTTCGTTGAGCTGTTAAGCGACGAGTGACACTCTTACGCTGAACACCAAGAAGAGTGTTATTTCTCCCACGTAGAGAACCACTTTCTTGGGAGTCTTTGGGACTCAGTGGCTATGTTGGCTTGGCTCTTCCCCGAGCACATTCAAGCCTTCGTTCAGCCGTCAAGAGTATCGAGGGGCAGCCACTCACGTGAGACACTCTGAGGTGTTAGGGTCCATGCAGCGGCTCCAGCGATTATTCCATGGGGCCGACTGTGTGCGAGACCCCTGCAGTGGTGGCTGAAAACCAGGGGTTCTCCCCGAGGGCTGGAACCCTTGGTCCCCTTGTTTGGAGCAGATTTGGGACAGATACGGCAGGCACAGGTCTCCTGTTTGCCTCCGTAAGAATTTCTCTGCCCTCTGTGGCTTTCGTTTAAACATCCAGGGCCTCTGGGGCGGGTTGTTATGGTACAGGCGTGGCCGAGGCTACACCTGTACGCTTTTTCCTCCCATCACTCTGCTCCCGGGAGTTCTGGGAAACTGTGGGTCTGGCCCCTGAGGGGGCCCAGCTCATAGAGGCCGGTCTCTCAGCCGAGGTTGTTGAGACCATCCTTCAGTCCAGAGCTCCCTCCACGAGGAAACTCTACGCCCTGAAGTGGAAGCTCTTCACTTCTTGGTGTAGTGAAAGGCAGGTGAACCCAGTAACCTGTCAAGTTGGCAAAGTACTGGAGTTCCTGCAAGAAAGATTTGTGGCAGGGCTGTCCCCCTCCACCTTGAAGGTCTACGTGGCTGCTATAGCGGCTTGCCACGTACCTCTGGGTGGGGTACCCTTGGGCAGGGACCCCCTAGTCACTCGTTTCCTCCGTGGTACACTAAGGCTGAGACCTGCGGCACAGACCAGGGTGCCGGCTTGGGACTTGTCCGTGGTACTCCTAGGCCTGTCCCAGCCGCCCCTTGAACCTTTAGAGGAATCTCTATTAAGTACCTCTCTCTTTAGACCCTTCTTTTGCTGGCAATCGCCTCGCTCAAGAGGGTCGGGGATCTTCAGGCCCTCTTAGTGGCCCCTTCATGTCTTCAGTTTGCGCCCGGGATGGGAAAGGCATTTCTCCACCCGAGGCCAGGCTATATCCCCAAGGTTCCCACTGAGTTGGCTCGGTCTATCATGCTGCAGGCCTTCTGCCCTCCCCCATTTGATGATCATGAGCAGGAGCAAGAACAAGGTCTGTCCAGTGCGAGCACTGGACGCTTACGTTCCAAGACTGCCACTTGGCGTAGGTTGGACCAACTGTTCGTTTGCGTTGGCTTTAGGACCCCTAAGGGGGCTCCAGCTTCTAAGCAAACACTAAGCAGGTGGATAGTCGAGGCTATCTGTCTAGCTTACGAGTCGGCCGGACATGCTTCTCCTTTGAGGGTCTGAGCCCACTCCACTAGGAGCATGGCAGCATCCAAGGCTCTCCTCTCCGGAGTCGCCTTGTCTGATGTTTGTGCTGCGGCCGGCTGGTCCTCACCGCACACATTCATGAGGTTCCACCAGCTAGACCTCGATGCCGCCCCGGGAACCAGGGTGCTCTCTCAGTGAGCTGGGACACACCCGGATGCTGACGTCGCTGAGGTGGCGTTGGCATAGCGTTCCCCTAGTGCTTCGACACAGCTCGAGTTCCCAGAAAGGGAACGTCTCGGGTTACGTATGTAACCCTGGTTCCCTGAGGGGAACGAGACGCTGTGTCTTGGCCTCAGCTCCTGGCGCCTCCGGGCCCGCTTCAGGCATTCATGGCTGACGCGCCCCGGTTTCAGACGCGCTTTATGCTCTGCCTCATGACGTCACCGGCTGCGGCCGGCAGTGACGCATTCACACGCGTTCGTTTCTCATTGGTTGCATAGATCTTCACGTGACTCACGCAAGGCTATTTCCCCTAGTGCTTCGACACAGCGTCTCGTTCCCCTCAGGGAACCAGGGTTACATACGTAACCCGAGACGTTTCTTCTGTCTGTTGACAGTATTTTCTGATTTATGAAGTGATAAAAAAGAGAAAACCAAAATCCCTTTCTTAAAAACCTATAACTCTAATATGCCAACAAAGTTGAACAATAATTTCTAACCAGGCTTTATCCAATGTTCAGATTAATATTCTGAAAATGTGTTCAGATGCACATAGGGAATTAGATGCTTTTTGCATATTTGAATATAACATTTTCAAAAAATATGTAGTAGAATTTTAGTTTTTTTTGTGTTGCAATTCTTAATACATGAATAATCTGTGGATGTATATTGATGACTTTAGCCTATTCACCTGAGATGTCGTTAAATGGATCTTTTATTTGATCTTTTACATGAACCAGCATATCAGAGTATTTGATTAAACTGACTAAAGTTTCGAGACAAAATCCTTTTCAAATGCAAAATAACTATTTTTGTCTGGCATGACAACTTGACTCTTCTCATGCAAAATAATGAGCTCATGTGACATCAGCGCATTATGCTACTGTTTTAAAAGATTAACATCAAATATTGCAAAAGATTTAATGTACTGTTTTGATAAAGCTGTCTATGTAGTCGCTCAGGAGGTTTTGTTGTGCTACTCAGGTTCTGAGGCGAGGACTTCAGACGAGCATGTCATCCTGACGGACAGAAGCAGAGAGGCGCTCAGCTGGCAGTGTGAGGGAGGAGCGCTCTTGGTTACTGTGGACACACACATACTGCAGGTGAAAACAATCTTGTTTATATCTGAATATTCTAAGTTTATATCTTTAAATTCTAAGTTTTTATCTGGATATTATAAGTTTATATTTGGAAATTCTAAGTTTATATTTGGAAATTCTAAGTTCATATCTGGAAATTCTAAGTTTATATCTTTAAATTCTAAGTTTTTATCTGGATATTCTAAGTTTATATTTGGAAATTCTAAGTTCATATCTGGAAATTCTAAGTTTTTATCTGGATATTATAAGTTTATACAGTATTTGGAAAGTCAAAGTTCATATCTGGAAATTCTAAGTTTATATCTGGATATTCTAAGTTTATATCTGGATATTCTAAGTTTATATCTGGATATTCTAAGTTTATATTTGGAAATTCTAAGTTCATATCTGGAAATTCTAAGTTTATATCTTTAAATTCTAAGTTTTTATCTGGATATTCTAAGTTTATATTTGGAAATTCTAAGTTCATATCTGGAAATTCTAAGTTTATATCTGGATATTCTAAGTTTATATCTGGATATTCTAAGTATACTTCTGGATATTCTAAGTTTATATCTTTAAAGTCTAAGTTTATATCTGGATATTCTGAAAACAATGTTCTGAAATTAACTTTATTATCTTTTTATTCTGTGATGGAAACAATATTCCATAGAAAATAAATTTATAATATATAGATATATATTCAATATAAGTGCAGTTAATTTCCTGTGTCTCATACAGTAGAGAGTGGCGCTTGCAACACAAAGCTTATGGGTTCGATTCCCAGGGAAAGCAAGAACTGATTAGAATGTCAATTTGTTTCTTGAATACAATGCAAGTCGCTTTGGATAAAAGCGTCTGATAAATGCATGAATTTAAATGTAAAAGAACATTTGAACAGATGTGTATTATTCAAGATTCTTTGTATCACCAAGTTTGACTAACTGGATTGTTTGAAAATGCACAGGTTTCGCCGCTTACTACAGTGACCCTGCGAGATCGTGACTGCAAGGCCGAATTCAACGGAAGCCATTTCTTGTTGGTTTTTCCAGTCATTGCCTGCGGGACGGAGGGAGAAATGGATGTAGCGAATGAAAGAGTTCATTACACAAACACGGTGAGAAAGACATTATTAAACTCATAATTGAATATGATTATATGAATTTTAAAATGACAGAAAATTCAGAATGATTATGCCTGTAGTGCAACAGCTAAATCTGTCCTGGATCTCGGTTAGTTTGTGTGGTTGTGTATGAAGGCATAAAAGTGTCAGCTGTAACCACACGCCAAAAACAGATGACCCGGGTCACTCTGTACCGACTCCAGCAGAGCAAAGCATTATCAGCTTTGGAGATGGGAACATCTTCAAAAGAAATTGCATTTCTTACTCGTAAATACTTTAATTGTGTTTTTAAGGTGTTCCTGTGGAAACAAAAAACATGGGAGGGTTTGAACAATGACACTGACTGGGAGAGTTTGCATGAGACGAGTCCGCTGGCCGTTCATGTGAGTGTGTTTCAAACTCATTGTTTCATGGCATATTTATTCATACCTTGTTTATTTTCAATACATTGTGCTGCCTAAAATGTATCACAATTTCTGCAAAAATATAATTTTTCAGGATTTTTGATTAATAGAATGCTTAAAAGTATTCTATGCTTAAAAGTAAAACTAAATTAAAAGACTGAAGTATTTTCTTTCTTAATGTTGGTCTTGTTTAGCAGTACAAACATCTAAAAACCTTACACAAAGATACATAAGGAATAATAATGATAATAATACAGAGGAAAAAAATACAGAGGAAGTAGTTTTGGACATTTTAAATGTATTTATTGTTACAGTTGATCAAGCTAACATGTCCTTGCTGAACAAAAGTACTTATTTATTTCAAGAAAAAAGGTTTTGTTGACTATTTGATTTGCTGATTTGTATGTTTCTTTTCCTGACATCCGCTTCTGTAAACGTCTGTATCACGAGGTTTCCTCTGGTCTGTTTCTGTTCAGATCAGCTGTGATTCATCTCTGTCCGCTCACACGAGTCCATCAGACGAGTCTCCGTCCGTCCGGCCCGAGGAACCGCTGCGTCTCAGTCCGGCCGCGGCTCCTCCCTGGGTGCCGAGAGCCCATGCGGCCCCGCTGCTGTCCATGGAGCTGTCCGTGACCCAGGCCTATGAGAAGAGAGCCGTGGGGCCCTGCGTGATCAGCGCCTACGAGCGGCTCTATGTGCAGGTCAGTGCTGAAGGTCAGAGCGGCGCCTCCTGAAGGTCAGAGCGGATGATAGATGGCGCTTGAGTCGATTAGGTGATCAAAGCAGCTCAAGGACCCCAGACTCCTGTCGCCATGTGCAGCTTCCAGTGAAGGACAGCGGCAAACATTCCTCAAAATATGACAAAAACACACAGAAAAACTAGTAATAACAAGAAAATTATGGCATCAATTCAAACATATTAGTTCAGAGTCGGCTAAGCTTGCAGACGACTGACACCTAGCAACAAGAATTCAACAAAAAAATATAAATTATGGATGTTACATCCCATAATTAGTCATGAGAAATTAAGAAGAGTACAGAGAAAAAGTAAAATCTAAAATATCTACAGATTTGCAGACAACTGACACCTAGCAACAAGAGTTCAACTAAAAATATAAATTATAAGTTGCATCCCATAATTAGTCATGAGACGTTAAGAAGAGTAAAGAGAAAAAGTAAACCTAAAATATTTACAGATAGAGTACGATTTTTTTGATTTTCTGAGGAAAAAGTGAGCTCGCTAATCATGTTTAAGCATGTTGTGGTTTCCAAGGTGTTGTGGAAGTTGCTAGGGTGTTCTGAGTAATTAGATATAAAAACTAAAGATACGTACAAATAATGTTTGATTTCTACTCATTTCTGAAGAAGAAAAGATCGCTAAGGTGGGTTTTAGAGACTGTTTAGTTACTAGGGTATTTTAGGTGGTTGCTAGGCTGTTGCTAGTCGGCTAAGCTTGCAGACGACTGACACCCAGTAACAAGAATTCAACAACAACAACAAAAATTTTTATGGAAGTTACTTCCAATAATTGGTCATGAGAAGAGTAAAGAAAAAAATCTGAACCTAAAATATTTACAGATAGAGTTAGATTTTTTTATTTTATGAGGAAAAGATGAGCTTGCTAATCATGTTGCTATGTGGTTTCCAAGTTGTTGTGGAAGTTGTGAGGCTGTTGCTCTGTGGTTGCTGGTCTGTTACTATGGGACTGTTCAGGGTGTTTGCAAGGTTGTATTGTATAACTTCTACATTATTTTTTAAAGACAAAGTGAGTTTTTTAAAATTCCTTGGGTTTTAACATGTTGCTAGGGTGGTGTGGGAGGTTGTTAGGCTGTGTCTCTGTGGTTGTTAAGGTGGAGTATGAGGTTGCTAGGCTTTTACTGTGTGATTTTTCTGCATGGTTTCAAAGCTTTATTCTATAATTTCTACAACTTTTTTGAAGAAAAAGTGAGCTTTCTGAGATTGGGTGTTAGCATTTGTTGCTATGTTTTTGCATAGGATTGTTGCTGTCTGGTTGCTAGGTGTTTGTTGTATGATTTCCTGGGTGTTCGGTTGGTTGCTAGGCTGTTATGGGAGGTTGCTATGGTGGTATGGGATATTTATACGCGTTTGATATGTTATTTCAAGGCTGTTTGTGGTTGCCTGACTGTTATTATAGTGTCTTAGGTGCTGTGGGTGGTTGTTAGTCTGTTGCTGTGTAGTTGCTAGGTTTTTGATATTTGATTTGTGAGTGGATGCTAGGCTGTTGTAGAATTTATGCATGATTGCTGCAGTGTTCTGAGTGGTTTCTAGTTTTCTATTATTATTATTTATATTATTTTCTGAGGTTTCTAAAATTAAGGTGGGTTTTATCATGTTGCTATGTGATTGCTAGGGTGTTCTGAGTAATTGGGTATAAAAACTGAAACCCAAAACTAAACATACGTACAAATGTTTGATTTCTACTCATTTCTGAAGAAGAAAAGCGAGGTTTCTAAGATCGCTAAGGTGGGTTTTATATACTGTGTAGTTAATAGGGTATTCTAGGTGGTTGCTAGGCTGTTGCTATGTAGTTGCTAGGGTCCTCTTGGTAGTTTGTAGGCTGTTGCTATGTGGTTTCTAGGGTGCTCTGGGTGGTTTATAATCTGTTGCTATGTAGTTGCTGGGGTGCTCTGGGTGGTTTATAGGCTGCTGCTATAAGGTTGTTGGTGTGCTATGGGTGGTTGCTAGGCTGTGGCTATGTGGTTGTTGGGGTGCTCTGGGTGGTTTATAATCTGTTGCTATGTAGTTGCTGGGGTGCTCTGGGTGGTTGCTAGGCTGTGGCTATGTGGTTGTTGGGGTGCTCTGGGTGATTGCTAGGCTGTTGTTATGTGGTTTCTGTGGTGCTATGGATGGTTGCTAGGCTGTGGCTATGTGGTTGTTGGGGTGCTATAGGTGGTTGCTAGGCTGTGGCTATGTGGTTGTTGGGGTGCTCTGGGTGGTTTATAATCTGTTGCTATGTAGTTGCTGGGGTGCTCTGGGTGGTTGCTAGGCTGTGGCTATGTGGTTGTTGGGGTGCTCTGGGTGGTTGCTAGGCTGTGGCTATGTGGTTGTTGGGGTGCTCTGGGTGGTTGCTAGGCTGTTGTTATGTGGTTTCTGTGGTGCTATGGATGGTTGCTAGGCTGTGGCTATGTGGTTGCTGGGGTGTTATGGGTGGTTGCTAGGCTGTGGCTATGTGGTTGCTGGGGTGTTATGGGTGGTTGCTAGGCTGTGGCTATGTGGTTGCTGGGGTGTTATGGGTGGTTGCTAGGCTGTGGCTATGTGGTTGCTGGGGTGCTCTATGCAGTTTAGTTGCTTTCTTTCTGTCTAGTGTGAATATAGTCCTGCAGTGTTTGATTAACAGCATTTCTCTGTGTTTCCGTCAGATATCAGTGGGTTCTGGCGCTGCGGAGGCTGTGGAGCTCCAGTCCTGTATGGTTTCTCCTCTCTCAGATCCGCAGGCTCACAGCGGCTGGTCCATCATCAAAGACTCCTGTCCGTCCGACCCCTCCTTCACACTTCCAGAGAGAGAAGCCCTGGAAAAAAAACACAGCCTAGGAAGTGACCAAGAAGAGACCGATGCAGATGAAGAGGATGACAAGACCGAAAGAAAAGACAGCAGAAGACAGGGGGCCTGGAGACAGACAGGGAGCCGCAGTGGAGAAGAGAGAGCACGACGGGATAAAGAAAAGAGACACGACAGATTCAAAGCCAGAAAGCCTGAGGAACGCAGACGGAGGAGAAGGGATGATGAACGAGAGAGCGTGAACATGCTGCGCTTCAGTTTCATCCTGCGGCCGGTCTATAATAACTCCATTCAGTTTCTGCACTGCCGGCTGCGTCTGTGTACGGCAGATGAGGGGCCCTCAGGAGCCGCCGCTCACATCTGTGCACAGGGGCCTCAGATACCTGCTCTCACACACAAACCTGCTTCTCAACAGGTACTGATTGGGTTATGACTGTAAAATTTCAGTTTTAGTCGCTTGGGATAAAAGTGTCTTACTCACTGAACTACATCAGTACTGATAGGTTGCTCATAAGTCAGTGTTTTTAATACACATTCATATATTTTGGAGTATTAAATTATACGAATAAAAATATGAATAATAGGTTATGAAATTGGTATTTTTTAGTACATGATTACTTGCTTAAATTACTCTAAATACCTTTAATGTAAAGGTGCATCGCATCAATATTGTTAGGAGCGTCTAAAAAACAAACACACACATTTACTAAAAACACACATTCACTCTAGAATGGAGTGACGCTGGAAACTGAACTATTCAATTCTTCATGATTCTTATCCTTAACAGCGATGACCACTAATGAGATCTCAGCATGACATAACATCTGCTAGTATAATATCTCATACCTGTTTCTCTTGCTCATACAGTGTGAGGACAGAAAACTGTCTCGACCCGTATTGGTGACGTATCCTGTAGGGTTTCTTGCTCCCCCTCCTGGTTTGTACACATCAATGCAGCTGAGCTTTCATTCTCACAAACATTTTGCATTACATTAACTGACTGTGTGTGTGTGTGTGTTTCAGGTAAACTCACTGAGATGTCGAGACAGACTCCCAAACACAGCGGTGCGTGTCACACCAGCTTCATTCTGTTACTTGCACTCTTACAATTAAGTTTCTGAGTTGGCATCTTTTCAACTTTCCATGAAGAACTTTTGACATCCAAACTTTCAGAGTTTTTCTTTATTTTTGAAAAGGGTTCTTTAGATTTGATGCAGTTAAAGCTAAGAAAAGGTTATGTTAAAAACTTTTCAGTTATGTTTCAGAAAGTAAAATAGTTCTGAAGCACCATTTTTAGAACCTGTATTTAATGAGTGAAAGTTAATAAGTCATTTTTGCTCATCCACCTTATCTCGCAAACGTGTGTTTATTTCCTGTGAATGTGAATATCCGGTCCTGCTTGACCCGTTCCGTACGGGACTCGAATCTGGGTCTCTGGCATGGGAGGTGGGGGTCCCACCAATCGCAGCCTCTAGCGTCAGTCACTAATGCGCCTCCTGAGATGAGGGGAGTGAGGTTTACACTCACAGCTCTTGGCCCTACACTCATCTCCCCCTAACCTCACTCCCATCCGGGTCACGGCACCAAATGTAACAGAGAGGCTTAAGTCTGCAGCCTCTAGCACCAGTCGTTTGTGCGACTCTTGAGATCAGGGAGTGAGGTTTACACACACAGCTCTTACTGGCCTACAATACACTCACCCCGCCAACCTCAGTCCCATCCGGGTCACGGCACCAAATCTAACATGGAGGCTAAATACTGCAGCCTCCTTTACACATACACACACTTTACACACACACACACACAGCTCCTACTGGCCTACATATATGCAAGACTTCCTATTCATGTTATCGCTAACTAGAACAATAACAAGAGTGCTGGAGAAGCACAACTGCAGTAAAAGTACACCAGACAGATGGAAATGTCTTGTGTTATTGTACTTCACACAGGATGTTTTACGCTGTGGTTTGTGTTCAGGAGCAGACGAGGGTCCTGTGCTGGTGGTCGTGTTCGCAGCGTTTGTGCTGGGTTTGTTCCTGATGGGGGCGCTGTGGTGCATCTACACTCAGACCGGTACAAACACGCAAAATGATCGTCTAACGTTTTTCTGCATGACAGATGGTTATTAAAACACGTTTGTTGGTTGTCAGGGAGGCGTGAGGTGACCCAGAGAGGCGGGTTTATTGAGACTTCTGGACAGACCACCTTCTTCAGAAACACACCGACACTGATGGAGCAAACCAGCAGTTTCCACGAGGTGAACTAAAGATACGACACGACCATCCGTGACAGAATAAACTATCATGTGATCTCTGCCTCTGTTTAAAGCTGAATTTGTGTATCAGTGTTCTGAAGTGCTTGTAGCCTAACTATTGAACCCTGTTTCCGCCACGGAATAAAACAATACAATGGTGATCGTGACTCGCAATTCTGTAGATAAACAAACTGTGAGGGAAGAGTCAGAATTGTGATATTTAATACCCAATTACTTTTATTTATTGGTAGAAACAGGTTTATATGTAGGCCTAATGATTTCTACTTGCTGCTTTTATTTTGCTGCTAATGTAACAATTTTGTAAAAACGATGTTATAGATTTGTGCTCCGTTTATTCAATCTTCACTCATTTAATTGTGTTTAATGTAGCGTGTTTTAGTTCTTACGTGAGTGTCAGTATTAAAGAACTAAACTCAGAGAGTTGGGGTTGGGAAGGATCTAAATTATCATTTGTACTTAGACAGTTCATCACTTAATATAACTAAATATAAACTTCTGTTGAGAGCATGAGAATGTTGAAGTACTGTCACAAATTACAGTCGATGTTCTTATAAACCTGTTGCATTACTATATTTGTTATTAAAAGTCATATCATGGATATCGGCATGATTCTTGATCATTTGAAATGGGAGTTTGTATGATCTCTCATACAAAGATTTGAAATGAATTTGAAACGAGAGTTTGTGTGACGTTCCTCAGGAATCCTTATGATTATGACATCACAACCATAAATACGCCACATCCCAGACAGCAACAAAGTGTCGGACACTTCTGGTACATGTGGATTCAGTGTCTACCGGATCTGGGCCAACACTATGACACATGAAGAGCTCAGTGTAACAGTGTTGTAGTCGAGAGCATCTAAACCGAGACCAAGTCAGTGCAAGACCGAGTCAAGACCAGACCAGACCTCCTCAAAATAATCAGAAACATCCATATCTACTGTCTGAGAAAGGTCTTATATTTAATCAATAAAACAAATTAGAATAATTAGACCACATGTTGTTGAAATACCAATCTAAAATGTTAGACACTTAATATTAACTTCTTGTTTATTGAATGTTTGCAATCGTACTCTTATTTGTGAAAATCTGAGTCTTGCTCACTCTTGTGATGTTGCATAATCATATCCTATGTTAAAATATAAAATAAAAGATCTCACGCAAGTATTTTTTTTTCCTTGCATTTTGTGGGCATGAATTTTGGCCATTTGTCTTTTAAATCAATCTTGCATGGATTTCAAATCCGAAACAACAGTAACAAAAGAAACCACATAAGAAATAAGTTATTGACTGCATTTACATCAAATCACACTAATGATTTTAACAGATTAACCAGACAATGCTCCAGTAATTGAATGATGAACTCACAGTTATTGGTCTTGATCGATCTTGAGATAAAATCCTGAGTCCTCAGTTGGAGACAAGACCAAGACATTTAAAAACAGCATCAAGTGCATTATATTCATGCATTTAACAGACACTTTTATCTAAAGTGACTTGCATTGCATTCAAGAAACACATTGACATTCTAATCAGTTCTTGCTTTCCCTGGGAATCGAACCCATGACCTTGATGTTGCATGCGCCGCTCTCTACTGTTGAGCTACAGGAAAGCCAGTACCACAACACTAATCACAGATCTTAAAGCTAAACAGTATGTGATGTGAACTTGACGTGTTCAGACACATTTCACAATGCAACAACGTATGCATTTAAGACAGATGCAAATGTCTTAAAGGCTACAACAACATTAGACAGTGAATTTTAGCAACAAATTAAAGGTGTTTTTGCATGTTGCTCAGGTGCCGTGATACTGTCCTCTGTCGTTCTCTGAGTGTGTCTGTAGGTGGCGCTGTAGCTCTATTCTCCTCTGGAAGCTGAGTGAGCAGTGCGGGCAGCTGAACGGCTGGAAGCTGCTGTGTTTCCTGCTGTGTGTGATCAGATTGGAGCTCTGACTGAACGCTTTACCGCACACCACACACACATGAGGCTTCTCACCTGAGAGATGACAGCGATCACACACACATTAGCACGTCTACTTTTTTTGTACACAGCCAGATAATCGCTTACAACATAACCAGATAAGATACCGCAACAAGAAATATGTAAATTCACACCAGACAAGACCAATCAATCATAAAATCACCTCCGTAATATTTAGTAAACAGTCCAGTTACACCATTTTTACATCATTACTAAATGTTTGAGACCATCTTTGTCGTAGAATACACTCGTTTGCACAGTTTGAACGTTTCTGTTTCCTTTCATTTCGTTTTTCAGAATGGCTATTTAAAAAATATAAAAAAAATATAATCATTTCACGATAAATAAAGCATATAATCCTAAATGTAGATTCTAATTTTCAGACACATCATATGTTGTTCGTGCCGCATCATCAAAAATAGAAACAGTTTTGTTCTAAAATAGAATATTCGCGTATCGCCGTCACAAATTGTTTTTGGTGGGAAAAACGGATGTCGCCTGGAACACTATGTCTTTAAAAAGACAACAATAACTTTCAACAAAAACAATGGGAAGAACGATATGTGTGTACTTTACCGGTGTGTATGAACGTGTGTTTCTTCATGTCAGATTTCTGGTGGAATCTCTTTCCGCAGAAGGGACACGGGAACGGACGTGTGTCCGAGTGAATGAGCAGGTGTGTGGAGAGAGTCGACGACCTCTTGAACACCTTCCCACAAATCTTGCAGTCGAAACTCCGCTCCTGAAACACACGTTCACTCATGAAGCACAGCTGGCACTCTGCTCATTATATTTATGCAGTGTGTTTATTTTCTGTATGAATTATATCTGGATGATCTACTACATCTACTCATCGTTCGCACGATTTTAGACGTTTTAAACAACATTTGATAAAAAATAAACAATTTTTTAGTGCTTCAAAGTAAATAAAATGAATGAAAAATGTTGCCTAAGTAGCTGAAAGGTGAAGCTTTTGTATTGTATTTTATTTCAGTTAATGTTTATTGTATTCCTCTGGTTGATTTGAGTTCAGTACTTACTCTCACCCTGAGTATTTCTGTAGGTCTGTACCCATAATGCTGCTGGGCGTGGCTCATGGAGTCAGCCAATGGGAGCGCAGCTCTGGTGACATGTGGCTTGCACAGGTGAGAGGTCAAACCTACAGCAGAGGACAGGAGCTGAAGAAGACATATTCATATTAATATCACACAATATCAGCAGCCATGGAAATGACGCTGTGTTTCACATTGTTCTGATGTGTTTTTGATCTATCATGAGAGCCTATGCAAATCGCATTTGGGGTTTAAAACATGCACGTGCACATATAATGTTCCTAAACCACACAAAAACCACATGTTTTTTGTGTAATTTTGCAAATGTGTGAAAATCTAGTCAGGTGATGAGATCAGGATCTGAGTTTCATCACATCTCATATGAGAACATCGGTTTCTTTGCAGAAATCTTTACGTTTTACTCTTTTACTGTTGAGTTCTTGCTTTAGAAAATGCAATTTAGTGTTCTAGCAATGCTTTCTTCCTTTGATCAAATGATATACTAAAAACTGAAATATTTTTCCTTTCCGTTTTTTAAACGTTTCATGTATGCGACAATGTTGTTCAACAATCCCTGTTCACACAGATACGCAAAATGGCTAAAAACGCTGTAATATTCATGCCAGGCCAGTAGTTGGCGATATAGACTGAACACTCAATACACATGCGCATGACATCACCGTTTTCACAAATTCTAATTTTTTAGCTTAGACAGGGACAATAACAATATCACTTTCAAAAACTTGCACTTTGAAACCTGTTTTAAAATGTTTTCAGGCCCCCAAATGCCTTTGTCGCATAAATGAACGACCAAAGCGCATAAAAAGTTTTCAATTTATAGATGAAAATGGTGTTGTGTAAACTATACAGTTACCATCTCTCAAACAGAATCTGTGAAAACAGTGACGTCACACACATCAGATGTTCAGTCTATAGACGCCTAGTGTTTCTTTACAAACTCTTAAAGTGTTATCGCCATCTACTGGCCTGGCATGAATAAATACAGCATTGCGACTCATTTACAGAGATTTATGTGAATGGAGATTGATTTGACAGCATTGCATCTGTATGCAAAAACACAAGGATCAACTGTTCAGGTTTAGTACATCGTATTCGTGTAAATTTACCCTAAATACTTCTGTATTTATTTGTATGACTTCCACTGGGAGCAGGTTTGAGTCCTCACCTTCTTGCAGAGCGAGCACTGGCACAGCGGCGTCTGGACGTTGGTCAGCTGATGGTGACTGAGTAAAGCCTGGATCAGATGCTCAAGGTTGTTCTGTCTCTCCACAGCGGCAGAAGACGACAGCAGGTCGGACGGATAAACTCCAGGCTGCTTCACTGCTACACAAAAGAACTGGATTAAATACGTTGTGCGTTTTCTTAGCGTCCGATAAAGATGAATTTAATTAAACTGTTACCAGGTGCTCTCGAAACACTTCTATGCGAAGCATTAAAACATTTACAATTCGTTTTGTTTCAAATCAATGGTTAAGATCTTGCTTCAAAGTCACCAAGTCACATGATTTATGCAAACGAGGCTTCGTTACGCCGTTGATCTGGTGAACGAGGTAAGTTATATAAAGTAGATTCCTTTTTTAATTAATCTCATGAATCTTGATACTTACGTGGGGAAACTATAAAGAGAATAATGTTATTTAATTGCTGCTAATTAAACTAGTTTACCAAGCCTTGCCTTGAATCAACAGAACATGCACTGTAAAATAATAAAAGAAAACACATTTTACTGCACCATCATATTTAATAGGATTGAATTATTTGTAGATTATATTTACAAGTTTGTAAGAGGTGTGATTATGCTTGTTTTCATTGCATTTACTCTGTGGCTTTTAGAGCGATTGGAAACCATTGATTCAGAGTTAACATCTCCCGTCACTACCGTTTACCGAATTTTGAGCGGTATTATACTGGCAATGCATGATTTCTGCAGTGCAGTCATTGAATCACTCACTCGCTTCTCTTCTGTCTGCACTGGGCGGTTGCAAATCCATTGGTGCTGCGTGTCAGAAAAGTGCTTGGAGTGCATCAGAAATAGTCAGAAATACTATTTTCCTGGATTATCTTTTGTTTCCTGGTGTCCCGCCGCTTGTATCCGGCGCAGACATGGTGTGATTTGTTCACAGTACAATAGAATAGTTAGAGGTGAGTTATTTAGAAAGGCTAGCGGGAAAAATCAGTATGACTCATTCAAGTTGTCATGATCATATCTATTCATAGGAGTCATTTATGTCAGATGTGTTGAAGATAAGTTCTCATGAGCTGCGGGTTTTGAAGGTTGTAATGCAGACCCTGTTTTCAGTATGAGATGTCATGAGAAACTCCTACATATCGTGCCACAATATTCCAGTCAGTGCCGGTGTTAATCTGTACCTGCCGTGGCTTCAGCTTCAGCTGCATCAGTGCCGATGTCGGTCCAGCACACGGACGGCGGCCGGCTGCTGTCGGAGGAGGAACCGGGCAGAAGTGACCTCCGTCCATCAGGACTCTGGGAGTGGGCGGAGCGGGAGGAGTGATGCACCGCCCTCTTGCTTCTCACTAAAAATGATCGAGGCATTTCATCAGAGACAATGAACCACGACCGGAGAGGTCAGATTACAATCTGAAATGAGAGCACAACAAATCCGACAAGTTTTATTATTTAAAATACATTATTAATAAGTTAATTACATCAGTTCAATATGATATACAATCTTTGTTTCATTATTTATCTGTTGTCACTGTAAAGCTGAATTTTACAGATTTTATTAAGAGCAAATTATATTACGATTATATATATATATATATATATATATATATATATATATATATATATATATATATATATATATATAATAAAAAAGATAAATATATGTTATGAATATACAGAAATTATTCATAGCATTAAACATAATCTCTTAATTAATAGCAGTACTGTTATTTTGATTAATAAATTAAATTTAGTATATAAAATGTTTAATATCCGAATACAAATTATCATTATATATAAAGTAGCGCATTGTTATTTTGCTCAATTCTCCACATCATAAAAAATAATTATGTAAAAATGTTAAAATGTAAAATACTGATAGTACATGTAAATATATAAATTAGCATATGTAACAAAGACAAAAAAATCATTATTAACATTTTAAAACATGTATTCAAAATATAAGTAGTATCAGTATTGTAATTTTGTTTAATTCTCCAAATCATTAAATACATTATCCTATATATGAAGGTAAATACGATAAAATATCTAAATATGAACATTTTAATGTATGACTAAATAGAAACTTTCAAAATATAATAAAATGTATATTTATATATAAAATATTTTGATATTTTAAATATTAATATATAGCTTATGAATATATGAATGACCCTGATCTATATCTGTGACTGTAGCTTGTTTTGCTCTAACAGGTATAATCTAGTGAAACAGATTGATTTGTTTAGTCGGGGTGTGTGTGTGTGTGTGTGTGTGTGTGTGTGTGTGAGTGTGAGTCTGTGTGTGTGTGTGAGTCCGTGTGTGTGTGTGTGTGTGTGTGTGAGAGTCTGTGTGTGTGTGTGTGTGTGTGTGTGTGTGTGTGTGTGAGTCTGTGTGTGTGTGTGTGTGAGTGAGTGAGTGTGAGTCTGTGTGTGTGTGTGTGTGTGTGTGTGTGAGTCTGTGTGTGTGTGTGAGAGTGTGTGTGTGTGTGTGTGTGTGTGTGTGTGAGTGTGTGAGTCCGCGTGTGTGTGTGTGTGTGTGTGTGTGTGGTTGATTATGCTGCAGCTGTTAAAGAGTGAATTCAGTTAAAGATGACAGAATCTGAGGTTTAGAGATGTGAAGCACCTGTTCGTTCACCTGCAGATCCAAACGTCTCTAAATCTCCATTTAATTCACTGTTCTCTGTCAGAAATGAGTTCGGGACGTATTGAAACTCTTCCATTGAATTGATTTCACTTTCATATCATTAAAAGCTACAACTCACTACACTTTTGACAATTTTGCTCTGAACTGGTGTCTTATATAGTGCTTTAAATGCATAAATTAAATCTTAACTATATCAAGACGACATGATTTATAATAAAACTGTACTAAACTAAACTAATAAGCATGTAGCCATTAAAAGTTGTTTTTGATGCTCTAAAAAAACGATTTTTCCAGTTATCACTGTAAAGCTGCTTTGAAACAATTTCTATGGTAAAAAGCGTCATATAAATAAAGCTCACCTTTATTTATCTAATTTGAGGCATTAACAAAATAAATTTAGATGTGCAAAGATGAAAAATCTGCTCATTGCCTTTAGTCTTTCTGAGAGTAATAGTCTGTGGCATGAGACTCACCGTCAGGCGTCCGGTGGTGAAAACACGTCTGCTGGATTGAGTTGTGATTCGGTTCTGAAGCGTCTTCAGATTCAGGCGGGAGGAACGGCCACACAGGAAGTCTGAACGGTTTCTATTGTGTCCTCATGAGATTCGCTTCAGACGTCAAATCAGAACGGCAGGCAAATCTGCTCATCCTTCATCACCGCCGAGCAGGATTAAAGAGAATAATGTGCAGATCAATGCCAGTGTCATTCAATCTCAAACCTCATGATGTATTGAGTTCTCTGTCATATTTCAAAGAAATATCAGAAGTTTATCCTAATTCCTCAGGAGAAATAAGACTCAAATGAGTCACTAGTGCCTTTCAGCAAGAGGATCATTTGAAAATAATTTTTGGTTACAGACTTCTCTTTTGAAACGAGATGTAATCCAAAATCAGATGCAAAAAGTTGTATTTTTCTCTGGTTTTCTTTGTTTATGCATCCTTCAATCAAGATGCATTTCCTTGAGATGCAACGTGACAAATTATAAGAAAATCGTAATGATTAAAATTTGAAGAAAATACCCACTAACTCAGTCAGAAAGAAAAAAAATGTATCCCCTTGCATTAAGTTTCTTTTTCTATCTCTACTGGCAGATATTTCTGGTTTTAAGCAGAAACTCACTTCAATTTCTCATCTTGTCATTTCACACCTCTTTATTAAAGGAAGTTTAAACATGTAAAACAAGACACAAAAAATCCCTTTTGCCTTGAATACGAATGCAAACACGTTTATTTTATCGCTCTTTATTCTTACGTGAGACTATTGGCCCATTGGGTTGACTCTGAGAAGAAAAGCAAACATCTGACACTCCAATGAAACTCCATTGAGATGAAAGACTAACCTCTGTTCTTCTCATTTGTCTTCTCCAGGCCATCAAACGAGCTTCAACTCCTCTCTGAACTTCAACGAAGGATCAAATGACAAGACGTGAGACGCTGGTTGAAGAACGCTCACGAGACCACAGAGACGAGAGCTCTGCGCCCACAAAGACCCACTGTGTGATTTGGTTTGTGATTTCATTGACTAATGAGGGCTGAGGGACGTTTCCCAGCATGCAGTGTGACAAAGACATTGTAGTTTTTATTTGCATTTTCAGTAGAACAAGGGAAGACAAACTACTAAACTGGAAGAAAATTACAGCAGTCGACGAAAGATTAAAAAGAACAGCAGAAGCTATCCATTTTTTTAGAGTGCACTTTAAAAATGTTGGGTTGTTTCAACTCATGTTTGGGTCAAATATGGACAAACTCAACCCTTAAAAACAAACCAATGGTTGGATTTGTCCATATTTGACCCAAACGTGAGCTGAAACAACTCAAAACTCGGTTAAATAATTATCTTTGTAGTTTTAGTTATGCATGTTTCTCTTTTATTCTTGTTTTTAGTGCATTTTTAATCAATTGAATTGCACCTTTCAAAATGGCGTTTAAAACACAGGCGACTCCACATAAGCGTAACATAATGCAAAGAGCGAGAGGAACATTGAAACATCATCAGAAGATGTTCTTCACCTCACTTTACATTCGTTTTCTCTTGCAAACACTTTCCTACCAAAGCCACTTTCAAGAAAGCGCACACAGCGCGTTCTCTCCAGTTCCTAGAAAGATGCAAAGAAGACAACTCTGAAAACGGAGAGATCAATGCGAATAAAGAAGCCCACCAGGCCCTCCGTCTCCCCCTAGAGCTCCTGCTCGTTTTTACCCACAAGCCCACCGCTTCACCTGCTCCATCTGCAGACGCGCCGCCCTCACCGCAGAGCGCCGCTCCTGACACGCCGAGGGAAGGAGAGCGCGATAAGCATCTCGAGTCTCTGAGGGTTTGTGGCTCGGGGGATTGAACACTTTAAATTCATCTAGTTCAGCTTCATCTGAGTGAGATTCTCCAGCTGTGCGGGTCAGGAAAGAAAAGTGTTTTCATTTGTGATCTTCAATCATTTCAAAACACGTGTGGAAAACAACCTAAATAAACTTGCATTGAGGACATCACATCAAGTACCATAAAATGATAAACTTTTACTAAAAGTTTATCGTTTTACTGATTGCGCTACAGCTTTCCTAAAATTAAAATAAAATTAAAATGTAAAAGTTTGCAGGCATAATGTCCTTTATCAATAGATGCATTCATTTGCGAGAACTTGAATGCGAGCGAAATCTGGGCGAAATCTCCCGCCCTCACAGATTGCCATTAAAAGTCACTGAACATCGATAAAAGTGATCGTAAGAGATTAGCACATGTCCACAGCACAACTATAACGATAACAACATTGATGAAATATGATTTAGAGGGATTTATATTCATAAGATGGAAATAAATTTCGATGACATTGACAGCCAATCAGAATCTGACTTAGAAAAGCATCCTTCATCGTCTGTTGAGGTGATGGACGCTAATATACGTATTGTTATTGTTAAAATAATAGTTATTGTCTGTTGATGTGGTGGACAGTAATATTGGCTAATTCCCAATATTAGCCCACAGATACATCTGCTAGACGTCTGGTAAAGATCTGGAAAGCATCTGCTGTGCACAAACATCTGAGAAACGTCTTTAAAAGGTCTGTTTTACATCCATTCTCAATTATAAACATCTTAAAGACATTTTCTAAATGTCTGTTTAATGTCTGATAAGAAACTTCCTAGAGACGTATCGCAAACTCTCTAAAAAATACGTGTTCCAGATGTTAAACGGATCAAACTGACTCTCTGAGATGGATGTTATCGTAACTATTGTGTGTTGGCGTGAATGCTATGCTAATATAGTTAGCATTTTCATTATAGTTATAGCATGAACTGGCACTTCTGCTGGAAAATGTCTCGAACAGAGTTTTGATTACAACAAAATCAAATCATGTTTCATCAAACTGCGAAAGTTACATATAGAAATTCGATCAAACAATGTTGCCCTTCTGGACCGCATGATATTATCCTTTTATTCTCTCTCTTGCTCTGCATTACACCCTCTTTGTGGTTGCAGTGACAAAACCAAGAGGAAGAGTGACAGATAAATGTGTCAGTTTCTCACGACCCACCTCTCTCAAATCCTCCACGCTTGTGAAGTCCATCGCAGTCAGTGGGGTCGACTAGAAGAGAGCGCGATAATCACTTTAAAATGCCATTTCTTATCTCTTTTAGTCTGAAGAAAGAAGCACAAACATGCAAAACCAAAACATCTGTTAGTTTGAAGTGCTAAAACAATAGATGTTGAGCAGAAAGAGGGTCATTATTGTGTTTGTGGTTGATATTGATAGAGTGTGGCGCTTGCAACATCAAGGTCATGGGTTCGATTCCCAGGAAAGCAAGAACTGATTAGATGTCAATGTGTTTCTTAAATGCAATGATGAAAGTGTCTGATAAATGTGAATGTAAAAGTGATTCTGTAAACCTGAAAGTGAATGCAGTGAATGATGACATATAGCATGAAAACACTTACATATGAGCGTCTGAAAACCCCTGTGTGTGTTTATTCAGAATGACTGTGTGTATCTGAATGACCCATCTGTGACCCGTGGCATCGGCCTGGCATCACTTCACTCCATCTCTCGCTCTCTGTGTTTGGGACTTACTGTCATCTAGCGAGAGCAGTAGAGTAGGTGTGTACGGAGGTGTGGGAATCGCGCGACTCGACCGTACTCAAGACACTCACAGTTTCCCTGCGGCACCAGGACATGACATCACCACAGACTCTCTGTCTCTGCCGTCTAAAATATGGAAATGTGACGCTGTCAAGCGCAAGACGGAAGCTCTCAGGCCGTGACTTTTCCATCCTCTTGAGGCGGGTTTCACCATGTTGCTGTTTCTGAAACACCAACAGAATTAAGAATGAAGAAGATTATTTCCTAGACATTTTACATGTTTTTCGTGTGATGTTTTCTCACACACACATACATGATCATATATGTACTATTATTACATAATTGCGTCCAATTAGTTCCTGTTTTTACTGACTTTCAGTTTGTATTCATTACTTCCTACATTAACATTTAATAAATTAGCTGACACTTTTATCCAGAGCGAGGAGAGAAGGCGATGCGTCCTGAAGAGACAGATGTACACAGGAAGTGCTCACAATACAAGCTTCAGTAAGTGCTCAAAGTAGAATAAGCAAGTTCCTGTTGTCCTTTGTTCTATTTGTTCTATTCACTCTTTTGTTGTCACAGTAATTAATTTAATCTGCACAGGTGTTTAGCATTATTTTATTAATTTGGCTTGAACTTAAGTTCCTCCTTTTCCTCTGTTTGATGTCCAATCATGTTTGAGTATAGTGTGTGGGCTCCCATCGCTTGAACTGTGTTCCTGTGAATTATTATTATTATTATATATTTATATATAATTATTATTTATTGTATTATATCATTTATTTTATTATTATTATTTTATTTATATATAATATTTATATATCATTATTATTATTTTCTGTCAGGGAATATATATATATATATATATATATATATATATATAATATTTAATATATATTTATATATATAAATATATTTATATATTTAAATTAAAACAGAAAATACGCAAATAATATTTTTTTATATATCCATATATGGGGAATATATATATATATATATATAAATATTATTTGTGTATTTTCTGTTTTAATTTAAATTATAGTTTTGGTTATTTTATTGTGCATTTCGTCATTACTTAGTATTTTAAATGTGAAATAAAATGTTTATTATGTTTTATTTTCAATAATTTAATATTTACTTCATTTCAAGTAACAAATACGGTTACAGTTTGATTTTTTTGTTAAATCTCTTCTCCTTCAACTTATATCCAACCAATCAAGAAATGAAAATACAGTTTAAATATAATACAAATATAAAACAAAGCGATTTAAATATCGAAATGTATCACAATTTAATTATTGTTCTCATTTCAAATTAAATCTGCACAAGCAGAAAAGTAGAAAAGTTACATAAAAGCATCAAACACACTGAAATCATGAGCAGGATGAACAATTTACACAAAGCGATTTAACCAGAATTGCATTCTGAATTGAGTTGTTGATGAATTCATGAGTCTTGATGTGTTTCTTGAATAACTTCTACACATCCATGTAGGATTGATGTGAATCTCAGGCAGCGATTGGACGCAGGTTTTGCGCTGAAACCCCAGGCCTGCTCTAATAATACCCTGAGCTTCTTCTAAAAGTCCAAAAGGCCTGAAGAAGGGTGTTTGTAGTCCTGCAGATTCACACGAACACACCCTTTGTGTTTCAGATGGCGAGATTGAGTCGAAAGGTGTCAAACCACATGTCAGAGAGGGATGGCGATCGATGCTTTTTCTGTCGCACAAACACGAGTTGCTTGAAACGAGCAGAGGATTTCTCACAGAAACACGAGGCACAAACATGAGAACGCAGCACTGAAACATTAACGTGTGCCCGGATGATCATATAATTCAGTGTTCTTGAATCTCTGCTACCAAACTCAGCGACAATTCATAGATAGATAGAATTAGATTAATAGATTTTTAAACAATGTAACCATATATCAATGGATGCATCTGTAATGAGTAATAGAGAATTATATATATGAGGTAGCTTATTAAAAATGAAAAAAGGAATATTCAACTGCTTGAATCTGAATATTAAATAAAGTTAGCTTTCCTGTGTCACAATCAGTAGAGAGCAGTGCTTGCAACATCAAGGTCATGGGTTCGATTCCCAAGGGAAAGTAAGAACTGATTAGATTGTCAATGTGTTTCTTGAATGCAATCCAAGTCGCTTTGGATAAAATTATCTGATAAATGCATGAATGTAATGTAAATGTAAATTGGATTGTTCAACCAAATGTAAAAATTATCACCATGTCTTTCTAAATCTATTTAAGAATGCAGAAATAATTTGAAGTTTCCATTCATTATCACTGGAATATGATATGTGAAAATACAGATGAGTGTGAAAATACTGAACAGAACCTCCAATATAACTTCCTGTAAAACCTCTTTAGAAAGAAATGGGGTTCAATTGGGTTATGGAACATGTCTGTAATGTCTCTGTTTACTTCCTGGTTCCTCCCGTGATTATCCCAGTGTTTTTTCACTGTTTTTCACTTGTTATCACTACCAGAATTGCACTACCTCACTTTTACTTTATTACCTTACTCTTTTGCTCTTTTTATATCCTTGCTCTTTTTCTTATTATATATTTATCTTATTTTTATTTTTTATTCTTACTTAATTTTGACATTTATTTGTGGATGGCAAAGTAAGAATTTCATTGTACAGGGAAACATGCTTTCTGTCTGTACACATGACAATAAACACTTTGAATCTTGAATCTTATCAATCGTCTCGTTACTCTTGCCAGCTGTGTCTTGTTCCCTGATCATCCCTTGTGTATACCAACCCTGTGTTTTCCTTCAGTCTTTGTCCGATATTGTACGTGTCATGTTGTGTTTACGCCCTCTGCTCTTCCTGTTCTGGTTTTGGATCTCGTTTTGCACAACACATAGCTTTTTGTTTATACTAAAAAGTGTTGCCATCCGAGTTCCACTATTAAAGCATATTTTGAGTTCTTTCCATCTTCCCTACACAACCGTGACAGAACTAGGTTTCTTGACTCAATTTTAAAGATCCCTTCATGCCAAAAAGGGTTCCAGGAAAAATGTATTACATGATTGCATAATTATTTCACTTATTTCAATTTTTATAGCGATAAAGTACATTTATAAGCTGCTAAATAATTAAAACTAAATTCATGATGGAACCCCTACAAGGTTCTATATGATGCATCTGATGGAACCCTAAGATTCTACATAGAACCTTTTCTTCTAAGAGTTTAAGAACTAAAAGATCTATTAAAACACAACAGTATTTCCATCTTTCACATGAGCTCATCAAATATAGAAATAATCCTCAAATTTAAGTCTGTTTGTTCAATTCATGAAATATGACAATGATCTGCAACATCCACCTTTCAACACGCCTTTCATCTTAAGACACAACATACAAATGTGACACACACACAGTTTTATTTGCCTTCCCTTCTAAAAAAAAAAGTTCACTGAAAACTATTGTCATGAATATTGACTAATTAAAACATTATTATCACCGTTTTCTGAAAATCTTTGCTAAACACTGTTAGATTTCACACATATCTTCACACAAAGCGTGTGTCTCAATCAAGATGTGTGGGCTTTTTGTAAATCCCCAGTTCAAGACAACAACAAAATGTGTGACAATGTGACGAAAATATTCAGGGAAACGGGGGTTTCCTACACAACTAACAATATTTGCATGCATATATATATATATATATATAAAACGCATCCAAAACAACATGCATTGCATTCAAGAAACACATTCTAATCAGTTCTTGCTTTTCCTGGATATCAAACCCATGACACTGGCGTTGCAAGCATCCCTCTCTACTGTCGGCACCTCTGAAATGTTTCCAGAGAATCAAGTAATACATTTGTCCATCCCTTTTTTGGAGCTTTGTGTGAAATTAGCTTTTTAAAATTTTCCTCCTTTTTTTGGTTCCAATACACACAAAGGAAATATGCAATCCTTAATGCAATACTTTTCTGAGCAATACTTCATTTTCTGGAAAGATTTCAGACAACAATTTAGGCCATGACTGTTTATATATATAGTATATAATAGTATACATAATTTATATGTATTTTTGTTTTCAACAGAAATGTTTTCAAAAAGTGGCCTTGTGATTGAAGTTATACACAAAGATCTATTGTGTTAAGATTAAAAAACTGATCACAATGCAACACTTTACTATGATCATGAGCACAACTTAAGACTTCAAGTAAATTTGACTGAATGTCATTCAGGACATAATTTTAGCTTTTCAAACACTAGCCTGGGAATCATATATCTGCAGCAAATTAGTTTCTCAATGTGTGTAAACTCACGGCATCATATTCAGTGACTAATGAGCGCCACCTGCTGTTCACATCTGCTGCACTGATTGAGAAGAATCATTCTCAAAGATCGGACTGAATAAATACAGAAGAGCTGTAGTTGTTTATTTCTGTGTATAACTTTCAGATTCAGCGGCTCGCTGTAGTTTTGTACTGTGAATGTGCCCATTGTGTGCAGGTCGTCATGGAGACTTGAAAGCAGCTTCTGGGGCCCCTCTGTGTCTGTGAACCGGGGCAAACTTACTGAAGCTGGATGAGAACAAACCGGCCTGCGCCGGACCGGGGCTTTCAGGACTGCAGGAAAGTGTGGCTTTGGAGCTGAAACCGTTACAGTTCACCACAGTACCGGTAAGAGCATTTCTCTTCTTCTTCTTCTTCTTGTGTGTTTGCATGTAGTTTAGATGATGATGATGATGTTGTATGTTTCTCAGTTGACTGTCAGCTAAATGAACACATCATAATCTCATTATAAAGAATAATCAAAACTCATAATCCATGCATTATCAGAACACATTGCAATAGTCTGCGGCAAACTAAACATAACTTGATAAGTTCATTTACAGGTGTTTATTTCGTTAAATATCACTAATAATATCACTAAGAGTGCCGATACTCAGATGCACTGTTTTCACCTGCTGGACCGGAAAACAGCTGAAAAACCCACAGACACACATGAAAGGAGGCACTCGAAACCAGAGGCCAAACTATAACACAACTGACAACACACTAACACTCTAGAAACAACGTAGCAATAAACAAAAAACCACCCAGGGCACCGAAGCAACGCACAAACAACCATTTAGAACAAGTCAAGTCACCTTTATTTATACAGCGCTTTTTACAATAGAGATTGTTTCAAAGCAGCTTTACAGTGGTCACAGGAAAAAAATATAAACAAAGTTTGTTTTGGCTGAACAGCAGCTCTAAAAGAGCAGGCCAATCAATAAACTTGGAGAATATTAAGTGTTAAGTTTCCCCAACTAAGCAAAGCCAGAGGCAAGAACCCAAAACTCCAGCAGGAGATGGAATGAATGAATGAAGAACATAATGAAGAAAAAAGAAGATCACGGCAACGCATAACAACATAATAACGACAACCCAGAACACTGAAGTAACTTCATAGCAACATAAAAACACCCTTGTAACCACATAGCAACACACTAACAACCACCCAGAACACTGAAGCAACTGCATAGCAACACACTAACACGCTAGTAACCACATAGCAACACACTAACAACCACCCAGAACACTGAAGCAACTGCGTAGCAACACACTGACACCCTAGTAACCACATAGCAACACACTAACAACCACCCAGAACACTGAAGCAACTGCATAGCAACACACTGACACCCTAGTAACCACATAGCAACACACTAACAACCACCCAGAACACTGAAGCAACTGCATAGCAACACACTAACACCCTAGTAACCACATAGCAACACACTAACAACCAATCCGAACACCCTGAAACCACATAGCAACATCTATCACACACTCAGAACCACTGAATTGCAATGCAATTGCAACTACTAACAAAACCTGGGCATCGAGAGAGAGTTGTTGTTTGCTTCTATATTCTTAGATTTGATTAGGTGTTGAATTGATTGAGTGGTATTTCTCCTTTCTCCAGCTGAAGATGTTCGCGCTGTCTGAGCTGTGGTCGGGCGGCGAGCGTCAGGGCAGTTTTAAGCTGCTGAAGCCGTGGTGGGAAGTCTTCATGGACTACCTGCTGGTGCTCATGCTTATGGTGTCCATCCTCGCTGGGACTCTTCTGCTGTCCCGGGACGGAGTTGTGTGCGTGCCTGTACACTCTTCCACGAACTACAGCTTTCCCATGGAGCCCATGCCTGAACAGTCGCCCGGGAGTCCGGCAAAGGGGCGACGTACCAACTTGGACTTCCAACAGTACATCTACATCAGCCAGGTTTGTTATCACGAGGCACTGCCCTGGTACTCACGCTTTCTGCCGTACGTGACGCTGCTCCACACACTGGTTCTGCTGGCTAGTGGCTGTTTCTGGTTCCATTTTCCCCTTACATCTGCTCGTATCGAGCACTTCCTGTCGCTTCTTGCCAAATGTTGCGAATCACCCTGGACAACAAGGGCGCTCTCACACACAGCCAAACTGGACACCCACCTTTCAGAAGCGGAGCACGTGGCACGACCCAAAGTTCAGGTAACATCTTCATACAAAACGCGCAAATCAAGTCTGGACTCGGGGATGGACAGCCCTCTGCTGGCAGGGACAGATAGTGCATCCACTACAACACAACCGTCTCCATGCCCCTCCACATTATCCCACTGCTCGACGCTCTCCACTCGATCCCTCAAGGAGGCAGTTCGGCCGGCGCAGGTCGTCCCGGATGGATCCACACCAGGAGCCACGTTGGACCGCAGCGACAGGGAGCAGGCCAGAGCTCTCTTCGAGAGGGTGCGCAGGTTTCGTGCTCACTGCGAGAGTTCAGATGTTATCTATAAGGTAACATACAAGTCAGTTCATCAAGTTTACAGTTTTGTCTTGTTTTAAAGGTGAACTATTTTTGGGTGAACTATCCCTTCTTCTCTTCTCTACAACTCTTCTCATAGGTGTACACTGCTCAGACGGTGTTCAAGGTCCTGAAGTTCGTTCTGATCGTGAGCTACACTACTCCTCTCCTGGGCTCCATCTCTTTCAGTCACGTCTGCCAGCTTCAGTCTCACGCTCTGACCGGCTACAGCGTCTTCCAGTGCAGTCACTCGCTGTCCTCCGTCCTACGCAAGCTGATGCAGGCCTACGTCTCGCTGCTCTTCCTGTTCGGTCTGCTGGGTGTCTACGCCCTCTTCTGGATCTTCCACAAGTATGGGTTTCCCGAGACAGGAGGGGACTGTGTCCATGTAGTCTGTAGTCTGTCTCCATGTGTGAGTGTCGAGAGATTCTGGTGACTGATCTCAAGTGTCTGTTTGTGTTATAAGGACTTTTAAAAGCAAATAGAGTGGATTATTCCCGCCACTTTTCAGCTACATTGGTTCCAAAAATATTTTTTCCATTCCTTTTTTCCATTGAGATATTTTAAAAAAAGTCTTCGTTTAAAAAGTTATAAACCATGAACAAAAGCAACAAGCTATGAGATGCATCTCAACATTACAAATGTTTATTTGAAGCAAAAATGTATTTGAGTTTAAAATTATTCACTATATCTGTAGAGACAATATACTTTAAATTTCATTCAAAATATGAAGAGTTCTTTTGGCTCAATTTGCTCGCCGTGACCATCAGAGGGGTGAAATTTTCTGTACGGCATCATAGGTAATGTAGTTTTTCACCACAAATTCAGATGTTACACGTGATTATTTAAAAAATGTTTTCAAAAGAAGGCTTCAACAGAAGCATATTTCATTGACTAACTCAAAGTTCATTAGTTATTGTTAAATCTACTTGCCTTTTTTACTTCCACAACTCGACTGTTGTAGTCTATAAAAGTTAGAGATTCGACTATGATGGAAATCTCATTAAATATGCCTAATCCTCAGGTCTTTGAGGCAGTACTCTTTCCAGAGTCTACGTGAGAAAGGATCCATGCTAGACGCACCTGACCTTCATAATGACCTGGCCTTCCTCTTGCACATGGCTGACCAGTACGACCCTCTGCTGTCCCAGCGCCTGTCTGTCTTCCTGTCGCCGGTCAGTGAGACTCGACTGCTGGAGGAAAGCCTGGAGCGGCGCTGGGGAGCTGAGCGCTTGCGATCAATTATCAGCAGTGACCAGCAGGGCCGCTCTCTGTTGCAGCTCGTGGCTCTTCCTCGCCTGCCACCGGCCCTGTTCACCCTCAGCCAGTTAGAGGTGTTGAAGCTGGAGCTGATTGGGGACGCCAAACTCACAGCACAAATATCTAACATGACCGCACTCAGGTAGGTATTTACTTTAATACACAAGAATGTCTGTAGCTTTAGACACAGCACAATGTCAAGTTAAAAAGAGCACATGTACACAATCAAGCTAATATCAGGATTTGAATGGAAAATGTTTGAAATGTTTGCTCCAGTTTGAAAGAGGCTGCAGAATTGCCATTCAAATAAACTGAAATTAAAGTCATATAAATGTTATCTTTAACTAGATAAATAAAGTTTGCCAAAGACTGAAAATATTTATAGGCCTTAAAGACAGAATGAGAATGACAGACAGAGGCCGTTTACACCTGGTATTTGAGAAGCGTTTTGGTTGATCGGACGCAAGTGAACGACGCTAAATACAGGTGTGAATGAGATCTGAAACGTTTTGAGCTTGTCCACTTTCGACCACTTTCACATTTGACTGTATTGCTTTCGTAGTGCAGATGCCTACTGGCCTAATGTGTAAACGTTATGGGAAGAGTGCTTGCCAAATGGGATTTAAACTTTGTCGGCTGAAAACCCAAGTTTTGTTTGAAGATGAAAAACATATCAAGCACAAGGTTCTCTCTCCATTCCTGATTCACATTCACAGAGTTTGCCGTGATCTTGCAGCTGTCAGAAACAATAGCTCCTGTTCTCCGTCTGTTTTTCTGTTTTCTCCTGTGTTCAAATGTAAATTGCATGAGCTTATTTTGTTCATTATCTAAAGATCTGAAAACCCCCCCACACATTTACCCACTAATGGACCCTCCCCTCAAAAACATCAGGACAGAGGTGCTTGAAAGTGAACAAAAGAGATTAAAACACAAGGTGTAAATGGGTATGAGCCTCCCTCGTCGACCTGCACCTTAATACTAGGTGTAGACAGAAAGATGGATATATAGATAGATACACAGATTAAATTTACATTTTAATTCACATTAACCACCCAAACTAACTAATTCACAAAAATAATATAGACTTCCCAAAGCAACATACAACTACTTTATTATTGCCTCAAGATGCAAGGCTGTAGAGCTGCATACTTGCATAAAACACTGTGCCATGAGCACTAAAAACTCAATGACAGACTATTTTTGGCATGAAATGAAGATAAGAGATTGTTGGATTGTCTTCTCTTCAGGGAGATGCACCTCTACCACTGCACTGCATCAGTGGAGCCTGGAGCGCTGCAGCACCTTCAAGAACATCTGGAGACGCTGCATCTCACCTTCACCCAAGCCGCTGAGATCCCAGTCTGGGTTTATTCGCTCCGTGGTCTTCAAGAGCTGCACCTGACCGGGAGGTTGAGCAGCGAGGGCGGGATGGGGCGCGGCTGGGCCCTCGGGAGCCTCCGACAGCTGCGGCACCTCCGCGTCTTGGTGCTTCGCGGCGCTCTGCAGAAAGTCCCGGGGGAGCTGAGTGAAGTAGCCGGGAGTCTGCTAAAACTGGAGATATACAACGAGGGCACCAGGTTGTTGGTACTTACAGGACTGAGGCGCTTAACGGGACTGGCAGAGGTGCAGCTGCAAGGATGCCAGCTGGAGAGATTACCATCAGCTCTGCTGGCACTTACAGGCCTCCGCAGTTTAGACCTGCAACACAACAGTCTGCGCACTCTAGAGGAGCTGTTGGGACTGCAGCATCTGCGACGTCTCTCTTGTCTGAGACTTGCTTGCAATCACGTGTTGGCTCTGCCGGCCAGTGTAGGAGTGCTGCGCTCACTGGAGCTCTTGGATTTGGCACACAACCAACTGCAAAACCTACCATCGGCCCTCTTCATGCTGCGCAGACTGCGACGCCTCCTGCTGGCCGGAAACCTTCTGGAAGAGCTGCCGGCTGAAGTCGGCTCCCTGATGCTCCTCACTGAACTGGACCTGAGCGCAAACCGGCTCGAACGCCTTCCCAAAGAGCTGTTTGGAAGTTGCCTAGAGCTTCGTAGCTTGAATGTTGCGAATAACTCGCTGGGCTCTTTGCCGGCTGGTTTGGGCGGCCTGAGTCAGCTGTCTCGTCTGGATGTGCGGGGAAACAGTCTGGAGGAGCTTCCTGTCGAGATCGGCTGCTGTTTTGGGCTCCGTGGAGGAGGATTGCTGGCAGAAAACTGGCTGATGCACACCTTACCTCGGCAGATTAGGGATGCCCTGCAGCAGTCCGGCTCTTCTGAACCTCCATCACGACCCAATTCGGACTGCTTTCCTACCTTTTCAACGGCACAGTGGAGCTTCCACTCCGCACTGGAGTCTCGGATATAAAACATCAGCTTCAAACTGAACTAAGAGAATCTGGGGCCTGTTTTTTCATGAACATTTTAAACACCCTTGGGAAAAGTAGTACACTTTAGTAGCATACCTTTACAAAGACACTTTAAAAGAATATGGTTCAGCGTGAAATGAATGTGCACTCAGAAGAAAAGGTTCTATATGGAACCTTAATGGATTCTGCGCATCATATTTGGAACCTTTCATTAGGTCATTTATGGATTATTTGTTTTCTTTATCTTTATTGTCTTTGAAATATGTTTAAAGTGAACTGCTGAATGTCATGAAAAGCATTTATAGCAAACAGAAGTATTTCAATGTTATTTCTGTTGAAATTTGTATGTCATATTTTCAAGGTATTCAATTTCTACTTCATTAATACAATCACAAATGTGTTTAAATACATGAACTTACTAAGTGTAATATCAAATAACACACTGCAGTTAAAGGGATAGTTCACCCAAAAGTGAAAAATCCTCATGTAGCCCCGAACCGGTGTGAATTTCTTTCTGCTAAACACACAAGAAGATATTTTGAAGAACCTATTCGCTTCCATTGTATTTTTTTTTCCCCTACTATGAAAGATAATGGGTCTGTTTGGCTACCAATTATTCTTCAAAATATTTTATTTTGTTTCATACAGGTTTGGAATAACTTGAGGGCGAGTAAATTATGCCATTTTTTTGTGAACTATGCCCTTTAAAAAGTACTTTATCTGTGTTTTAATGTGTTAATCAACAGATCAAAATTAGTGGATTTTGTTAAAGAATGTAAAGATCAACAAAGTATAATAGTTTTAATGTTCTTCAAACTTAAACTTTTAATTTGGCATTTCAGCAAAGTGCGCTATTAATTTAAAAAAAGAAAAACTACTCTTTTAGCTTCACTTAAGTGTCCTTTTCTTTAACTAATATGATATTACACAAAAGTTTATACTCTAACTATATTATTATTATTATAGATAATAATATTACTAAACTGAGTCTGGAAGAGCCAATCTCTTCCCAAAAAAATACTGTAATTATAATGCATGTATGGCTGCTTTCAACGTGTCCTTTACTTGTTTGTACAACGTTGAATTAAATAAAATGTGAACATATTGCCCAGACTATTTTTTTAAAACAATGTCTATTTCATTAATAGAAATGTGTATTAGTAGTAGAGTATCTTTACACTAGTATCCTGAGAGTATCCTTACACTAAAGGATACATTGCATTTTATTTTATACGTATTATCTTTTTATTCTTTTAATCATTTTTAATGTTTTATTTTTATCATTCTTCTTTATGTAAAGCACTTTGAATTACCATTGTGTATGAAATGTGCTATACAAATAAACTTGCCTTGCCTTGCCTTGCCTAAACACTGATACGGTTTCATGTACACTAGTAGAAATATAAGAGAAATAAAGCCTTCATTTAGACTTTTTACCAAAGCACATAAAAACAGTTGAGCCATATGACATGTATAGTCTTCAATCTAAAGTATTTTGTCTCTTCTTCTAAAATATTTCCTCAACGCTTTAGAAAACTGATAAAGGTAGTCAAAACATAATCACACACAACTGTTGTTTCACCGTAACTGAAACGTATCGTGGTTTCACCAGAACATGACAAGTGAAGCATGAGGAACATGCGTGAATTCACTCACTTCATTGATGACAAACCACTAAGTGTTTACAAATATTGGCACTGCAAACTCAATTAAAACCTTGAGGATGTGCAAAATGGTTCTGTTCCCTAAACCCTCCAGGTTTCTGTTTCGGTTTCCTGAATCCCACTCCATTGTCCTTTACATCCCCCCAGTCTCTGAATATACCGCCCCAATCCCCAATCAGTCCCATTAATTAGTCGCCAGAGCTCAACACACATTAAAATATGATGTACCTGAAGAATGTAAGCTGGATATATTTATATGAGCAATGTCAGAGTCATATCCATAAACGCTCTGTGTCAAATTATTAATTATTGATCAAATTAAATACTAATTTCACATATATTGTTTTGTTTTCTCAATAGCTCAAGCTTTTATAAAGGGTTTTCCAGGAGTTACATTAAAATGTTATTGATAAAAGTTTTGTAGAAAAGCTTGAAGTAGTTTTAACAACTTTAAGGAAGGAATTCAGTTTGAAATAGTTTGAATAGTTTAACTTTTTTAGTAGTTTAAAAGGATGGATGGATGGATGGATGGATGGATGGATGGATGGATGGATGGATGGATGGATGGATGGATGGATGGATGGATGGATGGATGGATGGATGGATGGATGGATGGATGGATGGATGGATGGATGGATAGATAGATAGATAGATAGATAGATAGATAGATAGATAGATAGATAGATAGATAGATAGATAGATAGATAGATAGATAGATAGATAGATAGATAGATAGACAGGCATCAACTCTCAAGCAAACTGAATGAATGGCATCAGTCGCTTCTCAAACCTCCTCAGAGCAGCAGAAATCCCGCCCAGCGCCTCCAGCTCTGGATCCAACAGCCAATCACGACGCCTGTTAGACTCCCTGTGCGTGAGGGAGAGCCAATGAGCGCAGCTGTTGTTCGGGAGGCTGGACTTCCGGGCGGCAGTATAAACTGCGGCCTGTCGCGTGCGGTTTGAGACGCCACAGCTTCATCGCACGTATTCCTCGCGCACCGTCACCTACAGGTAAAGAAACACGACCTTCTAATCAAACCGCGCGTCTCTCTGCTCGCAGCGCGTTATTTATTACACGTATAATCCAGTGTGTTATATTTGACGAGAAAGTTTAATGCGGAAGCCGAAGCGGTGAGTTATTAGCCAGCTAGCCGCGCATGCTAACAACAGCGCGCGTGCGTGTTTCATTATTATAATGAATGTTGGTATTTCTAGGAGTCGTTGCCGGTGACTCGCTTAAATGATAATCCCGTGTGTGAGTTTGCGCTTATTTTTCTCGCGTCTTCGTTTATAAGCGCCAGGATCCGTCGCGCTATTGTCCGCTGCGCGTGCACGACGGAACGGCAGTTACTGGACTTTCATAATTCGAATTATGTTGCTGTGCAACTCAATGGCGGGAAACGTGATGGCGCTAAATATTATCAGCATATAGTGTGATATTAGACGTTCATAACATTGTCGGGCCGTGTTGGTCTGTAATCGAGGCCTGTATAAACTCTCACCAGAGACAATGGAAACTGCGACGTTACTATGTTTATTATGGGTTGCATTTGCTTTCTACCCTTGTTTATGAGCTATGTATGCAGGTTCACGAAAAAAAAATAACGTACTTTATTTTGAAGTGACGTAGTTACATTATACGTATTGATGTTAGTGGCATGTGTTAAGTGTAAATACTTGTAGTTCTGTGGTTATTACTATGATAAATGCATATGGTCACTACCTCACCTTAATTTAATGAAACCAAGTCTATTTGGTGCCATTAAACCTATGAAAACGTTATTATTTTTGTAAATTATTTTCCTGTAACTACACCTTAAAATGGTGTTATCAAAATATGACCCAAGGGCATTTTGTCCTGTTAAATGTATGAAAGCATTATTTGGGATTATTTAATGCATAACTACATCTCCTTAAAATAGTGTTACCAAAGTATGGCATTTGGTCCTATTTAAACTATTTTGAATGTCTGTTTGTGACTCAAAGTGCTTCAGATGTGATCAGGCTGGTTTGTGAATGTAGTTTCTGTCCTGTGAGTTTATTTAGTGATGTAGGCGTCGACTCTTGACTTTCTCAATGGTGCTCTTTTGAACAATGAGAGTGTGAATCTGGTGATGGTGTGCTTTTTCTAACCCGTCTTCACATCTTTTGTCTTCAGAATGGCTGAGAATGATGTTGAAAACGAGCTTCTGGATTATGATGATGAGGAGGAACCTCAAGGAGCCCCAGAGAGCGTCGCTCCGGTGGGCAAGAAGGAGGTGAAGGGCTCATATGTCTCCATCCACAGCTCAGGATTCAGAGACTTCCTGCTGAAGCCGGAGCTGCTGAGGGCCATTGTGGACTGCGGCTTTGAGCATCCGTCTGAAGGTGAGACCCGGTTCTGTGGAGCTGAACGTGTGTTGATTGGTCCGGAGGATAAACGTCATGCTTGTGTTTTTAGTGCAGCACGAGTGCATCCCGCAGGCCATCCTCGGCATGGATATCCTGTGTCAGGCCAAGTCCGGAATGGGAAAGACGGCTGTGTTTGTGCTCGCAACCCTACAGCAGATTGAGCCGGTAGAAGGACAGGTTAGTTTGACTTCTGAATGAGTGGTACGAGTGTAACTGGTGCTTGACAACTAATGGAAAGATAGTGATAGTTGTAACGTTAAATAAATAAGTGAGATAAAATGCAGATCAGTTTGCGATGAACTGAACCTTTACAATGCGAGTAAGTCACTTACACGTGCGACAATCTATTATTTAGCCATTACTAATAATAATAAAATATAACTTATTTTGCATTTAAGTAATCTTAAAATAACACTCTTACTAAACTTTTAATTGAGGTCATGCAGATACACAGAAGTCATCAAATTTTTGGCCAGTTTTCATTACTGTTCTGCATTTATTTATTCTGATATTTGCAGTCCAGTTAATTTGTCGTGTGATTGTTCCTGTGATCCAGGTGTCGGTGCTGGTCATGTGTCACACGCGTGAGCTGGCCTTCCAGATCAGCAAGGAATACGAGCGCTTCTCCAAGTACATGCCCACGGTCAAGGTGGCTGTGTTCTTCGGCGGCATGTCCATCAAGAAGGACGAGGACGTCCTGAAGAAGAGCTGCCCTCACATTGTGGTCGGGACGCCGGGCCGAATCCTCGCGCTGGTCCGCAACAAAACCCTCAACCTGAAGAACGTCAAGCACTTTGTTCTGGATGAGTGTGACAAGATGTTGGAGCAGCTGGGTGAGCGTTGGGAGGAGGTGCGCTTGAGGTGTTTGTGTGCTGCCGTGCCCGTGACTCAAACCCTGTGTGTTTCCGTCAGATATGAGGCGTGACGTTCAGGACATCTTCAGACTGACGCCTCACGAGAAGCAGTGCATGATGTTCAGCGCCACCCTCAGCAAAGAGATTCGTCCCGTCTGCCGCAAGTTCATGCAGGACGTGAGTGCCGTCTTTTACCTCGCCTTTGAGCTCTTCATGCTTCCTTTTAAACGATTAAAATGATTTTGGTTTTTGGTAAAGGTTTGTTATACAGTAATACCTTGAGATAAGGGCAGAATCCGTTCTGGGACAAATTAGCTCAGGCTTGCTCCTATCTCAGAGCACACTTATTTCAGGACTTTGAAAAAATACACACTGTCCATAAAAGCAGAAATGGCAATCGTTCAATTATAAATTGATCAGATAAATCAGATACACATTGCATAAGTAACTATTAAGTTCACTGTATTCTTCTCCCACTCCCACCGGCCGTTTACGGTCACGTTTTTCGGGAGAAGCGACTGAATTTACAAAAAAAATCAGACCGATCATATTCTCCGAACTGCCCCGCAAACATGGCGGCGCCCTTCGCGCATCATAGATCAGTTAACATGATCATTATAAAAGTGTTTAAATGACAAAACACATTCACTTCCACATATTTGAGAATGGAAATATCAGGTAGTTGATAACAGCCAACAAGCTGGTGAATATTTAGAATAAATAAAACATGCTCTACATAAATGCGACGCACGTGTTATACAGTGCTTTTGAGGCTGCGGTGTGACAAGCATGACGCGTCGCCATGGAAACAATAAGGTAAACATTCTAAAATAAGTTGCCTAAAAAAAACTCTCTGGGGGGTCAGAGGGAATATGTAGAACTTGCTTCCGAAAGGTTTAACTTCCTGAACTAGTTAAGTTAACTAGTTAACTATTCCTGCTAGTTAAGGCAACACATTCTCGTTTTATTTTATATTAAGTGTAGTTGAGCTTTTCTTGCCTGGTGAATGTGTGCAACTTGGTTGAATCTGCTTTATTTGATACTTTACTTTAAATTAACCTTAACAAAATCTAATTATATATTTAAACCAGTGTAAACCGCTGTAAAATGAGAAATATTGAACTGTAATATTATCTTAGTGGTGCTAAACTAACTCTGGTTGAAACATCCCAGTTTATCCACCGTTATGAGTTAATTTAACTTTTAAGCCACTAATCTTTAAGATCCAGACGAATGCATGAAGGGTTTGGTCTGAAGTTGTCTCTTGTTTTCAGCCGATGGAGGTGTTTGTGGACGATGAGACGAAGCTGACTCTTCACGGGCTGCAGCAGTACTACTGCAAACTGAAGGACAGCGAGAAGAACCGCAAGCTCTTCGACCTGCTCGACGTCCTGGAGTTCAACCAGGTCAGAGTTCGGCTCATTTGAGTTTCATTTTAGCTGACACTTCTGTCCAAAGCGAGTAAGGATTATAGACCAGATGATCCAGTTCATCTCCATTTACTCCCAGTGTTGTGATTCTTCTGTCCATGTTTGTTCCCAAAAGAAGTGGTTTATGTCCATCTAAACGCCTTGACTTTCCTCTAGTCTCCAGAGAGTGCTTGAGGGTAATGCTGTGCTTCTCCTGCAGGTGGTGATCTTCGTGAAGTCTGTTCAGCGTTGTGTGGCTCTTTCACAGTTACTGGTGGAGCAGAACTTCCCCGCCATCGCCATCCACAGAGGAATGGCACAAGAAGAGAGGTGTGTGTGCTCTAACTCTCAAACGCTCAAACCCAAACCACTTTCATCCACACACACACAATTTAATTTGAGTCAAGTTGTGCTCTTTGTAAATGGTCACAGTTGTGTTTCATTTAGCTTTTTAAAATTATTCAGAATTACTTTAGTTTCATTTTTTTGTGAGGGTCTTTCTCTCATTTAAAGTCATTAAGTATAATTTTAATGCATTGTTTTCCTTTATGTTTGTTATACTGACTTATGACATTTAGGATGTTTTTACATTGTTTATACTGAATAACGCTTCTACTTTTATTTGTTTAACCCAACACAAAAGGTAGGTGATGTAGATTATTTAAGGTAATATTTATAGAAATAATTTTAATGCCAAATTATCAAATGTCTGTCATTACTCTCAGATCCTGTTCATAATTTTAGCCAAAAATAAAACAAAACACTGTCTGTTAGTTCAATGACAAAAATAAAAAATTTCCTTCATGATCAACTTTTTATTTGGAGCAATTAAGCAATTGTTTTAAGATCATTCCTGAAAGAATGAACGCATGCAGTTAGACTCCTCTTTCATGAAGACTTTTAATTGCTTACGATGTCTTATGTGCTTCGATTACAAAAGTCTTTCATTAATAATTCCTCATACACTTGTGATCTGTCCTCCATCAGTGTATTTCTGTTATAAAGACATTTATTTCCACGTTCTTCAACCGCATTCAAAAACAAGATGACGCACGTTTGTTAGAGCTGGTGAGGGCGAGTGTCTGCTGGGACACTTAATGCTCTGGGTGTTCATGTCTGAATCTCTGCTCGCAGGTTGTCCCGGTATCAGCAGTTCAAAGACTTTCAGAGGAGGATCCTAGTGGCCACAAACCTGTTCGGCCGAGGGATGGACATCGAGAGGGTCAACATCGTCTTCAACTACGACATGCCGGAGGACTCGGACACGTACCTGCACAGGGTGCGTCTGCAACCGCACACATGAGTGTTCACATCTCTCACGGGCAGCGTCTCACGGTCTGCTCTCTTCACAGGTGGCTCGTGCGGGACGCTTCGGCACAAAGGGTCTGGCCGTCACATTCGTGTCAGACGAAACCGATGCCAAAATCCTGAACGACGTGCAGGACCGATTTGAGGTCAACGTGGCCGAGTTACCCGAGGAGATCGACATTTCCACTTACAGTGAGTCTTCGCTCTTGTTTTCAGCATGAAGGAATGAACCTGATATCTGCTTCCAGATTGAATGCAACCGAAGTGCTGTGATGAATTGATAACCGTAATATTGGCCGACATGGTGCTAGTTAATTGGATATTTTGAGGTTTTTGGTTTCCCAGAGTAAGTGTTGAACTAAACTATAATCCAAACCAGTATCACAGATATTGGGGTCATTCCTTCCCAGTTTGATGAGTGTCGTTGGTTTCCCGCCAGAGAAGTGACGTTTGAAGTGACTCGTCTCTCTTTCTGTGCAGTTGAACAGTCCAGATGAAGGTCTCGCTGTATCCGGAGCCGCAGCTGTCGGATTGCGGCGGGACGACGAACCTCCGTTTTTAAAGCCTCCTTTTTACCTCAAACCCGCAATTTGTTTTTACCGCTTCTCTCAGATGATCGGGCGAGATGTCTGTTTTGATTTTGTCATAAAATCATGATTTGTTTTGGGTTTTAATGAAATTAAAACTTTTTATATACTACACCTTGGCTGGTTGTGTTTGTCTTCAGAAAACTGTGGGTTTAACGGGGTTTCCAAATTTCTTTTAGTTCGTGTTTCTAGTACTTGCGTTTGGCTCTGAAATATTTCCTCTGGATGTTGTGAAACTTGCAGGCCAGTGTCATAACCTCCGTTATTTGAGGTTATCTGATTGTTTTACTCCTGTTCTTTGTGTCTGGGTCATACCGACCCAAAATAAAAACTATCGTTTTGCAAAGAAAATGAACTTTCCTTATTTCCAAACAGTCATCTTTGTAAAAAGTGTAATAATGGGACAATCTGAAGTTCTGTTCAGTCATTAATTGAATGGGCTGCTCTTTAAATTAGTGTTTAAACTAATCAATCTTAGTAATTTTGATATAGATTCATATTTCATGTTAATTAGTCCTTATGTCTTAGAAATGATTTATTAATCTAAAACTGTACCGGTAAGAGAATTCAGGTTATGCAATGCAATAAATAAGGTCTAATACAAAAACTGTCTAAAATTGTAACGTTTTTACAAGCCAGTTTATTTGATACATGGTGAGTGGTTGTCCTTCCATCTTCAGATGTAAAACATAAACGAGAGGAGCTTCCTGTAAAAACATCAAGACCAGAACCAAACCTTGTGTAAGTACAGCATGATGGATGTGGTATTTAACCAGCATTTAATCACACGTTGGCGACTGTCAGTGTCATTTGATGGTTATATAACATGTTGGCTACTCTTCAGAGTATCATAATTATGTAACTCTGAAATGGCTGTACAAAAATGTTTTTAATAAAAACAAACAAGCTAAAATTAAATCCGTTGATTGCAATGAATCCATACGTCAGAGAAATTGGTTCTTTGAATTCTTTTTGTAATTAGTAGTTTGTTCAACAATTAAACTGAACCTCAAGAGAAATCCACAAAAAAGTATTTTTCCCACTGACTGGATTTCGCAGTGACATCGCTCTTTAATAATTTATGCTAATTAATTGATTCAAGAAAGCAATGCCATATATAGCTTTCCTGTGTCTCGAACAGTAGAGAGCGGTGCTTGCAACATCAAGGTCATGGGTTCGATTCCCAGGGAAAGCAAGAACTGATTAGAATGTCAATGTGTTTCTTAAATACAATGCAAGTCACTGGATAAAAGCGTCTGATAAATGTAAATATATAGTTCATTTACACGAAGCCGGCCAATTTCATCACTTTCAATGCGTTATATAGTTGTTTTCTCATTGGCAGTTCATTCCGTCAGCAGTTCTCATGAAACAATCAGGACATCTAAAAATATAGCTACTTATTTGAGGTACATGTTTATGATTGGGAAACATAACTTAGCAAGAAATATAAAACAACATGGCTTCTCACTTCCAGAAGTTTGGCTTTTTGTGTCTTAAAGCCTCTTGTTCTCCAGCACGACGTCACCTCCGTCAGTTCATGCACCAGTGCCAGCCGAAAATAGAGAGCGCGGCATCATAAAACACGCCGACAACCGCCGTTTGCACGAGGCTCTGCCGTCACGTGGTGGATTAGAGAGCAGACTAGAGAACCGTCCCACCCATTACTTTCAAATTACATGTTTACATCAGATGCTGGTGTTTTAAACATATTTTTATTGCAAACCAGAGGGTTACTGGGTTTCTTTCTGCCCCCATAGAAGAGGATTGTAATTAGCCGGGAGCAGAGGAGCCGACGCTTTGACGCCAGGGAGCTGCGGCGCTTGGCAGATATCCCTCGGGGAGATGATGGAGTCACACAACGGCTCAGTATCGAGTCCACAAGCAGCCGAGCCAAAGCTTACAACGACTTCCCGTCGAGTTTCCCCTTGTACTTGCCGGCTGTTCTTTGAACGTCAAGGCAAAGCAATCACTACAAAAGAAGTAAAGACCAGCCCTTGTGAGGCTGAGTTTGTCCCACCATGTTTAAGTGTCTCGTTGTTTCTCCAAACCTGCTTAAAAGTCTCATCTAGATTGTGCAGGTGCCCCATAATGCATCACTGTTCATGGCGAGGACCAGAAAAATATCCATTTGTATATATTCACGATAGGGGACACGTCCCGTCCCGGATCCTCACGGAAAGCGCATCTACTCTAAGGCTCTCGGAAACCAAAATGTCCCTTTTATCCATGTGGATTTGCATTATAATGAGGCGTCTACACCTTGAAACGCTACTCTATTGGACAGGGAAGGACACGGGGCAGGTCTTCAGAGGAACGGGCGGTTAATCGACGAACTTGTGCATGTCTCCGTACAGCCAGCGCTGGGGCGGGAGCGCGGCGTCGTTCAGGTGGCCGCAGTCGTCGCTGCACTTGCAAGACTGGATGAACATGACGGCCCTCTCGAAGCGCTCGCCGTCGGGACAGGCGAAGAGCACCGGGGCGGTCCGTGTGCGGCGGGGGGAGCAGCAGCGCCCGTCCAGACACATCCCGCAGTAGTTGGGCCGATAGAGTCGAGTGCTGCGGCAGCCGGCGTAACGCAGACGCAGAGGCTCAGGAGACTTCTGGGTGCGAGAGCACTTCCTCCCCTTCTGTGGGAAAAAAACAAGAAAAGTTACACTCACATCTGGAAAAGCAGAGCAAGGACAAGACAGTGCAGAGTCACGAGGAGACATCAGTTGAGCGGTTTGCACCACATTTCTGAAACGCTAAGGGCCTGTCCAAATACCCACACTTGCGGTCTTTCCACTTCACCACTTCTCTACTTAAATGATGTATTTTCAGAGTTTGGCCAGTGTTTTAAGACTCGTGTTTACTCAATGGGAAACACTTAACCAGCACGTGACGGAGAGGATTCATTTGCAAACGTTTTCCAGTATCTGCATCAATAAAACATACCGCACTTTAAGTTTCACAACAATAATTATTTGTGACATCAAGTTAATTTAACTTGCACTGGAAAGTTTTCCAAGACATGATGCAAAATCAGAGCAATAATTTCCTGTATATGATGGATGACGGGATATTATTGAGGCCCAATGTACTCATTTACATTTATCAGACGCTTTTATCCAAAGCGACTTGCATTGCATTCAAGAAACACTGATATTCTAATCAGTTCTTGCTTTCCCTGGGAATCAAACCCATGACCTTGATGTTGCAAGCGCCACTCTCTACTGTTTGAACTGGAGGAAAGCTCATGGCAAATTTCTTTAGGGGTAAAACGAAGTTTGAAATGATGCCCAGCGATATCTGATACTGTTCAGAGCGGCATATGTGCTGCACGCTTTCCTCTCAATAACAAAAACATTCAACAGCATTGAGAAAACAGCAAACATTTTAATAAAAGCATCTGATCGTAGCAACATGGATACGTTTGCACAAGCTCTGCAATTCGGCACTCTAGTAAAATCACGTCAAGTTTATTTATATAGCAATTTAATCAATAAATTGATTAAGATCGAGCAGCTTAACTCTATTAAACATGGGAAACAGTGTCAGTGTCTCGTTTCATCGGAAGTACAACTCAATTGTCTGCTATAAAGCATCTCTCCAGTGTGTTGGTGTTTTTACTTGTAGAGGTCTGACCTCAATGGACTGAACCAGAAAACATTTCCACTCGAACGATTGATTGATTCATGGCGATTACAATGATGGAACGAGAGGTGTTTACCAGCCATAGTGAACTTTTTCAGAACCTTTGCTTTCGTAAGCCGTTTCAAACTCCAAACAGACTTCATTTTGGCAGGATTTTGTTCAAAATGATGTCACATTGGTTCTTTATTTGATTACACTTGAAGTTTAACCTCAAGGGTTGCTCTGTATTAAAGATAGTGTATTTAGTGCATTTAGATGTGGATTTAGTGTGCATTACGTGTTCTGCGCTTTGGCTTGTTTCAGACTCACTCACAAGTTGTGTAAGATGTGAAAAAGCATCCAGTGCAGAAACACAAAATATGCTTTTGTAGATGAAAACAAGTTTTAATTTCTTATGTAGTTTTGCTTCTCTAGCAAGAGCAACACTTCCATTGAGAGACTGTGCTAGTTACAAATACAATGACTAGAAGAAGAAGAAGAAGAAGAAAAAGAGAAGGAGCAACTAGAATCAAGACAGTAAACAACATTTGGGTTTAAGTTTCTACTTTAAGCTGATGTTTATGTTTATTTTGATTTTGTGCTTCTTCTGCAAGAAAGAGCTAAATAATGATTGCATGGTTTAAAATGATGATGTAATGTAATTAATGTTTTTATTTGGTTAGTGCAAGTTTGGTGTTGCTGTATGTGATTGATCAAGATACACTGCCAAAAATTATGTAACACCTCAGTATTTTTCACTTGTGTTCCAGTGCAAATATCTGAACATTTTTATGACACTTGAGAAGACACTTGAGAAGCAAAATTACTTAAGATATTAAGTCTTGTTTTCTAAAAAACAGATAAAAGTGAGTTCATGCTTAAAACAATCTACCAATAGAGTCAAATAAATAAACTTAATTAATTTATATTATACTATTGGCAGATAGTTTTAAGTGCAAAGTCACTAAACTTTGTACTATTTTGAACCCCTAGAAAACTACGCAATTTCGCTTCTCAGGTGATTGCATAACAATTTAAGAGTTTTTTGTACTGGAAAAGCAAGACAAAATAAGTTTTTGCAGTGTAAATATGATCAGAAGCTGGTATTTTTGTGAAGCAATGAAGATTGAGTAGGAGATATGCAAATCCATTGAGCAGGATGGTGTGTGCAGATGATTTGTGAGCGCTTTACCTTTATGGGCACAGCCACAGAACTGCAGGGCCGGATGTTACAGAGTCTGCTTTCCTTCAGCAGTTTGCACTGAGCGTTCTCATTGGTGACCCGAGACGACACACCCGTCCCGCAGCTGCGTGAACAAGGTGTCCAGCTCGTCGTCTGAGCGACACACCGCCGCCCGGCTTGCTTCCACACTGGAGAGAGAGAGAGAGAGAGAGAGAGAGGGCACATTAGTACACAGGCAGCATTCACCCGACAGGGAGCATTGACGCACAGAGAGAGTGATTACGGAGCGCATGAGGGGCTGGTGCACAAGGATCCAGTGGAAAAGAAGAGGCGGGCAGAAGAAACCGCCACAGCTCACATTGGGACTGATTGTTGATTGAGCCCAAACCCAAAGCAGGCGTTCAGGACACATTCTTGCACTGCTCGTGATTGTTGGTTTATGTAAACATATGCTAAACACACGTCTTTGACTGGAGCAGTAAAAATATAAAAAACTTATTTCATTTCAGGTAGCGGCCAAAGCAACATTTTTCATTTAGAATAAACTGATGCACTAAAATAACTCAAATAATAATAAAATACATTAAAAGAGCCAAGTTAAAAAATGACAAAAAAATAAACTTTCAAGTTAAAATTAAAAACATTTTTATCCAATAGATAAATCAACATACTGTATTAATCAAAGTTCATTAAGAAAAGTGTTTTTTTTACACAGTTTTTGAAATGTTTAAATATACACTTTTCCAATTAAATTTGCACTTAATTGCAAAAAAGTCCAGAAGATTAATCTGAACATTGGATAAAGCCAGAAGTTCAAAGTTCTTGTTTGCTTTTGTTGACATATTAGAAACAAATGTTTTTAGGGAGGGAAGGGATTTTGGATTTCTCTTTCCTTAAGTCAGAAAATACTATCAAGGGACAGTACTGTCAACAGCAAATACATTTTCACCACGTTTTTAGGAACACAATGTTGTTTACAATCAGTTATATGAACAAACCCCCCAGTAAAAGTCTTCAGAATATAGACAGAAATAAAGCTGTAACGTTTGATATAAGTGATGCAGAAGTGGAGACTGAAACTCAAAAGAAATGCACTGTATTTGAAATCTACAGACACAAACAGATAACGTGAAGGACAATAAACACTTAAATGTGTATTTTGGATGTTTTCTTCTCATTAGTCTGAAAGAAGATAAGATATGCAAGCAAAAGAGGCCAAAATCTCTAAACGAAACAGTTTTAACAGAGCAATAAATAAATATCATGCTGGTTTATGCTAGTTTGGTGCAAATCTAGCATGACTTTGACGTGCAAACGACTGACACTTATTGACCAAGGAATCCAGTCCTAATTACAAAACACAGAGCCTCAGAGCAGAGCAGCGCCCTCACCTGGCAGGGGTTTTCGGCTGCGTGGTTTGTCCCACAGTTGCTCTATGAGCTCGTTGCTCAGGGAGTCTTTGGGCTTGTAGGGGTACGGCTTCGGCCGGGGCTTCTTGAAGACGTGGAGGTCAGGTAACAGGTGGGGAGAGGGCTGTGGGTGTCTGGACATAGGCGGCAGGACGAAGGACCCGCCGTGACAGTCCACACTGAGACAGCACTGGCCGGGGATCTTCACCAGCCGCGGCGCGGGACAGGACGGCGACGCCAGGGGAACGTCTGTGGGGCAAAGGGGCACGCAGCCCACCGCCCCGTCAATACATGTGCACTGGTGCTTACAGCCAGCGCGGAAGTTCTCTCCGTTTTGATACATCCGGCCGTTATATTCACAAGAGCGACCTTCCAGTTTAGCTGAAAGACAGGAGCAGAAAAAGTACTGAAATTTTACATTCATGCATTTATCAGACGCTTTTATCCAAAGCGACTTGCATTGCATTTAAGAAACACATTGACATTCTAATCAGTTCTTGCTTTCCCTGGGAATCGAACCCATGACCTTGATGTTGCAAGCGGCACTCTCTACTGTATGAGACACAGAAAAGTGTTTTTAGTTCTAACGTAGTTACTTAATGTTAACAAATGACACTTTATTGCAAGGGACTGCCGTTATTAATACACTGCAAAACTTAACTTGTTTTCCAATAAAAATATCTAAACTTTTTAAAATTTAGATACATTTACTTGAGATGCAAAATGTCATACAAATAGGGATGGACGAATGATAAAGCGTAAATTTTCCTTAATGTTTGCATAACCAAGAAACATTTAAAACATGGAACGTCTACTTACAGTACTACCTTGAGATACGAGCGTCCCGACATACAAGTATTCCGATTCGAGCTCATTTTTGCTTTGAGATACGAGCAGCTTACAGACACAAACACTGGGTAGTCGAGCACTTTGTATTACTACACCTCCGTATTGTGTTTGCATTATCTACGTTATCCCTCCCTCTTCCTCCTCCTCCTCCTCTGCACATGCCGTCATTAGCCGCTAATGTAATTAAAGAACTCATAATTAAAACCACATTTTACTTTATATCACAGGAATCCTTCTATACTATAATTTTGTGTGTGTGTCTCTATAGCAATTAAAAACTATTTTTTTTAGAGGGCTGTAACGGATAATTTTTTTCTTCTGTTATTTCTTCTGTTATTTCTTATGGAAAAAATTATTTGAGATAAGAGCAACTTGAGTTACGAGCTCGTCCTGGAACGAATTATGCTCGTATCTCAAGGTATTACTGTACATTACATTACTGTTGGCAGAGGCTATTTACACTGACTCCACCCACTGACATGTGATTGGGCGGGACAAAATCACAGAAGACTGTGGATTGAGCAACAGGAGCAATAGTGTGGAGTTCAGTTACACAAATCAACCCAGGATTGAACTTTTCCCATCACAGATCAGATTGAAAAGGCACTTATTTTCAATGAAAATTAAGAAAATATTTAAAAAGTGCAGATAAAGTGTCTAATAATCAAGTGTTTGTTGGTTAGGGTCAGTGGAAGGTGTGGGAAGATCTTTATCATCCCAATAAGGCGCCATTTATTTAGTAAATATAATAATTTACTCTCTCTGTTATAATTGCACACTGTTTAATCCACAACAACTACTATTTACACTTTCTTGCAAAGAAAACACTGCTATTTCACAGAGTAAACAGAATGTTACTTGCACTTTAAAATATTGGACATTTTGAAGGTTCAGAGAACGTTCCTAAATATTTTGAATAGCTTTTCCTTTGCATGACTCAATGGGAAAACAGGCAAAACATTCTTAAGGCATGTTTTTGTTAGCTGGAATTTTTTGTGTTGTTTTCCAGTAAAAATATATAAATAAACTGGTAGTTATTTTGACTTCCTTCACTTCAAGTTTGAATAATATGCATTGAATTATTATCCATTGAGACGAGAGCCGCACAGAGAGACGGTAAGGGGTTAAACGGAGATTGACACTCTATCCTTTGCTTTTATGAGAGAGGCTCTATGTTTAGGGCAGAGAGGAATTTTGACTTGTTTACAATGTCGTTGAGCGTCAGATGGTCTTTGGGAGCGCTGAGACGCCCCTTCAGTCCAACTCAAATAACGGCCTTAATATAGAAACTCCCCCACTGCACAAAATATCCTCTGTGTGTGAGGAAATGAATGTGCTCGTCTTAATAAAGATAAAACCTGAGGTCGAGGCAGCCAAACTACACCAGTCCTTCATGTAACCTCAGTTCAATTACTCATAATGACCGTCATTACATTTATTATTCATCATAATTAGTGAAGGGTTCGGACATTAAATAAATGCATTCAAACCTTTGAATAAATATAATATAATTTATTTTGCTTTTTTCATTCCTGAATTGGAGCAATGGTTGGGAGGGAAAAAGGGTTTGTTAATTTTTTGTAAATATCCTTTAGTTTGTGTCTAATCCTGACAAAAATACTCATGGAAGCGGACAAAGAGGTGTATATATGCTAAACACAGATGAACTCAAAGCTGTGAACTAAAGATTCAAACCAAATTTGATTTCTGGGGTCTTTAAAAAAATAACTAAATATAAACCCCCACACTTTCCCACACAAATCATATATTGTGACATACGCTGATGCAAATTCCTTTAAAGTTAATAAATCTAAGTGCATAAAAATGATACATTAAAGAAATTTACATTAATTGAAAGTAGCATATATTGTTATGTCTATGCAAATGCATTTAAATTGACTTTCTTGACATTTAACTAATGCATAAAATACATTAATTTTATACATGTAAATGCATTGAATAATCTATATATGTAAAAATCTTACATTTTATACACTGAAATTATTTTGCACCCCAGAAATCTAAATTGTGGTGTTGTTCAGTCGACTCACCCCGGCATATCCCATGGATACTGGCCACGTCGTTGCCATAGTTACACTCCAGGCCCTTGTGATGGTCGCAGGGTCTGTCGTCATGGCAGTCGTCGTTCAGCTGGGCGGCACACACCTTGCAGCAGCCGCAGGCGTCGGGCACCGCGCTCACCCCCGGCGGGCACACGGGCCGCTCCGCTGCACACGCACAGACCTGAGGACACCTCGCTCCGGCCTGAAGACGGGACAGTGTGGGATCAGTGGGAGTTCGGTGCATCCCAATGATGCCACATGAAACCTCTGCATGCATCTAATCATCAGGTCATATTACATTAGTGAGAAATATGTGAATATAATAGTGGTTAATCTGAATAAGATGCATCAGGATGCCTGACAAATCGCCTCTCGGAAAGATAAGATGTCTGTTCATTTAAATGTGGAAAATGTTTGATTCAATATATGATAATACAAATTGATAAAAAAAACACTTTTATAAATTTAAATTAATTTGCATAAGCATGTTGTAAAAGTTGTATATGCATAGAAAATTTATGTAAATAAAACGTATGATTTTGAAATGTATTTAAATTAGTGCCGTCAAATCGATTAATCGTTCCTAGCATAAATATTAGTAAATATACATGTTAATCTATATATAGATTTATACATACACATACTTTCTTTTACAGACTTTTATGTCAGATGTGATTAATCATAATTAATAACATAATCGTGAATAATAACCAAGTTAAATGTATAATTTATGTGCATTATCATGTATTGTAGCCTCTCATTAATTGAAGATGAATCAGGCTCAAATTAATGTTTTCCTTTCTGTTGTTTTAAATATACAAAATGCTTTATTTCTTATATTTCTATTTTTTTATTATTAATTTGTGTGTATATCACAATATAAAATTCTTATTGATTTAACTTTGATTAAAAAAAACATACTTTATAATTTTAATATTTTTCTTTAGTATATCGTGTTATGAAAATTCATTTAAATATATAATTGTTTACAGTTAAATATTTGTTTAATTAGCATATTTAAAATGTTTGATATATATTTATATATATATATATATATAGAGAGAGAGAGAGAGAGAGAGAAATATGCTAATGAGAATTAATTTAAATGCATAAATATTATGCATTAGCACACAATGTAATATGGCTGACAGCTAGATATTAGATCGCCTTTCGTGAAGTGAAGAGGAATCAAATTCAAAGGAGTGTTTCCCTGTCTGGGATCCACGTCATTCCGAAGGGATTTCCATCAAAGCCAATTTCCATTGGATCACTTCCTAAAGCGCTGCACCTGTTTCCCCGGCATCCCAATGGCTCTTTGAAATACCCAGCCGAGTCCTGGGAGAACGCCTGGCATCTTAAAACCAGAGGAGACGAGCTCTTGAGTCACTCGGGACCCATATGTGGATCTGAGATCAAAGCATTAGTCGGGCCCCTCCCGGTCGGGACCCGTTCTGGACGTCGGGGTTAATGGAGTGGGATGTGAAGCTGGATTGTTGTGTTCAGGTTATTTTAAGCCTGTGCTCGTCTATTTGTGATCCACAGGAGCCATGAGGATGGGACACCTCTCCCATGTGTATGGGGCACCTCTCTCCTGAGGACGGACTCCTCTCTCCTGAGGATGGGACGGCTCTCCCTTGAGGACCGGACGCCTCTCTCCTGTGGATGGGATCGCTCTCTCCTGAGGATGGGACGGCTCTCCCTTGAGGACCGGACGCCTCTCTCCTGTGGATGGGACTCCTCTCTCCTGAGGACGGGACGGCTCTCTCCTGAGGACGGGACTCCTCTCTCCTGAGGACGGGACGGCTCTCTCCTGAGGACCGGACGGCTCTCTCCTGAGGACGGGACTCCTCTCTCTTGAGGACGGGACTCCTCTCTCTTGAAGACTGGACGGCTCTCTCCTGAGGACGGGACTCCTCTCTCCTGAGGACGGGACGGCTCTCTCCTGAGGACGGGACTCCTCTCTCCTGAAGACGGGACGGCTCTCTCCTGAGGACGGGACTCCTCTCTCCTGAGGACGGGACGGCTCTCTCTTGAAGACTGGACGGCTCTCTCCTGAGGACGGGACTCCTCTCTCCTGAGGACGGGACGGCTCTCTCCTGAGGACGGGACTCCTCTCTCCTGAAGACGGGACGGCTCTCTCCTGAGGACGGGACTCCTCTCTCCTGAGGACGGGACGGCTCTCTCCTGAGGACCGGACGGCTCTCTCCTGAGGACGGGACTTCTCTCTCCTGAGGAAGGGACGGCTCTCTCCTGAGGACGGGACGGCTCTCTCCTGTGGACGGGACGGCTCTCTCCTGAGGACGGGACGCCTCTCTCCTGAGGACGGGACTCCTCTCTCCTGAGAACGGGGCGCCTCTCTCCTGAGGACGGGACGGCTCTCTCCTGAGGACGGGACTCCTCTCTCCTGAGGACGGGACGGCTCTCTCCTGAGGACGGGACGCCTCTCTCCTGAGGACGGGACTCCTCTCTCCTGAGGACGGGACGGCTCTCTCCTGAGGACGGGACGCCTCTCTCCTGAGGACGGGACTCCTCTCTCCTGAGGACGGGACGGCTCTCTCCTGAGGACGGGACGCCTCTCTCCTGAGGACGGGACTCCTCTCTCCTGAGGACGGGACTCCTCTCTCCTGAGGACGGGACGGCTCTCTCCTGAGGACGGGACGGCTCTCTCCTGTGGATGGGACGGCTCTCTCCTGAGGACGGGACGCCTCTCTCCTGAGGACGGGACTCCTCTCTCCTGAGGACGGGACGGCTCTCTCCTGAGGACGGGACTCCTCTCTCCTGAGAACGGGGCGCCTCTCTCCTGAGGACGGGACGGCTCTCTCCTGAGGACGGGACTCCTCTCTCCTGAGGACGGGACGGCTCTCTCCTGAGGACGGAACTTCTGAGCGGCTCCTGGGTGTCATTGTGCCGGACCCAGACTCGTATATTTTCAGAATAAAGTTTGTACAGACAGACCGCAGGCAACGGCTCCAGCCTCAAAAGCTACATCTACTCTAATCCAAGTCCAAATGTTTTCTATTTATGACAGATCACAGACTGTCTTGAGGTTGATCTTATTTGCATATACTGCATTTATTTTGCACTACAATTGGTTAAAGAAATAAAACAACAATGACAAAGGGCATAAAAAAGAGATCTAAATATAGATAGTAAATAAAATTATAAATATTTGTACGTGAAAACTGTGTGTGACGGTCAGAGATCAATAATATATATTAATCATTTGTAACAAACATTTTAAGTGCTTTTGTAATGTTTTATAGATTGTTTATTTATATACACACACACACATTCATACATACATACAATACAATCATGCAAATGTAATTTGATAATTCTTTCTCTGTACGTATATATATATATGTATACATATGTATAAACCCCCTATTATCACTCACTCACACACACACTTCATTTTATAATGTTTCTGATTAAATGAGAATTCATTGTTTTTTCACATGAAACTCATTGACTCACCGCTGTGCAGATGATCAGCACAAACACCAGCACACTCATGAAATCCCTCATCTTCTTCATCTTCATCATAACCCACTCACTGTAATCCACACAGGCACATTTATTCCAGCTCAATGGACTGACTCAACTTTCTGACTTGTTTTCATCCGGCAGCGAGTCTTTATACGGCCGTGCAGTGATGTCATCCATAGCCCCGCCCCCTTGGCCAATCAGAACACGACTGTGTCTGTAAGGGGGCGTGGTTTATCAGGCAGGCGGGGTGGGGGAGTGGCCATCGATGAATGCAGTCATTCATAAAAACTCCTCCATTCCAGAGAAGAGCTGCTGTCTGCTGTTTATTGACTTAAGTTTTAATAAAAATATTATGGATGCTTTAAAGTCTCTTTCACACGCACAGCTCTGCCTGCTGTGTGCTTTGTGCAGGGCAAGATAAATATACTCAGCTGTGTGATGTTTGCTGCATTAATAGAGCAGATTTCCTGCATGAAAAGACTGATGGAGAGATGGATCAGATAAGTGTGATGAATTAATCACAGCGAAGCCTGATTCGTCACATTATTCCTTACCTGATTGTGTTTACATACAATATCACAAAAACATGCACAAAAAAAGGAATTAGAGCATGGCACTTGCAACGCCAAGGTCATGGGTTCGATTCCAAGGGAAAGGAAGAACTGATTAAAATGTGTTCCTTGAATGCAATGTCTGCCTAATGCATGAATGTAAATGTGCAAAACGAGTGAAGACATGAAAGAAAAACATACAATAGAACAATAAGATATTATGAATAACAAAAAGAAAACAGGCCTATATTTTCTTTCACTTGTTTTGTCAGACGACATTATTCCTTGCTGATGTTGTCAACAGTTCATTGGAGTTTAATTTAAAATAGACATCTGAACAGAAATAAACTGCACTAGGGTTGAGATTTGAGTGTATTCAAGATATTTTAGATCAGGTGTTGTTTTCAGTCGTTTCCTCAGGAGTGGAAAAGCTCAGCAGGATGAACATGGAGAGAGAGATAGATGGAGTGATGTGGAAAAAGGTGTGGGTGGAGGAATGTGAGGACCAGATCAAACAGACTACGTTCAAAAACACGTCTGTGAAAGAGAGAGAGAGAGAGAGAGAGAGAAAGGTGGAGGGCAGAGGTTAAGCGTTTATGAACCGAAGGGAAAGACTGAGCAAAGGTACAAACACAGAGAGACAGAAAGAAACATTCATACTTTTGAAGGTCATTAACAGGAAAGAAAGTGTCTGAAATGTTTCCGTACGGAGAATCATCACATTAAAACATCAAATACACTTACAATCAAAAACTACTTCACTGATGTCATTGGTACTTAAGCAATAGATGCTTATTATTTACACTGTATGTGTCTTCTGCGTATGCCAGATATATATTACTAGATGCATATTAAGTATTATATAACTGTAATACTTCAAAACAAGAAAGAATGAAAAGGTTGTGGAAGATTCAATTTACTGTAAATCAAGTACTGTACTAAATATTTTTTATTTTATATAAACTATATATTTTACAAAATAATTTTTGCTCTAAACTTACTATACAATCAAAGCCACACGTCTAACCAAGTTGAGCTTTAAATTTGATGTTGCATCACAAAAATGTAAGTTTTTATGAGAATTTGTTTTATGAGAATTTACACTATCCACCTGGTGTTTTGTTTTGATCCAACAACTGGACGAGTGGAAGAATGTTGGCTTTGACTCGCCCAGTTCAAACAGTTCGCTTGCATACAGGAGGATCCCAGCGTTTGAATGTTGTCCCAGATCGCGTCGGAGGATCATGTTTGTTCGGAGCATTTGATTTAGTAAACGAGACACAGCGTAATGGAGAGTTGATCAAAACGCTGATGTGAAGAGTATTGTCACAATGAGACTGAGACTAGACTCTTATTTTGAAAGAGACTCTTACTGGATTTTGAACATACCTACACTTCTCATCATAACATCACACATTATCAGTTTTGAGCTACTTTGAACACTCGTAAACACGTTTGGAGAAGATGTTTGGCCGTTTTCAGATGTTTTCTCAGAGCAGTAATGGAGGGAGAGCGAGTCAGAGGAAAGTTGTTGCTCTGTTTTGGGTCAATCCAAAAGTTTGTTTGCTTATACTTTTTGAAGAGTCTATATGTTTTCATTCATTTCAGATTTTCACTGTGGATTCCCTTTGCACTTCATTGGGAAACTTTTTTTTACAAGTTACAAGTATCAAATGAAATATCCAAATATCCTTATCACAACTCTAGAATGTTATGAAGCCAAATATTGTTATATTGTTAATATAAAGAGGGTTTTGCTGAAAAGCTGTTACTTTGGAGGTTGTGTAACACTGCTGAACCGAGAGAGAGAAAGAGAGAGAGAGAGTGAGTGAGTGAGAGTGAGAGAGAGAGGGAGAGGAATTTTAGTCTCTGAGGTTATTTTTAACCAAGAACAGGAACTGCTGTGTTGACTCCCCAAACGCACACGCGCACACGCATACACACATTCATACGCACATACACACACATGCACACACACACCTGACAGTGCCGGAAACATGCTAACACACACACACACACACACACACACACACACACAGTTTCAGCAGAAAGAGTCATATGACCTGCGATGCTCTGATGATTACTATCGCGACTCTCTTCAGTGGTGAATCCCAGACGAAAGGAAAGCATTTTGAAAATAATGTTATTAGAGACTTAATATTTATGTTTGTTGTGCTTTTATGTTGTTCAAAACATGTTATTTTAAGACCATAAACACTTATATTTTTATTGTGCTACATACACACTTTCCTCACACCTTAAAGGAATGGCCAAGAAACAATTTCATTTTGAACACTTTGAATTTCTCGTGAAATTCCAAAGAAGAAAGGCTGAAAGAGTTATATCAGGTCAAAGGTCATGGTGATCTGGTCATGGTGGTCTTTAACGGTTTGAACAGTCACACCCTCAGTTGTGACCGATCGCTCACTGACTGCATCTATTTATCCTGTCACACTGATGGTGTCTCAGAGAGCCGCCTTGTTCTGCCTCCTTCCCGGCTTTCCACCGGTAGCCCGCAAAAATCCCAGAAATCCCTGTTATTTCCGCACCTGTGTTTGTTTGGCAGGCGCTTGAGCGCGTCAACACAAGAAACGCCTCAGAACTGAAGCATGTGTTTGGTGGACAGACCTCAGCTCTGTTCACACACTCACTGAGCGATGGAGAACATCACAGCGCCACCTGCTGGAGATCACACATCCTGCACACACACACTCAGCTGTGGGAGAGAAATCTGATCGGTACAAAATAAACAGGACAGGCCAGTGTGATTAATAGAGACCACCTAAACCGCTTCAAAATCATCAAAAACATCCATATTTAGAATTGTAACAATTACACCTGTATAATTAATGTTGAGATTAATGTAGCATTAAAATAACATTTGGTATAAAGAAATATGCGTAATGTTAGATTTACTTTTAAAATCAAAACTCTTAATGAGTCACGTAAACATTTCTTCAACTGATTTGTTTCAATCAGTAGATTAATTTAGGAATAGCAAAAGTTTGTGTCTAAAATGTATCTCTTAATATTAACTTGAACGTTTGTTTAAAATCAATATCACGTATGCAGTCGTGCTCATACTAGTGACTCTTGCTTGTGATGTTTCTTAATTATAAAATAAGATTTTTATTTTGAGGGGATTTATATTCATTTTGGACATTTTTATATATAAAATATGTGTGTGTGTGTGTGTGTGTGTGTGTGTGTGTGCGTGCATGTGCATGTGCATGTGCATGTGTATGTACTTTATGTATATAACAACAAAACAAGAACATGTTATTATGGAAAAATCTGTTTATATTATGCATATGTTATTTATTTAAATGTTTATATAATCATCTTTGCAACAAACACAGAAGAGACATTATTACTGGCCACAATCTCATTGCATTAGATGCATTTAAATTATTAATGTCAATTAAAGTGATTAAACATAAAAATGTAAGTTGAACATTCAAGGTAAGCACTGACACGAAGGAGAAAGAGTGAATTCTGACAGCACACCTACATCTCTGAGACGTCTTGATGTGCATGTTCACATCTGGAAGACGTATTTTGCAGATGTTTGAGTGCTATCTGGGAAAACTCTTCATATGAGGCTACTATCAAATTCACATTGACAGCTATTTATCTGTCTGTTCTCCAAAATTTAACAAATTACTGCGGATTCATACTGTAACACATGTTCCTGTCTGGGTCTTCTTTGTCACTTCCTGCCTATCGTGTCATCTCACTCCCTACACCTGTTGTGTAATCACTGTCATTAGTCTCACCAGCTGTTCCTCATCTCGTGTCTCCCTTTATATTCCTCCTGTGTTCATTCGTGTTTGTTGGTTATTGAAGTTGTATATGCTGTCGTGTGTGGATGTTTCCTGCCGTGTCAATAAATCCGTGTCTACCTGAGTTCTGCCTGAGTTTCGGCCCTCCCAGAGCCTCAGCCGGTGCAGCCAGACCCCTGGGACCTCCCAGAGCCGACAGACCCCTGGGACCTCCCAGAGCCGACAGACCCCTGGGACCTCCCAGAGCCACCGCCGGTCCTCCAGCCGGTTCAGCCAGAGCCCGAGCCACCACCGGTCCAGCCGTTCCAGCCGGTCCAGCCAGAGCCCGAGCCACAGCCATTCCAGCCGGTCTAGTCAGAGCCCGAGCCACCGCCGGTGCAACCGTTCCAGCCGGTCCAGCCAGAGCCACAGCCGGTCCAGCCTGGGCCCGAGCCACAGACGGTCCAGCCAGAGCCCAAGCCACAGCCGGTCCAGCTAGAGCCACCGCCGGTCTAGCTGTTCCAGCCGCTCCAGCCGGTCCAGCCAGAGCCACAGCCAGTCCAGCCCAAGCCACAGCCGGTCCAGCCAGAGCCACAGCCAGTCCAGCCCGAGCCACAGCCGGTCCAGCCAGAGCCACCGCCGGTCCAGCCGTTCCAGCCGGTCCAGCCAGAGCCACAGCCGGTGCAGCCAGAGCCACAGCCGGTCCAGCCAGAGCCCGAGCCACAGCCGGTCCAGCCAGAGCCACCGCCGGTCCAGCCGTTCCAGCCAGAGCCACAGCCAGTCCAGCCCGAGCCACAGCCGGTCCAGCCAGAGCCACCGCCGGTCCAGCCGTTCCAGCCGGTCCAGCCAGAGCCACAGCCGGTGCAGCCAGAGCCACAGCCGGTCCAGCCAGAGCCCGAGCCACAGCCGGTGCAGCCACAGCCACCGCCGTCCTCCAGCCAGGGGGACCACCCTATAGGGGGACTATACCATTCAGGGCCCCTGTTCCTCCGGTACCACCCTGGAGACCACCATGACTCGCTGCACCCCGGTTTCCAGGATGACCCCCCCCCCACCTTCGCGTGTCTCTTCGCGGTCACATGGTGTTTGTTCCAGAACTTTCCAGCACTCAAAATGGGGATGACTAGGATCAGAAAAGAAAAGAAGCCAGGAAAAGAAGAAGTGTAATCTAATCTAATGCCTTTTCAGTGTCTCTTCTTCCTCAAACTCATCTGGCAAAATTCCACCCTGTACTAATTTGACAAACAACTCTTTATCAACTTGTTTTTGCCCACCCCAAGGAATGATGATATTAAAGAATTTTACAGTTTATATCAAATCAGCTTTACAACACTTATTTAATTGGAGATAACGTAAACAATATTAAATCAGACTCCAAATTTATGCTCATTAAACACGTTCCACACCAAAATAAAATTACAACCCCCCCAATTTATGTTACAATCCCTGGTCTAAGTCAGTGTGTAACATAAACCATTTAAAAAAAAATTGTTCTCTAGTTCTCGAAGCATACAAAAAAGAAAACAAGGCACTCGTCCCCTACAGATTCTCACGTAAAGAACAATTTTTACAGATAGGATCAACAGGACTCTGATGTTAAAGGCATAAAGATCAGACTGTATCATAAAGGTGGATAACAGCATTCTGTTCAGCACAAAGAGGAGCACAGCCATCAGAATCTGTAGTTTCACACACTTCGACACATAACAACAGCAACCGGACAGGAGCAATCAAAGAGGTAGAGCACTTCCTCTTGACTAGAGGAATTCTGGGGAACTTTATAGTTCATGGATCTTCTCCTGTCCGACCAACAACATCCTCTCATTACATCCAGGACCAATCCTAACGAAGAGAGAGAGAAAAACAAAGCAAAACCAAAAATACCAACAACAAAAAAAAGAACCAAAAATATAACCACATAACGTCATGAACAAATCAGTATATATTTATTGCGTTAAATTTGTCTTTCGAACAGAAACCGCACACATATCATCCACACATCTGAAACTGTCTATGCATTGTGTTATTCATACTTAATAAATATCTACATTTCACTCTGGAGAAGCTGCATTTCTTTCTGACAGAAGAATTAGTCCAGTTGATGTACCAAGAAGCACAAACAAAACAATGTTCTTCCGCATTCAGTTCAGTTGGTTTTCTAACCACTAGAAGGTGGTTACAATCAACCTAAAGAAATCCTGATGCTCCTGTCTGACCTGTCTAAACAAAGATGATCAGAAACTCCCTCCTCTTTCAACATTTACCAGGAAGAGACTGACTTGTTATTTGTCCTATCATACCAAATCTCTTCTCTCTCAACAACAAACGCTAAAGCGAATCTGCAATCAATGCAGAACGAAGACAAACACTTTAAAGAAGGATTTTTAAGATAATCTTTGGGATTCTTGTGGTTATTGATTTTGAAACCTTGATTCCGAAAGTGAAAGTTGAATTTCAGATTTCTGGAGCTCAAATAGAGAAAATGACTTCACTATCTGCAGATGATCTTTCTTGTCCTGTGTGTCACGAAATCTTCAAGGATCCTGTTATTTTATCATGTAGTCACAGTTTCTGTAAAGAGTGCCTTCAAAAGTTCTGGAGAAACAAGAAAGCTCTGAAGTGTCATGTCTGCAGAAAACCCTCAAAACATAATCCTCCATGTAATCCTGTGTTAAAGAACTTGTGTGAGTTGTTCCTGAAGGAGAGAAATGAGAAGCGTTCATCAGGATCTGAGGAGATCTGCAGTTTACACAGTGAGAAACTCAAACTCTTCTGTCTGGAGGACAAACAGCTTGTGTGTTTAGTGTGTATAAATTCACAGACACACGCCAATCACACGTTCAGACCCATCGATGAAGTTGTTCCAGCATATAAAGTAAGAGAGATTTACACATGGCTTTAAACACTTGTTTATGTATAATGAACATATTATAGAAATATGGTGTCATAGATTTTCTCTTTAAATTCTAGGAGGAGCTCGATACAGCACTGAAGTCCTTGCAAGAGAAACTCAAACACAATAAAAACATTAAAGTAGAGATTGAGAAAACAGTTCAACACATCAAGGTGAGAATTGATTCTTTTGACATATTCAAAAATTTGATTTCCTTTATTGACACACAATATATATATATATATATATATATATATATATATATATATATATATATATATATATATAAATATTCACACACATTAGTAGTCATATGACAGTGATCAAGCACAGATGCATCTGTCACCTGGTTATTCAGCAGTGGGCGGGACTAATGCGCCAGCTCTAATCCCATTTGCTAGTGATCACCTTCCACATTTTCGTTTCAGTGGTGCTCATTACAGAGTCAAATTACATCTTCATGGGTGCATATAATGGGTGCAGGGATAGAGTTATTGGTAGGGATAGGGTGTGGTTGGATATTCTAGTTCCACCCATTACTCCCAAATTACATTCAGAGAGGAGGAGCTGGACACACTCCACCGATGGCTCTGCAGTGAGAGGCCTTTCTTTTAATTCGTAACAGGAATAGCGGCAGATCAGAGTAATGGGCGTACTACAAGGTGGGTAAGTCAGCACAGAAACTAACCCCTAACCCTAAAACACCCAAACAGGCAGCTAGAACATCTACTACGATATTAATATTACTTCAGAAACATAGTTGTAGTTCAACTAACCCACATTTCCCCGCTCAATCTTCATGCTTCTCCAGACTAAGTTGTGTCTTTCAGATGATTGAAGATGATGTTATTTAATTTCAGTCTCAAGCTGTGTACTCAGAGCTTCAGATTAAACTGCAGTTTGAGGAGCTTCATCAGTTTCTCAGAGATGAAGAAGAAGCTACAATCACTGCACTGAGGGAGGAAGAGGAGCAGAAGAAGCAGATGATGAAGAAGAAGCTGGAGGAGATGAACAAACACATCTCAGCTCTTTCACACACAATCAAAGACATGGAAAAGATGATGAAAGCCAGTGACGTCTGCTTTCTGAAGGTCTGATTTCACATCATTGGTTGATCATTGGTTCATTGATTGAGTTCATGATGATAAATGGTGTGTTTGTTCTGCAGGAGTTTCCAGTCTCAATGGAAAGGTGAGTGATCTGCTGGTGTCTCTGGTCTCTCTGGTTCTGATCCAAAGCCACTGCAGTTCTGACTCCTGAATGTTCTTCCAGAGTCCAGATCTCACCGCCGGATCCACAGATGGCTTCTGGATCTTTGATTCATGTGCCGCGTTACTTGGGAAACCTGCCGTTTAGAGTCTGGAAGAAGATGCAGGACATCGTCCGAAACTGTGAGTCTGGAGAAGATCTGTGCTCTTACACACACTGGAAATCACACATGAGTGTTTCATGACACAAAAGATCATACTAATCGATTAATTATTGCTCTTATTTGAATTAATTATGAACAGAGAGAGAAAAGAGAAGCTGTCAGTTTAAAACTTAACAACACAGATGTTTGCTGAGAATGTCTCAGGTTACATAAGTACATATGTAACCCTAGTTCCCTAAAGAGGGGATAAGACACTGCATCAGAACGCTATGGGAATGCAACGTCTGAACCATGCCGACCAGTCAGAGAGGAACTGGGTGAATGGAGGAGAACCAATGTGGCCTGTAAGACGTCTCTCAAGATGCACATGAAACCACCTGTAAAATCTGCTCCACCACCTCGTGATGGAGTCTTCATTCCCCGGGCCTCATTGGCTGTCTCAACAGCACCCCAATCTGGATAACTTGTGCTGAGCGATGTCCAACCTGTGAGAGAGACTTTTGTCTACAGCATTTTGCAGCGTCAGGGAGCTCTCAGTATAAGCCCTTGGGGCAGAAACCAGGATTTCTTTCACATAGCTAAGGTGCATAGGCATAGCATCATGACCTTGATAGTGATAGGGTTCCCTTCAGGGGGTTCCCAAAACCCCTTTCCATAATGACTGGCCTAGCTTTATGCTGTTGACTGCCGACAGGATGATGTCTATCCGCAGGGGGGAAAGCCAGGCTGACATTGACATCGAATCCTACACAACACATAAGAAGATGGTCCTCTGGAGAAGAACACTGTTCTTTACATTCAGTTGCAGCCTCGGCTCCTTCAAGTGAGCGAGAACAACATCTAGATGCCGAGCCATTAACTGCCATGACTAAATGAGAATCAACAAATTGTTGAGAAGGTTCAGAACACGCATTTCTTGGAAGCGCAGTGGGAAGAGCAATATGTCCATTAATAATGACGCAGCCCTACATCCTTCTTTGGAGCAATAAAGTACAGGCTGAAACCCCGAAAACTCTGACTAAGAGGGTACACAACTCTGCGGCCCCTTTCCCCAGCAGTGAGTTCACTTCTTGTTCAACTTCACTTCACTTCACTTCTCTATTTCATGAACATCCATTCCCAAGCATCGTGAACTGAGATGCAGATCATCTGCACTTACACTTAACCAAGGCATGTAGGCACAGCCTCGTGACCTTGATTGTAAGAGGTGGGTTGCCACTCGGGGAAAACCCTCTGGTTTTGAGACACTACTTGAGGGGTTTCAACTGCTCAGTGAGTTACTGGCCTAGCTTTATGACAGGATGCAACTGTGCCTAGGAAGGTGGTAAAAAAGAAAGTACAATCTTCCTAATGTTCTGCCTTACCCTGGCTCCTAGTTGGGAGTGGAATGTCACCTCAATTCCAAAGGGCTAACTGTTGTGTCTGAAGGTCAAAAAGATGTCGTTGTAGTTCAGAACATGGACACTGAGGACGCGGGGTAATAAAGCTAGAATAAACTGAATTAGTAAGCCTTGTGCCAGAAGGCGACCTTCAGAAACTTCTATGCTGTTAAAGGATGTAGATACATTTCGACTGGTTTTTGTTTTAGTTGGAGGATGAAGTCTCTCTCTTCATCTCCAGTATCAATGCTAACGGCATTCTTTTCCTCTGAACTGGATAGCTGTGGTACCTATGCCTCTGCAGGAGTGGAAGTAACCGCAGTGCGTGCTTCTAGTCCCGGAAGAGGAAATCAGACCACAAGATGAGGGCAGGGATAAGGCCAGGCCTGTCTCTAGCCCCACTGATCGGTCCATTTGTAAGCTGGGTCACCAAGTAAAACCCAATCTCATAAGTGATAACCGGAAATGGAGCAGAGATTTACTATTTTGTTCATTATCAGAGACTGCTCACAGGACCAAAAGAGAAATTTTCGGCAAAGCTAACAATGCAGCTAAGGAACCTCTGGTATTTTCTGGAGCATTCGCTCCAAGGCCCTGTCCTGCAGGGAATGCTTGAAGTGGCTGCTCTGGGACCCTCTGCAGGAATCCTGGCTCACAGCCTCTAACTGGCGTGTCGGGACCAAAAAGGGGCGGTGAAGGTTCTGGAGTGAGGTAGCTAGCAATTACCCACTTTCAGTAACCACAGCGCTGGCTTCGCGATCCTGGGAGAGCAATCGGAACTACCAGATGAGGGCAGAGATAAGGCCAGGCCCATCTCTTAACCCCTCTGACAGGTCTTTTTGCGAACTCCAGGACGAAAAATCAGCGCTATGCCTCGGGAGCATCTGGACCCGAATCTGAAGATTACAAACCTGGGCGACATTGTCTTAAATACCGACCGGTGGGAGGGGAGCATATGTTCATTAGTAAATACAGCCTGCATCTTCAAATCCTCAGTGCATGCTCTGCTCTCAAACAAACAACACAAAGACTGTCACGCTACATCTCAGGTAGGGAGAGACACACAATCTAAACTGCTGTTCACTCACAATAGTATTTTTTCCTAGTACGGTGTGGGATGCCCTGTTTTATTAAACTAGCTGGGGATCTTGTAAGCACACACACACACACACACACACACACACACACACACACACACACACATACTGCCAGCAGCATTTCATTTCGACCGTTTCACAGCGCTTGGCGAAGACACTGAAAGCTGCCGCTTCCGGCCTCTGGCGTACCTTCATACTCCTAGTTTAGGACGTAATCATCCCTCGATGTGCGTTCAAACTTTTGTGCTTCACGAGACAATCGCGCTAAAACGTTCTAATAGCATTCCAATGCAACGAGTTCCCTTTAAAGGGAAAAATACTATAATTAAATATAATTTAGCAACAAAGTGATTTTGTTATTAAAAGTCAAGGGGCAGTTGATAAATTCAGTGCATTATGATATAACAATGATCAAACTGACTGGAGCTACAATAAAGGGTAAAAAGGGTTTTATTGCACATAAAAACACACACTTTAAGAGCGAGTTAAATGAAGATGATCAGATGATAAACTGAGTTTTTACAAAGACAGCTCTGTAAACAGCTCTGATGGTTATATTGTTATTTACGCTTTTCCAAAATAACAATTTCTCTTAATAAGACACAAATGATTGAATCACACATATAATGGTTATCGCTGATGCCAATAAACGCTGATAAAAATGAGTGTGAGACTAAAAACACTGACAGTGATCAGAGGAAAATGTGTGTTTGATCAACCGGACAAGTTTCATAATTCATAATAATCTGTGTTTAATCACTCTTGATCATTATATGAACATCAGAATAAAAGCAGCTGTTGATTGTGTTTCATCAGATCCTGTGATTCTGGATCCAAACACGGCAAATCCACTAGTTTTCCTGTCTGATGATCTGACCAGTGTGAGAATCAATGGGAACAAACAACCACTTCCTGATAATCCAGAGAGATTTGATCTCTATCCTTGTGTTCTGGGTTCAGAGGGTTTTAACGCAGGAACTCACAGATGGGATGTGGAAGTTAAAGGGAGTGTACAATGGAGTCTTGGTGTAACAACTGCATCAAAGCAGAGGAAGGGACGGGATTTCTTTAACTCTGATGTCTGGAGTGTGTGGTATCATCAGTACGGACAGACTGGGTTTGGTTTTCGTGTTAAACAGGTTCTTGATCGTGTGAGAGTTGATCTGGATTATGACAGAGGAACAGTGTCATTCTCTGATCCTGTAACTAACACACATATACACACTTTCACAACCACCTTCACTGACACAATCTTTCCTTTCTTTGGTTGTTATTTGTTTTCTTCTCTGAGGATCTTACCGATCAAAAGTGAGTAAAGGTTACAGGGTTTATTATGTTAAATTGCTAATCTTAGGGCTTAAAATGAACCTTTTCATTCATCATTTGGCTACTACATTTTTACAAGTTACCATGCATTAAGAACTTCTACTAGCCAAAAAAAAAAAAAAAAAAAAAAAAATATATATATATATATATATATATATATATTACATTTTAGATTTCATATCATAGATTTCAAATCAATCCTTCCTCTTTCATCCTTTTCACCAAAAATTTATTTTGTAAAGATTATTATGAATGATATTACCATTATTCCATATAAAAAACCTGCTAGGAGAAACATTGTGTTTGTACAAAAGTGACCTGAATAATAATGCTTTTTTTGTGATAATTAGCTAAAGCAATAGCAGGTTTACTAGTTATATAAGGACATTGCAACAAAAAAATGTATTCCCCCAAGTTTTTCAAATAAACTAATGGGACTATATTGATTATGCATGTTTGACTTTTTTTATTAAGTGTTTAAGCTAATACATTTTTAGAGTTTGGTTGAAAATACTACAGTTCAGAACATTTAACCCTCCGTCAGATAATTTATTAACTAGGACATTTTTAATTTTTGGACAATTCTTAATTTTGCGAGGTTTGTTTTTCCAGGTGAAACAAAAAAATAATGTATGCATTTGTGAGCATTTATCCTTTGGGGCACTAAGTAAAGAAAAGGGCTATGCTGCTCTTCAGAGATCCTCTACCTTTCTCAATAAAATATTCCCTTTAATAGAAACCTCTCTTTATAACCATGAGTCATATTTCTTTTGCATTTCTTTTGATAGCAGACCTACAATTAGAGTTGACCATTACATCTGTGGTTTTAGAGGTTTTAATTCCAAACAGGTTACTACACTTTATCAGAAAGGTTACACATAGATAATAGGTTGTTGTTTCTAAGTTGTACGATCTCACATTTTGGCAGGTTTAAATTTAAACTGGTGAATTGTGAGAAGCTATTAAACATATTCAGAGCAAAGGAACCTTGGGTTTCTGTGGCATCAGCAAGTTGCAATATTTGTGTCACAGTCTTGTCACGCTCCTCCTGTTTGTCCCTCCTGTGTTGCTGTAGTTGTCTTGTTACCCTGTTAATTATGTCAGCTGTCTGTAATCTCCTCATGTATTTATACCCTCATGTTTTCATTGTCCGGTGTCGGTGATTGTCAGTGTTACATGGAAGTCGTTAGCGTGTGGATGGCTCTCCCTTGTTCCCCTTCCGAGTTTTTGCACCCTTGAGTGCCCTTTTGAGTTTCAGTTTAGTAATAAAGTGTTTTTGTTGGAAGCTCCGTGTTCTCGTGTCTGTTTCCGCATCGCACACACTTTCGGTATAACAATTTGATTTTCCTTTCATGAATTTCAATTCCTTTAAAAATAAGTTTACATAAAACACATAAACACATAAAAAATTGGATAACCTTGCTGGATGTCATGGTTTATTTAAAATCTGTGAGATGTTCCATTAACAAGTTTAAGAGAGCTATTACTAACATTGAACATACTTTTTCAAGAAATATTGCCAAATCCAAAGAGTTCAAAACCAAGGAATCAAATATAAATTTCCAGCTTACTGTATCCAATGTTTTTATACAATCTAGAAAAAATATTAAATGATCTCCATTTAATAAATTGCTATATTTTACTGAATCAATAACAAAACTAATGTTAGAGGAAATTTAATGAATCCACATGGAGTTTAATAAATTATTTAATTTAAAGTTTTTTTCATGCGTATTGCAAGAACTTAGTAATGAGATAGGGTGCCATTTTTCGACTGGTTCCGTCTTGTAAGTTTTGATCAGCAGGAGAACCTGATGTTCCTCTCTGACAATCAGCGATCGATGAAGAACGAAGAAAAACACTTTAAAGAAGGATTTTTGATATCTTTGTGATTGTTCAAAACCTGCCTGTGATTGAGCAAACCTGCCTGTGATTGACTCTCAAGTTGGCTCTGTGGCGTATGTGGACAGGGTTCATGCCAGTTGTGGATCCCCGTTCACTGTTGGCGTCGCAGAAGAATCCGCTTCCCAAGAGACCCAGTCAGCTATCTCACCATCTTCAGCAGCGTGCTCATCTGAGTCTTGACCTGCACCTTGTAGGGCTATATCTGTGCCCGCTGGAGGGCAGCCTGGACCAGAATGTCTCACTGGTCAGTCTGCGATCGTGCCCACTGCTCCCCAGCCCACTCCTGCGCCCGTTGCCAGCCAGACAGTACCTGCATCACCGCTTCCGAGCTCCGCGCCCGAGTCCATGCTCCCAAGCTCCTCGCCCTGCCGGCTCCCACAGAGGTCCGTTCCCTGCTGGTCCCGTCCAGCCTAGAGTCCCAAACTCTGCCCAGAGCCCAATGACCTCTGCCCAGGGCCCCAGCATGCCTCGCTCAGTCCAGAACCCAAGTACGCCTCTCTCAGCCCAGAGCTGGGGTCCCCTGAATTTCCAGCTCCATCTTGGCTCCCTGCACTTCGGATGCTGCCATAGAGGGCTGCACCCCTTTGCCCTCCAGAACTCTCTGCTTCTCCCTGGATCCCTGCTCTTCGTCAGCCCTTAAGTGTGACACTATGTAGTTGTTGTTATACGCTCAGTACTTGCGGTCCTTAAGTTTCAGTAATGCTCAATGACTTTTCCTCCTCAGTTGCCCCGATGTCATCTGGAGTGCCACAGGGTTCCATTCTCGGTCCTATTTTATTTCCACTCTACATGCTGCCACTTGGTCAACTCATCTCCAGACAAAACGTTCATTTTAATTTCTATCGACTACTGTAATACCCTCTACACTGGACTAAATATATCACTCATCAGTCGCCTTCAACTGGTACAAAACGCAGCCTCATGTCTTCTCTCGAATACATGTAAGCGGTCACACATCACCCCTGTCCTCCGCTCGCTTCACTGGCTCCCAGTGCAGTTTAGGGTGGAGTTTAAAGTCCTGTTGTTTGGGTTCAAGGTCATCCATGGTTTGACCCCTGTATACCTCACTGAATTAGTAAAAATCTATCAGCCAGCCAGAACACTTCGCTCCTCTCAACATATTTCTCTAGTTATACATAGGTATAAAAAGTTTGGAGGCCGGTCATTCAGTGTCCAAGGACCAAAGTTGTGGAATGCAATCCCTGTGCACCTCCGAAGATACAAAACACAGATGAAAACCCACTTTTTTAATCATTGGATCATTGGACTTGATTCTGATCCCATTTCTTTACTTTGTTGTCTTTATCTTGCCATTTGATTTTTGTTTTGGAAAGCGCCTTGTGCACATTTTGGCTGTTGTAAGGCGCTTTATAAATAACATTTGATTGATTGATTAAGTTAATGTCAGCAGCCATATCACCCCGTAGCCTAAGACAGGTTGCCCGCTGAAGCTAAGCAGGGTTGAGCCTGGTTAGTACCTGAATGGGAGACTCCTGGGAATGACTAGGTTGCTGTTGCAAGTGGTGTTAGGGGGCCAGCAGGGGGTGCTCACCCTGCAGTCTGTGTGGGTCCTAATGCCCCAGTATAGTGACGGGGACACTGTACTGTAACAAGCACCGTCTTTCGGATGAGACTTTAAACCGAGGTCCTGACTCTCTGTGGTCATTAAAAATCCCCTTAAAAATTTGCCCATTGGCCTTGGTCCATCATGGCCTCCTAATCCCCCCATGCTATAATTGGCTTCATCACTCTGTCTCCTCTCCACCAATAAGCTGGTATGTGGTGAGTGTTCTGGCGCAATATGGCTGCCGTCGCATCATCCAGGTGGATGCTGCACATTGGTGGTGGTTGAGGAGATTCCCCCTACTATGTAAAGCGCTTTGAGCTCTGGAAAAGCACTATATAAATGTAACGATTCTTCTTCTAATGTTCATCAGTTTGTCAAGTTGTTGGCAAGTATATATATTAATCAGTCTTTTGATATTTTGAAGTTTAATTATATTCAAAATGAAATAAAATAAAATAAAAACATGTGTTTATACACACTCGCAACTAAATTATATTATAATTACACATACAATTACAAACCACCTTACTAAAAATGAAATACTTTCTGAAGGGTGCGTTTTTCCTTCCCTGTGAAAACAGCTGTGACTGACAGCTTCCCATTTCCGCAAGCGCCATTTTAACAGGCTCTAATCACATGATGTGCTCAACACTTATTGGTTTAGATTTACCAGCGCAGAGAAAAGAAACATTCAGAAAGAGACTCTGATGGCAGCGGCATCTATAATGCAGGCGTGTATTGACTGAGTTAAATAGGCACTACAATTGTCATCATGTAAGACCCTCTAGTTGAGCCGCCACTCACTCACGTGATCATGGGACCAAATATGGTTTCCTTCATTATTATTATTATTCATAATAAGTTCAGTAACCAAACTTCCTGTTAGCAACTGTGTTGGTGTGTGATGCGGAGACACGGGAGGAGACAGGATCACTGCTAAACAGGTTTTAATAAAGGAAACAAAACACTTACACGATGAACTCAAAAGGCACGCGGGGGTGCAAAACTCAGAAACTCTTAACAGAGAGAACATCCACAGACCTACACTAAAACACCACAATCACCGACGAAGACCAGGGGTAACATGAGGGTTTAAGTACACAAGGAAATGGGTCACAGCTGTCATGATTAACAGGGTAATCACTAACAAGACAGGTGGGGGAAGGATCTGGGAGACACAGAGGAACCCGGATGTGACAGACACGACGAGACTGTGACAGAACGCCCCCTCCCACAAGGCGTGACGTCACGCCGTATGAGACACACCTTGGGGAGGGAAGGGAGGGGGACCAGGAGGAGGGCAAGACAGGCAAAACATCATAACACGGGTGGGGGGGTGGGCACCCTGGAGACCGGGTTATACACAGAGTCCAGGAGGGGTCTCCAAGGAGGTGCTGGGGGAACCAGGGGCCAGGTGCGGGGGAGTGTCCAGGGAGGTTCCGGGGAACTGATCACCCCAGGAGGCTCTGCCTCCTTTTCCCCGCCCACCCTCAGAGTCACACTAGTACCCCCCCCCCCAAAAAAATTATTGAGGGACCTCCCCGGTAGACCGTCGGGAGGCCCAGGTGGTCCTTGGGCGAGGGGCACTGGAGGCGCCGGCAGGGCGAGGGGCACCGGGTGGTCTGGGAGATCGGGCGGAGGATCTGGGAAGTCCCAGGGGTCTGGCGGCTCTGACAGTTCAGCGGCGGCCGCGGGCGGGGGACACAGTTCAAGGGCGGCCGCGGGCCGGGGACACAGTTCAAGGGCGGCCGCGGGCTGGAGACACAGTTCAAGGGCGGCCGCGGGCTGGGGTTCCTTCACCGCGGACGCGGCGCTCGGGAGCCAGGGTGTTTGCGCCGCGCTCGGGAGCCAGGACGTTTGCGCGGCGGTAATCGGGAGCCATGACGATTGCGCGGCGGCGCTCGGGAGCCATGATGTAGCCGCAATGCTCGGGAGCGATGGCGTGGAAGCGGCGCTCGTCATCTTGCCTTGTGGGTGGCAAAAACCCCGTCGGTGATTCTGTTAGCAACTGTGTTGGTGTGTGATGCGGAGACACGGGAGGAGACAGGATCACTGCTAAACAGGTTTTAATAAAGGAAACAAAACACTTACACGATGAACTCAAAAGGCACGCGGGGGTGCAAAACTCAGAAACTCTTAACAGAGAGAACATCCACAGACCTACACTAAAACACTACAATCACCGACGAAGACCAGGGGTAACATGAGGGTTTAAGTACACAAGGAAATGGGTCACAGCTGTCATGATTAACAGGGTAATCACTAACAAGACAGGTGGGGGAAGGATCTGGGAGACACAGAGGAACCCGGATGTGACAGACACAACGAGACTGTGACAGCTGCTCCACACAAACTCCATCATGAATGTGTTTCACTGATCTCAGAACAGCTGATGACGCTGTTAAATATAACTGAGCTTTTCTGAAATCAGTGTAAATCACAGCTTATTGCTTGTATAAAATGGTTGTGACATTTGCAGCGAAACACTAATGCAACTTTACACAGTATTTGCTTTACTTTATACATTACATTAACATTTACTTGATTACTTTCATCAATTAATACAATTCCAACACTTTTGTGCTTCGAGAAAATGCCAAGATAAAGTTTGAGGCACGAAGATCTGGAGATTTGAAAGTGGAAAATATATACTAGTTTTGTGTAAAAAAAATAATATGTATAATTTTTTTGCTAAAGTAATAAGCAAATAATTGTTCTCATGTTTATCATCATAATAAAGACAGTAAAGAGAATTTTTCAAAAGAAGTTTCAAAAGAACACACATACAGTGATGAACAAATGACACACAGCTGATGGTTAGTGATCATTGAAACAAAAGAGTGGCGGAAGAAACTGAAACAAAGAAACAAGTGACTGAATGAAAGCAAAATAAGAGTCCTAGTGCTGTGACGCGTGACACTCAACAGCTGTTTTACATCTTTAAATTAATATTTCAGTGAATTGGCACATCCAGCTGTTTCGTCTTCATGGAATATTACTCAATGCCACATTAAGATACTTTATGGCAACAGTTTCCACTCATCTGTAAATCTGTCCTTCAGTCGCGGCTCAGAACCAGAGGGTTTTTCCCCGAGGAGAAACTTCAGAGAAGATGCGGGTTTATTCACATGCTGGAAAGATGGAGAGAGGATTATTAAAAACAAACCATCACAAAATCAAGACTACAAGTCTGCATTTGTACAAAAATTTATTTTTTAAATCATCATTCTGCAAATGAGTTATAAATACTTATCATCATTTAAGACAATATTCATTTCTTAAGAGAGAATCATAATTATTAATTTTCAACTGTCTAAAACACATTAGCATATAAACACTGTAAGGTAAACGTTTCCATCGTTCATCATCATCAGTTCATCAGCAATCTCTCAGTATAAATGTGCATTATTCATTGATGGATGTGGATGAGCAACAGTCTAACGACAGTGAAACGTGCAGCGCTCACTTCTGAAGATTAATAATCACTGGAGGATTCATGAGTTATGATTCACATCCACAAAATACAAGACGTCTTCAAATGATGGTTAACAGTTTTGTTTTATCATTTGATTCAATATTTTTTTATGACATTAAAGTTTAAGAAACCTGTCAAGGATGTTGTTTTAATCACACACATGCTCCTAAATATATTTTACAGTTTCACACACATCTATTTTTCCTCTCAGAAGCTGAACCTCAGATTCCAGATGATGGAGAGTCTCTTTATGAACGACAACATCCAAGATAAGCTGTTGCTATCGCTGCCAGACTCTTGATGTGCTTAGCAGTTGTGTGACTCATCTTACTGGGAATCCTGTATAAGCTGATTTTTTTAAATAAAATTCATGAATATGTAATTTTATTCTATTAATAATAGAATTGTTGCATTATTTTATGTGTCAATGTCAGCGGTTCTTTGTCCCTCCAAATTGCAAAGGCACAGACGTTAACACATTAAACATCTACTGACAGTATTAAAATGGAACAACATTTTGCAAATTAAGACAAAAATTCCATCAAAATATAAATATTTTAAAATAATATTTAAAAATATTAAAACATGCAACAAAAAAGTCATCTTTTTGTTTTTGTGTTCTGGCTTTGAGTTTGTGTGAGTTCAAGTGTCACATTACATGTTTTTCAAAGCGAAACAGCAAAACACTTTTTCACTATTTAAAAACAAAACTATTTTCAGCGAACACTGCAATCTCAACAATAATCACAATCACTGCAGGAAATACAGAGGAAGACGAGAAACTCTGAATGACTGAAGTCAAGTTATTGATGTTATTGTAAAAGTTATGGGGGGGGGGGTCCTTCTTGAAGAAAAAGACAAAAAGATCCTCTGTAAAACCACCATCACCATTATATGAACATGATAATTAATGAAATAACGATGATTCAGTACTGTTTGTGCTGCACAGTTAATCAAGATCATTACTTCACTATAAACTAATTCACATTATTCATTATTTAAATCTGCAGAAACCATCCTTTAAACCACTAATTGTTCGACACAAACACTCAAGCTGTCGGTTGCTGAAGCTTAAAAATAACACTTTTGACTGAGTGCAAACAAATCACCACACCATTTCGTTTAACTTACATTTTTATAATTCGACCTCTGGTTAAAATCTATTTACATTTATTAAATAGATTTAAACATATATTACATTTAGCAGATGCTTTTATCCAAAGCAACTTAAAACTTGAAGAATACAGAAAGCGATTCATCCTGAAGAGGCAAAAGTACACAAGAGTGTCACAATACAAAGTTTCCAACGTTTGTTGATTGTCTGGATGAGAATGACATTTAACAGAGTTTTCATGTTTGTAGATTGAAGTGAGAGACTGATGATGTGTGACTGATCATGTTATCATGAACCTTGTGTTTGAGATCGGCTTGATTTCTTCTCAGAGTTTGAGCTTCTGACTGGAATCAGTGTTGCTGAATCGACTGGAGCTGCAGAAGATGAATGTTCAGATGCATCATCTGTAGGGCATTAACATCATATTTTCATACTTAATCATGACATGAGTTTGTGCTCCATCATCAGTGTTTACAGTGGCAGTGTTGGAGAAGAGACATGTTACTATATAATTAATGTCTCGTTTCTATGAGAGTAAAACACAATGAGATGCTGCCCATAAACCTTCAGTTTCTCCTGAATCAATGACATCATTAAGCCTTATAATTCAGAAAACTGAACTCCTACATACTGGGATTTTATAGACTATTCTGATTTATTTTATTTCATGTATTTCATAAACTGTGTGACATATGTAGGTCAATTTCATGGCTGATCACTATTTCATAATGGCAAAATGTAAACACAGATATAGGAAATGAATTGTGTCTTCAGTTCCTCAACTGAATATTTGACAGTGTATGTGAACGAGGTCTTGACTTGATTTCTGTGAGTAAGCCGACATAATGGTGATGAAGATGATGATGATGATGATGGAGAGACTGAAACACAAGACACAAATCACTGACTCTACAATCATCATCTGAAATCAAAGTTTAAACAAAGAATTTAAACAAAGAATTTGCCCTTTTTAAATTGACCACATCATCGTAAAGAACATGCAGAAAAACATGTGCATCAGTTGGTTTTTGTTGATTATTTTCATATTGTAGGTGTAAAATCCATAATCTTCTTTTTTACGTTCTTGATGTTCAGAGAGCAGTCAGACCCCAGTCTCAGTCTCTCATATCTCTCTGTGTCTTTCTTCTGTTTCTCTAAATGAATCAGTTCATCTGCCACTGAATGTCTGTTATAGTTGCATGAAGTTGAGTTGCAGTCAGAAAGAGCATTATTACAGGAAAGACGGACATTTTCACCAGAAATCTCATCCAATCAACTGTTCCCTGAAACACAGTTTGTTTGAGTGATCATTATTCTATATAATAATAACTGAAAACATGAAACATGCAGTGTGTTTTGTGTGTATCAACACACAACTCTGAGACAAGAGTTGGAAGAATAAACGTGTTCAAATGAACTCTTTCCAGACTAATTCCACTAAAAGGCTGTAGAGCAAATACAGATGTGTTTACCGGTGAGAAGTGAGCAGAGAATGATCAGTTCCAGCAGACACACATCACACTTATCAGCCATTTTCTGTTTCTGTCAGTCTTTCTCTTCATTATATAATTACAGCTCTTCCTTTAAACATCATCAGCCCTTCCTGTGGTCGTGAACTTCCTGTGTTTAGATCTGACACTATGATACAGATGAAGAAGTGATCATAAAGATCTCTGGTGTGAAACTGTTCACTTTGAAAAGCTCTGGATCAGAAAGTAAGCCTAACTGTACAGTAGCATCCAGAAACTGACAGAGTGTCTGCTTCCCGAACTGTATTAGGAAGACTCTGTCATGTCCTCAGGCTGATCGGTTGTTCTCCTTCCTGGTTTGTTGTTTGTTTGGGGCACATGGATAGTTTGACAGTTCACCATGTGCTCTGCTGTCATTGTGGTGTCTGACCCCGCCCTTCTCGTTATCCTACTCATTTCCTCGTTTGGTCCCCTCACCTGATCCTTGTCTATCTTGTTAGGCCCCTTATTTAATCCCCTCTTGTGTGCTGTCTTGTGCTCTGTGCTCACGCTATGCTAAAAATTCTTGCCTTGTTGGATTTTTTGCCAGTTTTGTGCTGCCTTTGTTTTGTTTTTGCCTTTTGTTTTCCCCAGGCTTCCCTATGCTTTTGCCTGCCTGGGTTGCCTATGTTCTCTGCCAAGGATTGACCAAGTCTGCCTGTCAAAACGCCTTCAGCCCTGCCTGTCTGTTGACCTGCCCTGAGTACTTTGATCTGGAGGCCTTTGCTCAAGCTGCCTACTCTTGTTTTGCTACCTGCCTCCTGTTATTGTTTTGGACCTTGTCCCGATTAAATTATTTTGAGTACCTGCAGCCTGAGTCCGTGTCCTGTTCTGACAGACTGTTCCAGAGTTTAGGAGCTAAATAGGAAAAGGATCGCCCGCCAGCAGTTGACTTTGATATTCTGGGTATTATAAGCTGGTCAGTATTTTGGGATTGCAATAGATGTGAAGGACTATAATGTGTTAAGAGATCGCTCAAGTACTGTGGAGCTAAACCATTTAATGCTTTGTAAGTAATTAGCAAGATTTTAAAATGTATTCGGTTTTTAATAGGAAGCCAGTGCAGGTTTGACAGAACTGGGCTAATATGCTCATACTTCCTGGTTCTAGTAAGAACTCGAGCTGCTGCATTTTGGACCAGCTGGAATTTGTTTATTAAGCGTGCAGGGCAACCACCTAGTAAAGCATTACAATAATCTAGCCTTGAACTCATGAACGCATGAACTAACTTTATAACTTTTATATTTTTAAGATGGAAGAACGCCGTTTTACAGATGCTAGAAACATGGCTTTCAAATGAAAGATTGGTATCAAAGAGCACACCCAGGTTTCTAACTGACGACGAAGACTTGATAGAGCAGCCATCGAGTGTTAGGCAGTAGTCTAGATTATTATGTGCTGAACTTTTTGGTCTAATAATTAGAATCTCTGTTCTTTCAGAATTAAGCAGTAGAAAGTTATTAGTCATCCAATTTTTTACATCAGTTATGCATTCTGTTAATTTAGTGAATTTGTTTCATCAGGATGAGAAGAAATATAGAGCTGAGTATCATCAGCGTAACAATGAAAGCTAATGCCATGCTTCCTAATAACTGCACCCAAAGGAAGCATGTACAGGGTGAAAAGCAATGGTCCTAGTACTGAACCTTGAGGAACTCCATATTGAACCCGTGACCGATATGAATCTCCTCATTTACTGCTACAAACTGATAACGGTCAGATAAGTATGACTTGAAAAAGGCTAATGCAACTCCACTAATGCCAACATAATTTTCAAGTCTATTCAGAAGGATTTTGTGGTCAATTGTATCAAATGCAGCACTAAGGTCCAGTAACACTAACAGAGAGATCGGATGATCGGATCGGATGAACAACCACGATCGGATGATAAGAGCAAATCATTTGTAACTCTAATGAGAGCAGTCTCAGTACTATGATATGGTCTAAATCCTGACTGGAAATCCTCGTAGATGCTGTTTCTTTCTAGAAAGGAACATAGTTGTAAAGATATTCCCTTTTCTAGAATCTTTGACAAAAAAGGTAGATTCGATATCGGCCTGTAATTAACTAATTCTGTAGGATCAAGTTGTGGTTTTTTAATAAGCGGTTTAATTACAGCCAGCTTAAAGGTTTTTGGTACGTATCCTAATGACAAAGAAGAATTAATAATATTAAGAAGAGGATCTATGATCTCTGGAAGCATCTCTTTCAGTAGCTTAGTTGGCATCATTAGTGCCGACGTGAATAACAATCTTAGAATATTTACGATTAGCCTTAGCCAGCACTTTTAAATGTGCTTTGACGTCAGGCGCTCTGGCTCCCGGCAAACATGTGACTATGGTGGCTGGAGTCTCTATTTTCACATTCCGAGTAATAGAATCGCCAATCACTAGGGCACTTTCAACAGGTTTCTCAGTGGGTGCGTCACTGAGTGGGGAGAACCTGTTTGATGTTCTGATCGGAATGGAACAGTGTTTTTTTGACCCGCGATTATGCTGTCTCACAGTCACCCAGTTGCCCTGCTGCACGGGCTCTACAGCCGGAACCGAACAATGTACAGGGTTTGCTAAGCTAGTTGCATCCAAAGTAGTATCTAAAGCCCTTGCATTCTTACTATCCTCGATTAAAGTTTGGATGCGTGTCTCTAATTCTGAAATCTTCTCTGTCAGCCTAACTATGTCCCTACATTTATCACATGTGAAGCCTTCACAGCTGACAGAGACAGACAGACTATGCATGAAGCAGGCAGTGCAAGTGACAATTTTGAGAGAAGATGACATGACTCACCGCATGTGTTGATCCAACTTGTTGACCAGTTGTTTGATGAAGTCGGGAAAAAAAGGCGGGAGCGAGAAAAACGCTGTATGCATGGACAGTAAGATAGCACAATGCTAACGCGTTTAGCGACTTAGATTAAAGCTAACGATTACAATATATTAAATAATCTAATATTGTATTTAGCAATATAAACGAACGTCGAGTTTAAGATCTAAAACAAAAATCAAGTTTATATGACGGTACAAACGCAATCCACGCGAGCAGACAGGAAACAGCAGTGCAGCAGTCAAAAACGGTCCGTCTGGAACAATCAGCCACACAGAAGGTTCCTCCCGACCCGTTGCTTGCAGTGTCCGGCAACAACAATCTGCAATCACAACTCCCAGAACTGCTCCCCAGCCCGTGAGGGATGCATCCGTTGACAGCGTTATCCATCGGGACGGAGCCTCCAGCACCGGGCCTTGTGATAGGAACCAGGAATTCTTCCACATACTCAGGGTGCGTAGGCATCGCCTCGTGACCTTGATTGTGCGAAGAGGGTTGCCCCTCATGTACAGCAGGCCAAACGGAATGACACTGGACGCTGCTGCCATGAGCCCCAACACCCTCTGGAAGTGTTTGACAGTGAGTGGCTGGCCTAGTTTGATGCTCTTGACAGCTGAACGAATGGAATGAATGCGCCCGGGAGAAAGCCAAGCAGACATTGCCTCCGAGTCCTAAATTACTCCCAAGAAAGTGGTTCTCTAAGCAGGAGAAAGCACACTCTTCTTGGTGTTCAGCCTTAACCCCAGCTCCTTCATGTGAGCGAGCACGACATCTCGATGACGTGCTGCAAACTGCGACGACTGGGCTAGTACTAGCTAGTCGTCGATATAATTGAGGACACGAATACCCTGGGATCGCAGCGGAGCAAGTGCCGGCCTGAGAGTGCCGGCCCGACCTCCCTTTGTTAGGGGGAGGTAAACGGGTTGTGACACTCTCCTTCTGTGTGGCCCGAAATGAGGAATTGTGAGGGAAAAATCTTGCTGAACGCCGCCTGCTGTCGTGCATCGCCGAACAAGCCCGAAGGGGACAGAGGGGCGTCCAGCAGGACAAACTTGTCCTTGTCTTTGATGGCCGATAGTTTGAGCCATAAGTGTCTCTCCGTAGCCACCAGAGCTGCCATGGAGCGGCCGACAGAGTAGGCTGTCTCCCTAGTGGCCCAGAGAAACAGATCCATGGCCCGGCGCAGCTCTGCCACCACCTCCGGGACAATGCCGCACCCTGATCGAGGTCGCCCAGCAATTCTGCCTGATATGCCTGCAGCAGTACCGTGGTCTGAAGGCACGCTGCAGCCTGGCTTTCCCCACTAAAGACGATGTGACCCGCAACGGCTTTGTTGGGAGCGCCGGGGCTTTAAGAGAGGATGATGACTGGGGTACGAAGTATCCCGCAAGAGCCTCGTCCACCTTTGGCATCCCTCCATAAACATAGGGCTGGGCCCCGGCAAGGGTAGCATACATAGCACTGTGCAGTGTGTGTACCCTGTCGGAGGCTGGCCTTTTCCATGATCTTGACACCTCAGTGTGGAGATCCTGAAAGAAAGGCATTGCCTGGCGCTGAGGGACGATGCAAGCTGGCAGGTAGCGCTCATCCAACTTGCTTTTCCTAGGACGAGCACTCCTGGTCTCCGCCGGCCAATCAATATCCAGACGGGAGACTGCTCGTGTCATGACCTCGATGAGCTCCTCATATGCCGGTGAAGAGGGTGGCGAATCCTCGTCAACCGGATCGACGCTAATCACATCCACCTCCTCAGAGCTGGATAGCGTTAGCTCTGAATTCCCAGCGAGATCAAGAGAAGCCACGCCAGGAGCACGTGCTACCAGATCCTGACTGGAACCGGAATCATCCCGAACAGGCTGAGATGCAGGAGCGCCCGTCTCAAGACCTTCCGAGAGATCCATTTGCGATCCCCAGGATTGTGAACGCCGCTGAGCCTCAGCTGCAGCAGGTCCAGAGCCCTGGGAAGCGCGAGCCTGGTTAGTGTCCGCAAACACTGCCAAGCGGGGAGTGGAGCGTACGCAATGAGAACCTCTCACAGTCCTCACAGCCAGCGCCCTCGAGCGCTGACCAGGCGTGCTCTGCTCCCAGGCAGACGACGCACTGCCTGTGTGTATCCTTGCCCGTAATGAAACGGGGACAAGGAAAGACACACTGATTAAACGTCTGCTCAGTCATTCAAACAATACACACAATCCAGCCCTAACTTTTTTAACTAGATGGTGGTAAACTCACAAGCACAATCTCTCAGACACACGCACGCTGAAGACACTCAAAGCTATCGCTTCCGGGTTCCAGCACGCTTTTGTGCTCTGTTCATGACGTCACTGACCCGCGACTCGCATTCACACGCGTCTTTCTCTCATTGGTTGCACACATCTTCACGTGACTGACGTCAGGGTATTTTCCCTAACGCTTTGACGCAGCTCGAGTTCCCATGAAAGGGAACTTCCCACACCCCAAACAAAAAATGCAAGGCTATAGTCATTTTGAGAGAGCTCATGTTTATGCAAATATGGAGAAAGAGATTGACAAAACTGATCAAACTGCATATATTGTGTTTTATTTTATTTTTTCTGGCTCCATCTGAATAGGACTGGGTGAACAGCATAAAATGAACATCACACAAGGATAAAAAGAAACATCAAATTCCCCTCACAATTTTAAACTATTCTGTTGAGACTCCAGCAAACAATGACAGCGGCAAGCTGAGGGTTCAGGTCTTCTCATGTCTAATATTTGGAAATACTCTACTCTCTTCTCCATGCAAGTATAATTCATTTGAATTTCATGCTGTTACAGTTTCAATTCCTCCCAAATTCCACATTTCTGTAATCTATCGTCCTCTAGGTCAGCTGGGCATCTTTGTTGAGGAGATGGATATGCTGCTGTCTTCATTCCCTGAGAACAGCTATCCACTTGCAGTCTTTGCAGATTTCAGCAATCATGTGGAAAAGCCTTACAGATTTCCTCTTTCTTCTAGCCTCTCTCTCTCATCTCCTCACTGGACCTGCAGCTCCTCTCCAAACTCTCACAATCAACATGATAAGCAGACGGGTGTTTAGATTTATCACTGATAAACAGAGAGAGAGAGAGCAGGGAATATAAAGCAAGAGAGCACTTCCACCTTAGACAAGAAAACTGTATACTGTATGAAGAAAGATTTTAGTTTTAACCATTTTAATGGAGGAATTTAAATTAAGTACGGAAACTGTTTTTTTAGTAACGTGAACACCCATATATGTTATGTAATGGCCTCAAATAATTAGTCAATTTGTTTAATGTCTTTGTTTATTATAGATAATTTGCACTAATATAATGTAAGTGGGATAATATAAAAAAACTAAGGAAATATGTGTTACAAAATGTTATGTTATAATACTAGAAAACATCTCAGGTTACTATTGTAACCATAGTTCCCTGAGAACTGGGAACGAGATGCTGCGTCCCCTTGGGGTCGCTTTGGGGACAAACCCCCGGTGTGACCGGTGTCTGAAGAAAATTATCTAATCACGCCAATGAACTTGACAATGGCTGGCAGCTAACAACTCTAAAGCAAGAGGAGGAAGAGTGCTATGCTCTGAACATATGTAAGGGCTTCTGGCTAGGAAAGACATCAACAAAAAAGCGGCGAGCTCCACAACCACCAAAGCCTGTGGGCCCAGCTCGACCTCCCATTCCTCCTGCGAGAGCTCTTCGGCCGCTACCACAACGCCAGGGCCCTTACCATCCTCCATCTGTTCTAGGTGAACCAAAAACAACTGATAAAAGCTCTCAGTGATGTGTGCCGGGTCCCCGCTATGATAACAGTGACTTTGTCAAATGTTTACAGAACAAGCGGGAACCCAGTGTGCCTGTTGCTTTCGCTATTTCAGTTTTATCACGTGATAGAAAGCCAAAGGCCTTCTCAAACCGTTTGGCAAACCCACTTAATCTGTTGCATATTACACGCCAAACTAAGATTACTGTAGAGACAGAAAGTAAGATTGTTAAGTTAGCACTTTTAAACATCCGTTCACTTAAAAATAAATCACTTCTAGTCAATGATTTAATAACCACAAACAATCTAGATTTTATGCTTCTAAATGAAACATGGCTTGAAGACAGTTGCAGTTCAACAATCCTGAATGAAACAGCCCCTCCTAACTTTACTTTTATGAGTGTCTGCAGAGCTGTTAGGAGAGGTGGAGGTGAAGCTGCTCTATTTAAAGATGTCTATCAATGCAAGCAAGTGTCATTTGGTGATTACTTGTCTTTTGAATATTTGGGTATTGTGTTAAAAGGTGCTCCTCGCATTCTACTTTTAGTCATTTTCAGGCCTCCAAAATACTCTCCAGCCTTTGTGGAGGACTTTACAGAACTGTTATCAGCAACTTCCTCAGAGTTTGACTGTTTTGCTATTACTGGGGACTTTAACATCCACATAGAAAATGCAGAATCCAAAATGGCAAAAGAAATTCTAACAGTTTTGAATACTTTTGATCTGACTCAGCATGTACATAGACCCACACACAATCGAGGACATACACTAGATTTAATTATCAGTAAGGGTCTAAACATCTCATCCATTGTCATTAAGGATGTAGCTCTATCAGATCATTTCTGTATTTTCTTTGATATATTGATCTCCCCGACTGTTGAAGCTAGATCTATCTCGGTCAAAAAGCGATGCTTAAATGAGAATACTAGTGCTCTGTTTATGAAGGCTATATCTTTAACACCAAGCATATCTGCAGACTCTGTTGATTTTCTTCTTGATTCTTTTAACTCAAAAGTTCAGAATGTTATTGATAACATTGCTCCTGTGAAAGTCAGGAAGAAGAGTGGCAGACAAAAATCACCGTGGAGAAACTCAACAGCAGTGCAAAATATGAAAAGACAATGCAGAAAAGCTGAGCGCATGTGGCGAAAGACAAATCTTGAAATCCACTATAACATCTATAAAGATAACCTTCATGCTTTCAATGTGGAACTAGGCAAAGCTAGACAGACCTTCTTCTCAAATATTATAAACAGAAACTTAAACAACACCCGCACTCTTTTTGCTACTGTAGAGAGACTAACAAATCCCCCAAGTCAGATTCCCAGTGAAATGGTCTCAGACAGCAAATGCTGTGAGTTTGCTTCCTTCTTCTCTGAGAAAATAAATAATATCAGAAAGGCGATCAGCACAACCTTGAGCTGCACTGGGGTAAAACAGATCAGACCACAATATCAGAAAGTAGCTATTATGTCTGTTTTCGAAGCAATTGATGGTAAAATTTTGGAAGAAACAGTACAGCACCTTAAAACATCAACCTGCGTCCTTGACATACTTCCCACATCTTTTTTCAAAAGCGTGTTTAACTGTTTAGAAGCAGATCTCCTAGAAGTGGTAAATGCCTCACTTCTTTCTGGGACTTTTCCAAATTCCCTAAAAACTGCAGTTGTTAAGCCCCTTCTGAAAAAGACCAATCTGGACAACATCATATTGAGCAATTACAGACCAATCTCAAATCTACCTTTCATTGGCAAGATCATTGAAAAAGTTGTTTTCAATCAGCTGAACAAGTTCTTAAGCTTGAATGGATACTTTGACAACTTTCAGTCTGGTTTCCGACCACATCACAGCACAGAGACAGCACTCATAAAGATAATAAATGATATTCGTCTTAACACAGATTCAGGTAAATTATCAGTGCTGGTTTTACTCGACCTCAGTGCTGCGTTTGACACCATAGATCACAATATTCTCCTTGACAGGCTGGAAAACTGGGTTGGGCTTTCTGAGATGGTTCTTAAATGGTTCAGGTCATACTTAGAAGGGAGAGGTTATTATGTGAGTATCGGTGACCATAAGTCTGAGTGGACATCCATGACATGCGGAGTCCCTCAAGGTTCAATACTTGCACCCCTCCTGTTCAACTTATATATGCTGCCACTGAGCCAAATAATGAGAAAGAACCAAATTGCATATCACAGCTATGCAGATGACACCCAGATTTACCTTGCGTTATCACCTAATGATTACAGCCCCATTGACTCCCTGTGTCAATGCATTGATGAAATTAAAAACTGGATGTGCCTAAACTTCCTTCAGTTAAACAAAGACAAAACTGAAGTCATTGCATTTGGAAACAAAGATGAAGTTCTCAAAGTGAACGCATACCTTTACTCTAGGGGTCAAACAACTAAAAATCAGGTCAGGAATATTGGTGTGATTTTGGAGTCAGACCTGAGTTTCAGTAGCCATGTAAAAACAATAACTAAATCAGCATATTATCATCTCAAAAATATTGCAAGAATTAGATGCTTTGTCTCCAATCAAGACTTAGAGAAACTTGTTCATGCTTTCATCACCAGCAGGGTGGATTATTGTAATGGGCTCCTCACTGGCCTTCCCAAAAAGACCATAAGACAGCTGCAGCTCGTACAGAACGCTGCTGCCAGGATTCTGAGCAGAACCAGAAAATATGAACACATCACACCAGTCCTTAGGTCCTTGCACTGGCTTCCAGTTACATTTAGAATTGATTTTAAAGTACTGTTACTTGTTTATAAATCACTCAATGGCCTAGGACCTCAATACATTGCAGATATGCTCATAGAATATAAACCTAACAGATCACTAAGATCATCAGGATCAAGTCACTTAGTAATACCCAGGGTTCACTCAAAGCAAGGAGAGTCTGCTTTTAGCTGTTACGCCAGCCGCAGCTGGAACCAGCTTCCAGAAGAGATCAGGTGTGCTCCAACAGTAGCCACATTCAAATCAAGACTCAAAACACATCTTTTTACCTATGCATTTGCAGATTGAGCACTGTGCTATGTCCGAACTGTTTGCATTTTATTTTATACGTATTATCTTTTTATTCTTTTAATCATTTTTAAATGTTTTACTTTTATCATTCTTCTTTATGTAAAGCACTTTGAATTACCATTGTGTATGAAATGTGCTATACAAATAAACTTGCCTTGCCTTGCCTTGCCTAGGAAAGACCCAGAGCCTACCATGCCGCGCAGGTGCACCGCAGTGCGGGGCCTACCCAAGAAACTATCTTCTACCAGGCAAAAGCTGAACACCACTCGCCATCGCTAGGTGACCTCAGGTGGGAAGAGGCATACCACTCTCGTGACAGAAGAACGCCTGAATAAACAAACTGGCGGTTCTTCTAATTCCGTTCGAAGAAACAACCCCGCTCCATGAGAGGAGATCGCTCTTAGCAACCGGCTCTAGGGCAGAGGCCTCAGCCCTGCAATGCCCCTGGCCGCGCCCAGCGAGAGACAGCTAACCAGCGTCTATTCCGCTGGAGGCAGCTTTGCAAAGCCATTAGCTGGAGCTGCATAATAAGCTGGAGAATGCATGCAGAGCATGGCTTTTCACCTGATCTCCGCACCTCAGTGTGGAGCTCAGGGAGAGAGAAGGGCTCTACGAGACTGGCATAGAATGACTCGCGGGAGCGCTTATGCAGACGCCAGGGCCGATCTTATCCCTCGTGCTTCCACAGCCACTTCCATCGCGGGAAGGGAGCGCGAGCCATAGCTGCTTTGTGAGATACACCCTGCACGCCTAGTTTTGCGGGGAGCACGCGAGCTCACCCGCGATGAGGAGAGAAGGAGAGAGAGAGAATGCGTTATCCCGCGAAAGCTCGCTCGCGTCAGCGACCAACGGCTGAGATAAAAAAAAAAAAAACTCTCACTAGTTTGCCGGTGTTGTACCGAAATCTGACTCCCCGGACAAATCTCACTCCCCTACGCGCGCGCATTAGCCTAATACGCGCTGCATCGAGCATATTCGTCTACAAATCGATGTTTTCACACCGCAAACACTTAGAAAGTACACAGAAGTTTTGTGTACGCTTGAACAAATAAGCAGAAAATGAAAGTATATTACATTTATAATGAATTATAGTAGGCCTATGGGTTTACATGGGGAGTCAGATTTTTACAGCCGAAAAATAAGACTCACCATATTTATCTTATTATCTCATCATATGGTGAGTCTGTGAGCTTTTAAACCAGAGTTAGTGAGGGGAGTGAGATTTTCAAAGGTGCAGAAAGAAAGATTTTCAAAGATTTTTCTGCTGTGAAAATCTGACTCCCCCTGGTAAACCCATTATAAATGTAATATAATTTCATTTTCCGCTTATTTAAGCATGCGCAAAACATCCGTGTACGTTTGCTGTGTGAAAACATCGGTTTTTAGGCGAATATGTTCAAGAAAGTGCGTTTCATCTAAATGCAGCGCTTATTAATGCGCGTGCATAGGGGAGTGAGATTTGTCCGGGGAGTCAGATTTCGGTACAACACCGGCAAGCTCCAGCTGCTCGCAATTCAACGCGAGCGCAGCCTCGGAGAGAGAAGCGCTCGCTACGCACACAAACAACCTCCTCGAAGGTTGGCGTGCACACTCCTCACCTAAGCGCTTTAATTTCATCATATCACACATCTCGCATGTATCATCAGGTGCCTGAAACGCTGACACAGATGAATACAACGAACGTGGTTTCCTTCCTGACTAACGCGGCAGACAATCGCCTAGACAAGCTGTCTCGCTTCAGATGAAGTGGATGACTTACTGTTCGGGTGCTCCTTTATACCTGCAGCCGCACCCGTGGTGTTGTCATAGGCAGCTGCCAGCCATTGTCAAGTTCATTGGCGTGATTAGATAATTTGCTTCAGACACCTGTCACACCGGGGGTTTGTCCCCAAAGCGACCCCTAGGGGACGCAGCATAGAGTTCCCTTTCGAAAGGGAATTAAGGTTCTTGACAAATGTTCCTGAAAAAGTTTGTTCCACCCTGAATCTGTTACAGAAATCAAAAGAGAAAAAAACCAAGGCAAATACATTTCTGACAAAGTATTGGACAAAATAATTCTGTAGCTAAAATAAATAAGAATGTGTCACGGTTCTGTCAAGTTCCGTTTCCAGTGCCTCTAGTGACAGAGCCGTGGCACTGCGCTTCCCCTTGTGTTTGTCTCTCATTAGTGTCTACCCTGCCTCCTTGTTTCCCTTAATCATTCTCAGCTGTGTTTCATCACTACCTTCCCTCATGTGCCCTATTTAATCCCAGTGTGTTTTCTGTCTAGCGTGGCGATCCTGTCATTCTATGGCTGTCTTTCATGTGTTTCCTGTGATTGAGTTCCCAGCCCTGATTTCCCGGTTTGTTTCATGGTCCTATCATGGTATTATCGTTATTACGTTATGTTTTCCCCCCTCGTGGGTTTTCTTTTGTATGCTTATTTATTTCTGTTATATTAAATATCCTTTTCCTGCATTTGAGTCCTCCGTCCTTTATCGTATCATGACAGAATGTGGAGATCGGACAGCTTGTCTGACTCCATGAAAAATGTCAAACCTTTGGACGTGTCAAAGTTAATGATCACTGATCTGTTATTGCCTCTATAAAACATGGTTACAGTATCTATAAATGATTTACTAAATTCAAAAAACTTTAGGATATGGAAGAGAAACTTGCGTTCAAAGGAGTTGAAAGCTTTGTAAAAGCCAAAAAAGACCATTGGAATCATATATATTCGCCCACATTTTTCATTTGTGTATTTATACATTTATTTCAACTTTCCTTTATGTCTACATATGTTTATCGTTTCTTCATCTGTATGTTATTGAGAGGGTGTGTTTTATCTCAGATAAGGCAGAGAAAAGATTCATGGGAAAGGTTAAAACGCACAGGTGATCAGAAACTCCACCCTCTTTCAACATTAACCAGGAAGAGATTGACTTGTTATTTCATCTTTCTGTCATTGACTTTAATGCCTCAACAAAAAAATCAGCGATCAAAGAAGAACAAAGAGGAAAAACTTTCAGGAGGGATTTCAAAAGTTTGTTTCTGACCTGACAGCATATTTTTGTGACACTTGTGGTTATTCATTTCTGAAGTCTTGATTCAAAAAGTGAAACTGTAAAGTTCAGATTTCTGGAGTTCAAACAGAGAAAATGGCTTCACTATGTGAAGATGATTTTTCTTGTCCCGTGTGTCATGAAATCTTCAAGAATCCTGTTCTTCTGTCTTGTAGTCACAGTTTCTGTAAAGAGTGTCTTCATCAGTTCTGGAGAACCAAGAAAATTCAGCAGTGTCCTGTTTGCAGAAGAACATCCCCAAAAGAAGATCCTCCACTTAATCTTGTGTTAAGAAACTTGTGTGAGTCGTTCCTGAAGGAGAGAAATAAGAGGCGTTCATCAGGATCTGAGGAGATCTGCAGTTTACACAGTGAGAAACTCAAACTCTTCTGTCTGGAGGACAAACAGTCTGTGTGTGTCGTGTGCATTAACTCGCAGAAACATGACAATCATAAATTCAGACCCATTAGTGAAGTGGTTTCATCATATAAGGTAAGACAGATTTACAGATGAGAATAAACACTTAAAAGGAAAATTCAGCCAAAAATTAAAATTATTTAATTAATTATTCTTCTTCTCACTCTTGTTCCAAACCCTTTCTGTCCCTCCTTTTTTGCAACTACCACTCTGATGGTTCATAAAGAGATTGTAATACTAATCCATTTGAATTCAGTGGTTTAGTCCAAAGTTTCTGATGAGACCCGATCACTAGATTTAAGAACAGATTTAATTGAGGCTTTTAATCACATATTAAACTTTGATCAGAGAAGATGAACATATGCTCAGCCAAACCTGCTTGACGAGCAATTCGTATTCATTCGTAACATGAGATTGAACCTCATTGTCAAGTGAACATGTTTGAGCTTCTGTTTGCCACAGCTGCTGTGTGACCTGATGAAAGTTTATGTGAATAAAAGAGTAAATTCAATTTGTTCATCATGTAAATTCTCTGATAGCACATATACGTCTGTTAAAGATCTGGAAAGCATCTGCTGTGTAAACATCTAAACACCTGAGAAAAGTTTTTAAAATTTCAGTTGTACATACAACCTAAATCATAAACACCTTAAAGACATTTTCTAAATGTGTATTTAACGTCTGACAGGAAATATCCTAGAGACATATTGCAGATGAACAAACTCTTTAAAAAATGTGTCTTCCAGTTGTTAAACATCAAATAGACTCTCTGAGATGTATTTGTTCTATCAGGTGGATTTACTTTAGATATTTTTGGACTAAACTGCTCAATTCATAAGAATTAGTTTTATGATATCTTTATGAACTTTTTAAAGCATTAAAGTGGTAGTTGTGTAGCTGTCAATAGAGCGACAGAAATCTCACAAGAGTTTGTCAAAAATATCTTAATTTGTGTTCAAAGATTAATGAAAGTCTTACGGGTTTGAAACAACATGAGGACGAGTAATTCGATTTAGAATGAGAGTTGATAATTTTTGGATCAACTAACCCTTTAAGCTCATGTATTGCATAAATTAATATATTACGGAAACTTCTAGTGTCTTATAGATTTTCTCTTTAAATTCTAGGAAAAGTTTGATGTAGCACTGAAATCCTTACAAAAGAAACTCAAACACAATGAAAATACTAAAGGAGAGTTTGAGAAAGCAGTTCAACACATCAAGGTGAGGATTGATTCTTTTGACATAATTAATAATTTGATTAGGACAGCTGAACTAATTTGCCTAATATGATTAATTTGTCCTTTATTGACTGGAAAACACACACTCAGACAGTGTATTTTCACCCTACAATCACAGAACACCATTTAAAACAGTTTTGCTCATGTATTTTCTAAGGAACATCTAATACATTACTGGTCCTTCAGAAAGATAAAGTTGTAGTTTAACTAACCCACATTTCCCCACTCGCTCTTCATGCTGCTGCAGAATAAGTTGCGTCTTTGAGATGATTGAAGATGATGTGATTTGATTTCAGTCTCAAGCTGAACACACAGAGCGTCAGATTAAACTGCAGTTTGAGAAGCTTCATCAGTTTCTCAGAGATGAAGAAGCAGCTACAATCACTGCACTGAGGGAGGAAGAGGAGCAGAAGAAGCAGATGATGAAGGAGAAGCTGGAGGAGATGGACAGACACATCTCAGCTCTTTCACACACAATCAAAGACATGGAGGAGATGATGAAAGCCAGTGACGTCTGCTTTCTGAAGGTCTGATTTCACATCATTGGTTGATCATTGGTTCATTGATTGAGTTCTTGATGATAAATGGTGTGTTTGTTCTGCAGGAGTTTCCAGTCTCAATGGAAAGGTGAGTGATCTGCTGGTGTCTCTGGTCTCTCTGGTTCTGATCCAAAGCCACTGCAGTTCTGACTCCTGAATGTTCTTCCAGAGTCCAGATCTCACCGCCGGATCCACAGATGGCTTCTGGATCTTTGATTCATGTGCCGCGTTACTTGGGGAACCTGCCGTTCAGAGTCTGGAAGAAGATGCAGGACATCGTCCAAAACTGTGAGTCTGGAGAAGATCTGTGCTCTTACACACACTGGAAATCACACATGGTGTATCATGACACACAAGCACTAGATTATTTCAGTTTGTAGGAAGAGACGATCAAAATCTGGTAAATAATTCATATTATCAACTATTTTAAAACTCAACAGCATAAAAGTTAAAACATTCTTGAATCTTCATTTGTGATTTTTGAATGAAACACTGAAGCTCAAATATAATATTGTGATTTCAAGGAGCTTCAATGTTTATTTTAAGATCCTCAAAGAATTTCTGTCATGAGGAATTATTTAAGAAAATGAAGAAAATTATTAATTTCATAAGGAAACATTTGATAACTTATGAATCCTGAATGAATTTGAAAGGTGTAACAACTATAAGTGTGTTTGTACTGAAAGAAAGGCCTCAGATTAGTTTTGAACAGCAGCAGCAGCTTTACTCTGAATGAACCAGCAGATGGAGGAGCAACAATGAAGTGACGTGATATTGCAATCAAAAATTTAGTGTTTATTCCAAGAAATGCAGAAAACAAAAAAATTAAATTAACAAATGTCTCCTAATGGTGGAAAGAGAGAAAATCCAAAAAGAAGGAAAATAAACAGCCTGTTCAGAAAGGGATAAGCAAACAAACTTTTGGCTATGCCAATAAATGACCCAAATCTCATCAACCACTCTCACTTCACCTCCTTTACATCTCTGAGAGAACATCTGAAAAAGCCCAAGCCTCTCGCCTCGAACTAAACCATTTACAACAAAAGTAATGAAGAGATTCAAGGAAGACATTCACACAGTAACGATAGGTACATTATCATAATATTATAAAAGTACCTAAATATTTGAAACAAAAACAAACATTTAACAGTTTTCAAATAAAAATTAAACGTCATCAAGAAGATTCCCCTCATACCTGAGAACAATGAACTTTGTCTTCCATCGGCAGGAATGAAACCTTTGAAATGGTGGCATTTACTGTGAGTGCGTTTATGAGCGTTCAAATTAACACTTCACTTCATAACAAACTCCACATACTGATAATCGCACTGCACTTTGTTCTCGTTGTTAATATGTAAATACTCATTATAATCCTGTTTGCACATTATACTCTGTACTCTGTTAACCACATATTTATTTGTGTAGTCTACGGTTTACTTCACAGTTTATCTCACTTATTTTATTCCACATCTCTTATTTCTTACTTGATTTATTCATAATTCTACATATTTATATATAGCACTTTTATTCTATTTCTATTTTAGTTCTTATGTTTTTTTGGCAATTGTTATTTGCACTGTCCATGGAGCGGACCTGTTTACATTTCACTGCCGGTTGTATATTCTGTATATAACTGTGTATGTGACAAATAAAACTCTTGAATCTTGAATTAATGCAAAAGCAATAATGTGCGATGTTATAATGAGAAGTGCATGTGTGTTCAAAGTCCAGTGCTGGTAAGAGTCTCTTTCAAAATAAGTCACAGAGTCTCACTGGACAAAAGGGTTTCAGAAGAGTGTCGTGATGATAGATGAGATCACAGACGTAAGAACGATTAACATCTTTTATTGAACAGAGCAAGGAAGAGACAGAAGCTGGAGACGATCAGTTTGAGTGAGTCAGATATAACGGGTGAACAGTCTGATCTGGTGTGGAAGTAGAGGATCCGAGAGATTGGAGATCGCTGAGAGTAACGGAGAGATTAATCCACATGAGAGAGTCTTGCTAGTGTAAATGAGTTCAGACAGTGAGTGATGAGTGTTATTTAGCGCTGGACTGAGTTTGAGTCTGAGTGTGTGACAGAGTTCATATCATCGAGCTTCTTCATGTATATTAATGTTAAAGTATTAACATGATTGATTATTCATTACTCAGTCCAACACTTCAGACAGGAAATGTTTTAGAAAGGGAAAATCCATGATAATCTGAGCATTAAATCATTTTAATGGATGATGTGGAGGAGATGAGATGAGAAGAAGATGAGATGTTCAGTTCTGTTTATTAACAATGAAGCTGTGAGTTTAATATTTCAGAATAGAGAAGTTTCCTCTTTGTTGTTGATAAATATAATGTTGTGATTCAGTAGAAAAGTGATTTTATTACTAAAAATCATGGGTTGATCAGTTTCTGTGCTGCTTGTTGGGGATTTGCACTCCTGAATGCCGGTCGTTGTGTTTTTGACGCTGCAGAGAGTCAGAGTCATCAGATAGAGTCTAATGTTTATTACACAAGAGTGATCATATACACTTAGTAGTGCACTTGAGGTCGTTTCTGAATTCCCCTGAATGCCGCTCGTTGTGTCGGCAGAGGCTCTAATGATCTGATAATCATTATAAGTTATTCTGTTTTTGATGTTGATTGAATCATTATAAAAGTATCATTATTTAAAGAGAAGAAATAGAGTTCAATTGAGTTAAAAACACAGAGAGACACATTTAACTTTGATATGATATTTGATAATGATATTTAACATTATCCTGAATAGCAATACAAAGGTGATTCAGAGATAATTTGATCTAATATTTAATGTTATAATAAATTTATGTTTTTTAAAACTGTTGTAGGTTTATGTAGCAAATGAGAATCAATAAAATGATTGAATTAATTTTTATACAAAGATCTTGTTCATGTTTTTTGTTCAAGGTAATTAAAGCAACAGTTTTTCCAATAATGGAATAGTCAAGTCAAGTCACCTTTATTTATATAGCGCTTTTTACAATGTAGATTGTTTCAAAGCAGCTTTACAGTGGTCACAGAAAAGACAATATAAACAAAATTTGTTTGGCTGAACAGCAGCTCCAAAAGAGCAGGCGAATCAATACAATTGATGAACTTTAAGTGTTAAGTTTTAAGTTTCCCCAACTGAGCAAGCCATAGGCGACAGCGGCAAGGAAAAAACTCCGGCAGGTGACGTAACGAATGAAGAATAGAATGGAGAAAAAACCTTGGGAGAAACCAGGCTCAGTCGGGGGACCAGTTCTCCTCTGGCCAACAGCCAAACAGTACATGATTATTATATTGACAACAATTCAAGTCCAATATGAAGTCCAATTTGGTCCGGTTGGAGATGGGTTCATGATCGTCACAGGGGAGGGTCTAGTAGAGTCACGGTCTCCGCAGACACTTCAGGGTAGTGCTGTGCTCGTGTCCAGGTCCTTCATCTGATCTGGATACGGCCCGGATCCGGCTGACCACGGTAACCTCGGAATAAACAGAGAACAATATCAGCGTAGATGCCATTCTTCTTCTGATGTATCGAGTACATCAGGTGTTATGGGAATGTTCCCGGTTCCGGCTTATCTAAATTATGCAGCCTAACAATCATTTTACATGATTTGGATTAAAATGTATGTATAATGTGTTATGTGTATGCCAGGTTGAAAAGATGTGTTTTTAGTCTAGATTTAAACTGACAGAGTGTGTCTGCTTCCCGAACTGTATTAGGAAGACTGTTCCAGAGTTTAGGAGCTAAATAGGAAAAGGATCGACCGCCAGCAGTTGACTTTGATATTCTAGGTATTATAAGCTGGTCAGTATTTTGGGATCGCAATAGACGTGAAGGACTATAATGTGTTAAGAGATCGCTCAAGTACTGGGGAGCTAAACCATTTAATGCTTTGTAAGTAATTAGCAAGATTTTAAAATGTATTCGGTGATTAATAGGAAGCCAGTGCAGGTTTGACAGAACTGGGCTAATATGCTCATATTTCCTGGTTCTAGTAAGAACTCGAGCTGCTGCATTTTGGACCAGCTGGAATTTGTTTATTAAGCGTGCAGGGCAACCACCTAGTAAAGCATTACAATAATCTAGCCTTGAACTCATGAACGCATGAACTAACTTTTCCGCATTTGTCTTAGAGAGCATATGTCGCAATTTAGATATATTTTTAAGATGGAAGAATGCCGTTTTACAGATGCTAGAAACATGGCTTTCAAATGAAAGATTGGTATCAAAGAGCACACCCAGGTTTCTAACTGATGATGAAGACTTGACAGAACAGCCATTGAGTGTTAGGCAGTAGTCTAGATTATTACGCGCTGAACTTTTTGGTCTAATAATTAGAATCTCTTATTAGAATAATTAGAAGCAGTAGAAAGTTATTAGTCATCCAATTTTTTATATCGGTTATGCATTCTGTTAATTTAGTGAATTTGTTTGTTTCATCCGGATGAGAAGAAATATAGAGCTGAGTATCATCAGCGTAACAATGAAAGCTAATGCCATGCTTCCTAATAACTGCACCCAAAGGAAGCATGTACAGGGTGAAAAGCAATGGTCCTAACACTGAACCTTGAGGAACTCCATATTGAACCCGTGACCGATATGACATCTCCTCATTTACTGCTACAAACTGATAACGGTCAGATAAGTATGATTTGAACCAGGCTAATGCAACTCCACTAATGCCAACATAATTTTCAAGTCTATTCAGAAGGATTTTGTGGTCAATTGTATCAAATGCAGCACTAAGGTCCAGTAACACTAACAGAGAGATACAACCACGATCGGATGATAAGAGCAAATCATTTGTAACTCTAATGAGAGCAGTCTCAGTACTATGATATGGTCTAAATCCTGACTGGAAATCCTCGTAGATGCTGTTTCTTTCTAGAAAGGAACATAGTTGTGAAGATATTGCCTTTTCTAGAATCTTTGACAAAAAAGGTAGATTCGATATCGGCCTGTAATTAACTAATTCTGTAGGATCAAGTTGTGGTTTTTTAATAAGCGGTTTAATTACGGCCAGCTTAAAGGTTTTTGGTACGTATCCTAATGACAAAGAAGAATTAATAATATTAAGGAGAGGATCTATGATCTCTGGAAGCAACTCTTTCAGTAGCTTAGTTGGTATTGGGTCTAGCATACATGTTGTTGATTTTGATGATTTAACGAGTTTAGACAATTCTTCCTCCCCAATAGCAATGAAGGAGTGGAATTTTTCTTCGGGGACACTAAAATTTACTGTATTTTGTGATATTGTAGTAGACGGTTGCATGGTTATAATTTTCTCTCTAATATTATGAATTTTGCAAGTAAAGAAGTCCATGAAGTCATTACTGCTGTGCTGTTTTAAAGCATCTGGGGTTGAGGCTTTATTTCTTGTTAATTTAGTCACTGTCTCAAATAAATACCTAGGGTTGTATTTGTTTTCTTCTAAGAGGGTAGAAAAGTAAGCAGATCTAGCTGATTTTAAGGCTTTTCTGAATGCAATAGAGCTGTCTTTCCATGAAATGCGAAAAACCTCTAGCTTAGTTTTTTTCCAGCTCCGCTCCATTTTTCTGGCTGCTCTCTTGAGGGCCCGGGTGTGCTCGTTGTACCACGGTGTTGGACTATTTTCTTTAATCTTCTTTATGCGCAACGGAGCAACAGTGTCTAAAGTGCTGGAAAAGAGAGAGTTAATAGTTTCTGTTGCAACATCAAGTTCTTCTAGGCTATCTGGGATGTTAAGTAGATCAAACTGATCAGGAAGATTATTTATAAAGCTATCTTTTGTGTTAGGAGTGATAGTTCTACTATATTTATAACAGGGAGTTAGTTTTTCGACTTTGGCTAAAGGTAGTCTACACGCAACTAAGTAATGATCTGAGATGTCATCGCTCTGCTGCAGAATTTGAACAGTATCAACATTGATCCCATGCGACAATATTAGATCTAAAGTATGATTATGAGAATGAGTGGGTCCTGATACATGTTGTGTAACTCCAATAGAGTTTAAGATGTCTCTAAATGCCAATCCCAATGCGTCTTTTTCATTATCTACATGGATATTAAAATCACCGACAATTATGACTTTATCTGCAGACATTACTAATTCTGAGAGAAAATCAGCAAATTCTTTGATAAAGTCTGTATGGTGCCCTGGTGGCCTGTATAGAATAGCCAGCACAAAAGTTAAACAGGAATTATTACTTGCACTAGATAATTTTACATTAAGGACCATCACTTCAAAAGGATTATATTTCAAATTAGACCTTTGAGCAGTACTGATCGTGTTACTATAAATTACAGCAACACCTCCTCCTTTACCTTTCAGACGAGGCTCATGTTTATAATAGTAATCTTGAGGGGTGGACTCATTTAAAGTAATATAATCGTCTGGTTTTAGCCAAGTTTCTGTCAAACACAGCACATCTAGTTTATGATCTGTAATTATATCATTTACAATAAGTGCTTTTGAGGAAAGGGATCGTATATTCAGCAACCCAAGCTTTATCATTTGTTCATTTGTGTTATAACCGTTCTTAGTTGTTTGTAAATCAATTAAATTTTTACCCTTAAACGGTTTTGAGAGTTTTTTGTATTTGCTAATTCGTGGAACAGACACAGTCTCTATAGGATATCTAGGAGAAAGAGTTTCTATGTGTTGTAATTTATCTGACCTCTGTGACGTGAGACAGCTAGCAGACGGTCGGTTTAGCCAGTTTGTCTGCTTCCTGACCTGGACCCCAGTTAGTCAAGGTTTAGCTCTAAGACTATATGCCAAATTACTAGAGAGAAGAGCGGCACCATCCCAGGTGGGATGAATACCATCTCTTTTTAACAGGTCAGGTCTGCCCCAAAAACTTTTCCAATTGTCTATGAACCCTATGTTATTCTGCGGGCACCACTTAGACATCCAGCCATTGAGTGAGGATAATCTGCTAAGCATCTCATCACTCCTGCGCATAGGGAGAGGTCCAGAGCAAATTACAGTGCCTGACATCGTACTTGCGAGTTCACACACCTCTTTAATATTAGTTTTAGTGATCTCCGACTGGCGAAGTCGGACATCATTAGCGCCGACGTGAATAACAATCTTAGAATATTTACGATTAAAATAATATGTAAAAGTTTGGTATTTGGTGTAAAACAATAGCATATACGAGTAATAATAGAGTTTCTGTAGGTTTAAAATGAACATATTTAAATTACAGTATATTTATTGAATTAAATTAATTAAAAAACATTTTATGCATCAAAAATAGTTTTCAAATAACTTTGTTAAAGTGATTATTTTTAACAATTATATACAATATTAAAGACTTTATTTTCTGTGATCATATAATATATAATATACAAACTGGTTCAGAAAAGATAAATATATCCATTGATTTGCATATTTATTTATTGGTTATTAATGCTTATGTTGTTCAGCATCTCAAGGTTTTTATTCGCATTATTCACTCATAAAATAAAGCTGAGGGAATTTGTGCTGGAAGTGTGTGATATTTATCATCACTGATTTTACAAAAGAACAAACAAAAACAGAATTGAGAGTCTAAAATAATTAATTCATGATGAATCCAGTTATGCTGCTGTAATTCAAGTTATGAGGACAAAAATATCCTTGTATTTTATCTATTACTAATAACATATAATATAGTTCTGAAACACAAGAAAGAATGCTGTTTATATCATAACTGTGATCATGAATGTGATATTTATTTACAGTTCAACAAATCAGAAGTTTATTATTCCGTCACATTTTGGACACTTTTGACAATATTGTCTGATTTTATTTCTGTTTAACCACCAAACAATTCCAGACAAAGCCGGAGCAAAACTGATTCATACAGTGCAATGTTTCATACTTGATATGAATCTGTGTTTGAAACGATCATATGAATCAGTCATTCAGGCAGGATTGAGCAGAACTTCTGGATTTACTGAAACCAGCAGAACAAAAACAAGCAACAAGAAATCTACCAATACGTGTATTTTTATCAATATCACATATCCATAATTTGGGTTTATAATTGGCGGGGGGGGGGGGGGTGGGGGGGGGGTTAAAGTTTGTTTTAATGAAATTTATATGCATTTATATTAAAGTTGGGCGGGTTTTTATGCATCAAAATCAAAATAAAAAAATCAAAATCAAAATAAATTTTATCAACCAGCCCAATGCATTTTTTTCGGGAACGCGCCCAATTTGGCAACACTGGTTCCTTTCCACATTAACCGCAGTAAACGAGGGATCACTGTACTGCCAAATAGAGACAGTATCACTGACACTGATGATGAAGGACGCAGAAGCGGCTCTGTTCAGATCGAAGTCCAGCAAGCTGCTCATGATCCTTCTGTTCTCGCGTCTCGCCGCTGTACTTTGAGAAAGCTGCTCAATGTTTTGTTTCATAATGACGACGGATATTGTACTCTTTTAAAACATATTGCCTTTGATTTGACTTCTGTGAATAAAAACTCATCTTCCCCAGCTTTCTTTTTTTTTTAAATATCTCTTGTCTGTGTGCCACTGCCTTGAAACTTATTGCGTTTAATTTGTTGACGTTTATTGACATCATGTGTCGCAAAACACGCAGTGCCGCGCCTTGAATTGCGCATTTACAATAATTTTTTTAATTAATTTACATTTAATTTAAACATTTCATTTCAGTTTACTCTGTTTTAGTTCTACAATAAAACAAACAAAATTGTCATGTCAAATTAGAAATGACAATCTGTGTCGAATGTATCTCTCCGTCTGTCTCTGGTATGGTATGGTATCTGGTATGGTATGGCGGGCCAAATCAAAGGTTATTGAAGGGCCCTAGTTTGGGCATCTCTGATATAAACACACACATTCAGAGCCAGTTTAATGAAGATGATCAGATGATCAACAGAGTTTTTACTCACAGTTTTTCAACAGTTTTGATTGATTAATTGTGATTTAATCTTTTCCCAAATATCAGTTTCTCTTGATGAAACACAAATGTTTGAATCACACATTTAATGTTTGTTGCTGATGCCATTAAACACTGATAATAAAAATGAGTGTGTGACTAAAAACACTGACAGTGATCAGAGGAAAATGTGTGTTTGATCAACAGGACAAGTGTCATAATTCATAATAATCTGTGTTTAATCACTCTTGATCATTATATGAACATCAGAATAAAAGCAGCTGTTGATTGTGTTTCATCAGATCCTGTGATTCTGGATCCAAACACTGCGAGTCCATATTTCATCCTGTCTGATGATCTGACCAGTGTGAAATGGAGCGGGAGCAAACAACCACTTCCTGATAATCCAGAGAGAACTGATCATTATTACTCTGTTCTGGGTTCAGAGGGTTTTAACTCAGGAACTCACAGCTGGGATGTGGAAGTTAAAGGGAATCAATCCTGGAATCTTGGAGTAACAACAGCATCAAACCAGAGGAAGGGACGGGATTTCTATAACTCTGGTGTCTGGAGTGTGTTTTATGATCCTTATTATGAGGAATATGAGGAGGATGATCTGTTTGTCTCTGGTTTTCGTGTTAAACAGGCACTTGATCGTGTGAGAGTTGATCTGGATTATGAGAGAGGAACAGTGTCATTCTCTGATCCTGTAACTAACACACACATACACACATTCACAACCACCTTCACTCACACACTCTTTCCATACTTCTGGTCTTTTTCTCCTCTGAGGATCTTACCGATCAATAGTCAGTAAATTACTTTTCTTTTCACTCACAATTTGACTATTACATTTTTAAGTTGTATTAATTAAGAAACTTGTACTAGTCAAAAGAGAGAGACAGAAATAAACCAAATTTACTTTCAGACATAAATGTCAAACATTAATTTATTACTCAAGCATCAGTTCTTCCTCTTTCATCAGAAATCATGTATTTAGTTCAGATCAATAGAGTTTAAAGAGCATCTGATCTTCAGAGTCTCTCACTCCAGACGAATATCAACACATTATTATGGGTTTTAATCTTCACTTTTACTTCAATGTAAATGATCAAGCGCGCCGTTATTTGTTACGTAGTGACGTGTGTGTTTGTGTTCAAGTGCGTCAGAAACACAGATTCTGTGCAATATGATGACGTGAGTATTTGCTCTAAATCTGCGCAGGTTTGATTCACACAAACTTCTCCAGCAAAGCAAGTAAACATGATAAATAACTCACTAAATCGCTAGAGATTTAACAGCGTTTCCGCCACAGTTGATTTTTACTCTCATCTGCCGTTAATTTCAAAGTCTGTCGGTCTGGATCTTCCTGCTTTCCTCATGTTTCTGATATTTAATCCAGATCACATGAGCAGGAGTTGCTGTTGATCTGAACATCAGGACGGCTGTGATTGGCCCGTGATGATCATGTGACTGATTTCCAGACGCCAACATTCACTCCCTCATTTTTCGAATAGTTAGAAAGTGTATTAATCTTTAAGAATTAAAAATAATTAATCTGTACAATTATTGTGTTCATAAGGTCTGTCTCATATGATGTCAAATCACTAATTTTAGTCTCAGTATATACGGATATTTTCAGGGTTTTTACAGTCATGAATAACATGCTGACGTCATGGAATATTAAAATTGTAATTTCAATGGCTGGAAAAGTTAACATTTGAGAAACTAAATCTAGCATTATTAAGAGAGGAAATGGTTTAAGTTTTCCGGTATAATAGAGAGAGACATGATGATGCTGTGTGTGAGTGAGAGTAAAAATGCTCTGAATCACATTGTGTTGGGGAAGTTAAGTTAATTCTACAGTCAAATGTTTCAATGATATACAAACACACATTTTGATCTACTCATGAAAATATGAATTCATAGTGTTTGGAAATTGTGTTTATCAGATGCTTTTATCCAAAGCGACTTGCATTGCATTCAAGAAACACATTGACATTCTAATCAGTTCTTACTTTCCCTGGGAATCAAACCCATGACCCTGATGTTGGAAGCGCCACTCTCTACTGTTAGAGACACAGGAAAGGAAGTTTGCAGAGAATCTCACAGGTTCTGTTACGGGGCTTTAGAGGCAAATGGAGAGATCCAGTGAAAGCTCTTCTTACCCGTGTTGTTTCACACCAGTGGGATTTATTCCAGCTTCTAGGATTAGCATTGCTTCTCTTCACTGGCCGCTGTAGCATTGCAAACACTGGGACTTGTGCAGCATTCAGAGAAAAGATTTGCTAACTATATTTCCTTTTCTTCTACTACATTCTGATCTGTCCGTTCCTCATTTTGTTTATTTGTGTTGCAGTGGTTTGAGGATTATTCATCAGATTTTTTTGAAGTACCTTCCATCAAACTAGCAATATTTTACTGGCAATTCTTTAATATTTTGGATGTGAGTTTGATTTATTGTTTATTTGTTTCTTCAAGAATTTGCTTTGTTATTCATATTTTTGATATTCAGCTGTTGTGGGTTTCATCAGTGTTTTAAATGTTACAATGTTATCAATACTATGTTATCAATAAATGATGTTTTATTAACAAAGTTCGGGAGGAGCACGTTCAAATGATTAATACAATCAACACATCATCAGCAATTACTCCTCATCCTATCAGCAGGAGAGGAAGTACGTATATATAGACACGTTTGACTCACCTACAGCTCTTTGACATTTTTCGGCAGCTCGACAGTTTACGGCATTGTGGCTCCGCCTTCTGGTCGCTATACACCCGAAATCGAGCTGCACTCGTTAGATGGATTCTCCACGAAAACCTCCGGACCCAGTAGCGATTCTCATCCGCTCAACACCATGCTAACTATATCATATCACCCTCAGCAATACATCACGGGTGCCAGACCAAACAAACGGGTCCTAAGCAACAACAAGCAACGCACAGTAAGACTTGAGGCCTGTTCTCGCCACCAAGTAAACATCCGTATCCAGCAGCTCTACATCGGCTTTAATCGCTCCTGCCATTGAGAAAGGACGATAAAGCTGGTCGAGCTACAAGCTCGACTCTCAGGCAATGCCGCTTCCTTCCTGCTAGCCAGGCCGCCGCCGCTGCCGCGAGCCTCAGCAGACCGCGCTGCGGTTTCAGCTCACACTCTCTGTCCGTCAGCTCACACAAACAAGAGCAGCTGTAATCCTTCCCGGCGCTTTTATTTTGCATCGCTAAATCACGAGCAGTTGTGCCTCTCAATACTACTGTTCCGGGGAACCCACGTCTGAGATGTAATTGTTCTAAAGTAACGCGCTGCTTCCTCGCATCTCAAGCAGTAGCGCGCACCGAAGCCAGATCGCGCGCAGTACAGTCCGATCGCACGCGCCACTTCAGATCGCGCTCATTACAGTCGATCGCGCGCTCAGCCGCCCACACAAGAATCAAGTACTTATTGCCAACGCTGCCTTGTTGTTTCAACTTAATCGGCTATTAAGTGGACTCTCCGGAAAGAAACCATATGCACTTTCTATTTTGAGCGCTTTCTCTGGCTCAGCGCCAGCCAATGTGTTCAAATCTAGCAGGCGATCATGTGATGCCCCGCCTTTCGCCACATTGTCCAAGAACAGGGGCAGCCAACCCGCATGCGGCTCTTTGACTGCTTTCGCAGCTCTCATCCGGCCCGCTGAGACCTTTTTGTCTACAAAAACATAAATTACATGTATCCTGCCAAGATCAGCCGCCGCTCACGTGGACATGATGTTTTTACCGAATTCAAATAGAGGCGCGCAAAAGCGCGTTCCCTTTCGAGAGTAGGAACGAGATGTTTAATGAAATGCATTTGGGAACTCCTCCCCTTCACGTCATTTCTGAAACTTTATGGATAACAGCAGTTGACAACTGGCCAATCGTAGCGCGATGCAGATCTGGCTGCCAGACGGTATACATATCTTAAATAGCATTTCCTTCATACTTCTCTAAACGGAATATGATAAAATTACAGAGGTTACGATAGTAACCGGAGACGTTTTCCAACCGATCACTACATTAGCCGCTGCTTACTTTTATACTTCCTGTCACCGTCAATGAGATGATATACCGTTTTTCCCGCATATATAATCCACAGACGCATTGTGTCTGCATGCTTGCATAGCTCGTGGGTTGCCATTTGAAAAAAGTATTAAAGAATTTATTTATAAACATATTAAATGTGCGATATATGTGCGAGACCTTTCTAATGTCAAAAACCCCATCAACAAATGCGAATTTAACAGTCTTTCATGCGGCTCCGCAGCCACGAGCTTATTTTGAGGCTCATTATGCTGAACAGGTTGGCCACCCCTGTCCAAGATTGAGATGTACCAGTTTCACGATAAACTCTCCCTCCCAAGTTCCTTCATTGTATCCCACTGTCGAAGGGAGCTCTTGCACTCAACAAACACTGCAACCGAGCCTCCAACAACACCACGCGGTCGCCAGCTCTTCCGCTCCGTTGTCGCACCCTATGACGCCGAGGCTTGCCTTCACCTCCACCATCAAGACATCCACCTTCGTCTTGCCCAACTTCCTACGACACCTCAGCACTCGTATCAATAGTAAAGGAGGACGACCAAAGCAAATCAACTAGAATAGGTCTCGCTTCAGTCAGCCGTACCATCTCCAAATCAACTCTACCTTCAAAATGCCTCAAACGTACGTTCCTTAAATCATATCTCTCCCTTGCAAACCAGATTTCCAAGCGTTAAGACGCAGCAGCACACTGCAGTTTCCAGCACTGCACCTCACATGCCAGCATCTAGCGACAAACGCCGCCCTTTAAGTGCGAGCTTGCCTCCGCCAGCGGTGCAGGGTTAGCAACGGCAGCACGTACCTAACTTTTCCCCTATGTTAGGCCTGCAGCCCGGCCTTCCGATCCTAGCGTGAGGCTGCCTCCGCAAGTGGCTTCGCCCCTGGCCTTTCCCACCCAATTCTCTCCACCATGCTAATTCTCCTTTCATCCCGTTCTCTGCTATGCCATTCCACAAACACTGCTGCTTAGAACCACCTCTGTCGCCAACAACAGTTGAACGCAAATCCCAACTGAACTTCAGGCTGCTGCCACCAGAGGTGGACCTATTCCCAACCAGTACATCAATATTCAGAGTTGATATTTATCGACGCTAAATGTTCATTCTTCAAGCTTCCGCTTCAAACCACTCCCTCGGAGGATTACATGTGGAGTGGAAAAGTTCAAGACTTTCCACTCCACATGTGGTCTGCTCCACATGGTCTCTACCCACTACCACCGACTCGTAGTGCATTCCATTAACACCAAGAACTTCCAAGCCAGCTTCACCATGGGTTACCTAGGTGAAATCTACTTCTCACTGCCGAAACCTAATCCTCTGCTCATCAAAGGCATATCAAGAACGCAACCCACCAGCTCAGACACCAGACAACCAATCATGTTGGAAATCCGTATCCCTACTCTCCGCCAAGGATTCTACCCAAATGTCGTCCGACCACTCAACGCCATGGTCGAGCCATATAGATTCCAGTTCCTCTGCGCGATTAGTTCAGAGGAAGTTCTCCTTTTCCGCAGTAGTGATGCACCCCCTCACTCCCGCATGAGCTCAGTTCAAATAGAAATGATTCCACCGCTGCCCCCATTGCCGCAGCAATGATGTTCCCCCACACTCCCGCAGGAGTCAGCCAAGGGGGAATTTTCCCACTGCCGCAGCAGTGAAGCCATGTTCACACTGGCTTGGTTACCTCAGATGCTCATAACCCACCATCACATCCACTCAGCCTACTTTCATTTCAGAAACTCGCAGGCTAAACTCCCATCCGTCCCACTCTCTATAGACGATTCCACCCCATTACAAGTTCCGGTTCCAAACTTCTTAAAGCTACGCTACCCCAAACCGGATTCCCAACAGACCATTCATCCAGCCATTCATTTCGCACAGGTGCAGCAACCACGGCTGTGCAAGGCCTTTTCCCAACAGTAATACAAGCATTGCGCCGCTGGTCTCCAGAAGCTTTCAAGAGCCACATCAGACCAAACAGATCGCACATTCAAACAAGGTCTTCTGTTAAGCATCAGCTCCTCCCCACTTACAACTTCATGGCCATTGCTTCCATTGCCGCAGCACTGACACTCCCGCAGGAGCAAGCTATCTCTAACTACCACTGCCGCAGCAGTGCCGCTCCCGCAGGAGCAAGCTCTCTCTAACTACCACTGCCGCAGCAGTGCCGCTCCCGCAGGAGCAAGCTCTCTCTAACTTCCACTGCCGCAGCAGTGACGCTCCCGCAGGAGCAAGCTATCTCTAACTTCCACTGCCGCAGCAGTGACGCTCCCCCAGGAGCCAGCTTCTAATTGCATCTGATATAAATTCAACTGTCAAGTTATAATTGAAAGGTTTTACTCATGCTTTTTACAAACCATACTGATTTTGTTATTTCTTGAGTGTATTTAGACGTCTGTATCCAAAGTAATTTCAAGACTCCCTTTAAGTCTATGATAAGCTTTATAAGTCTATGATATTTGGATGAACCCCTGCTCAGGGTTTATTCAAAGCCAATAAGTTTGTGAACTTTCATAAACTTTGACATTCCGATCTCCAACAGGTAAGTTTGTTTTGAAATTAAATATGTAACATGCATCTGATATAAATTCAACTGTCAATTTATAATTGAAAGGTTTTACTTATGCTTTTACAAACCATATTGATTTTGTGATTTCTTGAGTGTATTTAGACGTCTGTAACCAGAGTGATTTCAAGACTCCTGAAATTGAAACTGAAAACTGAAACTGAAACACTGCACAGAACTCCCACTGCCGCAGCAGTGACGCTCCCGCAGGAGCAAGCTCTCTCTAACTTCCACTGCCGCAGCAGTGACGCTCCCCCAGGAGCCAGCTTCTAATTGCATCTGATATAAATTCAACTGTCAATTTATAATTGAAAGGTTTTACTTATGCTTTTTACAAACCATACTGATTTTGTTATTTCTTGAGTGTATTTAGACGTCTGTAACCAAAGTAATTTCAAGACTCCCTTTAAGTCTATGATAAGCTTTATAAGTCTATGATATTTGGATGAACCCCTGCTCAGGGTTTATTCAAAGCCAATAAGTTTGTGATCTTTCATAAACTTTGATATTCCGATCTCCAACAGGTAAGTTTGTTTCGACAGGTAAGTTCGTTTTGAAATTAAATATGCAACATGCATCTGATATAAATTCAACTGTCAATTTATAATTGAAAGGTTTTACTCATGCTTTTACAAACCATATTGATTTTGTTATTTCTTGAGTGTATTTAGACGTCTGTAACCAAAATAATTTCAAGGGACTGAAACACTGAACAGAACTCCCACTGCCGCAGCAGTGACGCTCCCGCAGGAGCAAGCTCTCTCTATCTTCCAGCTCTCTCTAACTTCCACTGCCGCAGCAGTGACGCTCCCGCAGGAGCAAGCTCTCTCTATCTTCCAGCTCTCTCTAACTTCCACTGCCGCAGCAGTGACGCTCCCGCAGGAGCAAGCTCTCTCTATCTTCCAGCTCTCTCTAACTTCCACTGCCGCAGCAGTGACGCTCCCGCAGGAGCAAGCTCTCTCTATCTTCCAGCTCTCTCTAACTTCCACTGCCGCAGCAGTGACGCTCCCGCAGGAGCAAGCTCTCTCTATCTTCCAGCTCTCTAACTTCTACTGCCGCAGCAGTGACGCTCCCGCAGGAGCAAGCTCTCTCTATCTTCCAGCTCTCTCTAACTCCCACTGCCGCAGCAGTGACGCTCCCGCAGGAGCAAGCTCTCTCTATCTTCCAGCCCTCTCTAACTCCCACTGCCGCAGCAGTGACGCTCCCGCAGGAGCAAGCTCTCTCTATCTTCCAGCTCTCTCTAACTCCCACTGCCGCAGCAGTGACGCTCCCGCAGGAGCAAGCTCTCTCTATCTTCCAGCTCTCTCTAACTCCCACTGCCGCAGCAGTGACGCTCCCGCAGGAGTAAGCTCTCTCTATCTTCCAGCTCTCTCTAACTCCCACTGCCGCAGCAGTGACGCTCCCGCAGGAGTAAGCTCTCTCTATCTTCCAGCTCTCTCTAACTTCCACTGCCGCAGCAGTGACGCTCCCGCAGGAGCAAGCTTCTAATTTCCACTGCCGCAGCAGTGACGCTCCCGCAGGAGCAAGCTCTCTCTATCTTCCAGCTCTCTCTAACTTCCACTGCCGCAGCAGTGACGCTCCCGCAGGAGCAAGCTCTCTCTATCTTCCAGCTCTCTCTAACTTCCACTGCCGCAGCAGTGACGCTCCCGCAGGAGCAAGCCTCTAATTTCCACTGCCGCAGCAGTGACGCTCCCGCAGGAGCAAGCTTCTAATTTCCACTGCCGCAGCAGTGACGCTCCCGCAGGAGCAAGCTTCTAATTTCCACTGCCGCAGCAGTGACGCTCCCGCAGGAGCAAGCCTCTAATTTCCACTGCCGCAGCAGTGACGCTCCCGCAGGAGCAAGCCTCTAATTTCCACTGCCGCAGCAGTGACGCTCCCGCAGGAGCAAGCTTCTAATTTCCACTGCCGCAGCAGTGACGCTCCCGCAGGAGCAAGCCTCTAATTCCCACTGCCGCAGCAGTGATGCTCCCGCAGGAGTTTCAGTTACAGGATTGGTGTGCTTTCTTACTCCCAAGGGAGCCAATCTTTCAAATCAGTTCCACCACCACAGCAGCGACGTACCTCTTTGGTCCTGCGGCGGGTTTTTCGCTGCAGTGGTGGCGACGTGCCTCCTGCTGCCGCCGGGGCCCCGAGGGGTTTTCTCCTGCTGCGACGCTGACATGCCTCCTGCCGCTTCAAGGGCCCAGAGGGGCTTTCCCCTGCTACGACGCTGACGTGCCTCCTGCCGCTGCAGGGGCCCAGAGGGGTTTCCCCTGCTACGACGTTGACGTGCCTCCTGCCGCTGAAAGGGCTCAGAGGGGCTTTCCCCTGCTACGACGCTGACGTACCTCCTGCCGCTGCAGGGGCCCAGAGGGGTTTCCCCTGCTGTGACGTTGACGTGCCTCCTGCTGCTGTGGGGGCCCCGAGGGGTTTCCACTGCTACGGTAGTGACGTGCCTCCTGCTCCCACAGCGGCCCCGAGGGGTTTCCACCGTCACAGTGGTGACGTGCCTCCTGCTCCTGCAGCAGCCCCGAGGGGTTTCCACCGTCACGGCGGCGACGTGACCCCTGCTCCCACAGCGGCCCCGAGGGGTTTCCACCGTCACAGCGGCGACGTGCCTCCTGCTCCTGCAGCAGCCCCGAGGGGTTTCCACCGTCACAGCGGCGACGTGCCTCCTGCTCCCACAGCGGCCCCGAGGGGTTTCCACCGTCGCAGCGGCAAAGTGCCCCCTGCTCCCGCGACAGCCCCGAGGGGTTTCCACTGCCACGGCAGCGACATGCCTCCCGCAGCGACCACGGGGGTTTCCACCACCGCGGCGGCGACGCACCACCTTGGTCCTGCAGCGGCCCCGAGGGGTTTCCCCTGCTGCAACAGCGATGTGCCTCCTGCCACTGCGGGGGCCAGAGGGGTTTTCCCCTGCTAAGACGTTGACGTGCCTCCTGCTGCTGTGAGGGCCCCGTGGGGTTTCCACTGCTACGGCAGCGACGTGCCTCCTGCTCCCACAGCGGCCCCGAGGGGTTTCCACCGTCACGGCGGCGACGTACCCCCTGCCTCCCGCAGCGGCCCCGAGGGGTTTCCACTGTCGCAGCGGCGATGTACCTCCTGCCTCCCGCAGCGACCACGGGGGTTTCCCCTACCGCGGTGGCTTCATACCTCCCTTCTCCTATGGCAGCCAGGGGAGTAGTTTCAGAGGTACCCCTCATACTCCCAGAAACAAATTACACCCAATTCTCTTCTGGCAACAAATTGAACAACAAACACATACCCAATGCTAAAGCCATATCACCCCCTCCGCACCTCAAGCCCTCTACAGCAACATTCATCTGCCCTCCCGAACTCACAATATACCCCCCCCCCAGCTGTAACCTTGCAATTCTTTGGGGGGTCATCAAAATCTTCAGCGGCTGTCCGACTAGGTTGCAATTTTTGGGGGGAGTGCTCCAGGTTCGGGCTAATACCGAGCTCGGAGCCCTCTCCTCGGACAGCTCGCCAAATACGCTTACCATTCATTGCTCCTGAATCATTCGTAAGTGTGAACTCGTGAAATACAATTTACAATCGTTTTCACTCTCTTATTTGTTATTTTGAACACAAACAATTTTCAAAAGTGAATCCCCCGTTTTTATATTTCTTTGTTTTAAAAAAATAAGGCAAGAAGTATCCAAATGTGAGATTGCACAATTTTCAAAATGAAAGATAATGACATTGATAACTTTGTTTCAAACTTTATATATATAAAGATAGACAGTATATAAATGTTTGGCAAGGTTACTATAGTCAGTAGTTGGAGGAGCATCACAATAAAGAGTTATCAGGTATTGATCAGACTCTCTGCTAATACTCTAATGAGAGTTATTGTCACAGACTTCCACTCGTTCACCATCTCCAGAAAACTGATCACCTGCAACCACTGAATGCACTCCTTACTCAAACATCCTCCTCTCAGTCACTTGTAGGAACACTTCTTGTCTGGTTTTACTGTTACATGGATTCCAGAGACTCTGATGTTGCTCCAAGTTCTCCAGTTTCCTGGATTCTCATCATAGTGCCTCCTTAAATTAAGACTGTTCACTTCTGTTCTCCCACTGTTCTTTTGCACTGATATTCATCATCCCATCCCTAGATACCAGCTGTCTGCCTCTCTTTGTCAATAAACTGTGTTTACGTTTCTCACGTCGGCAATCTCATGACAGTTGACATGCAGTTGTGAAGTTACTTATAGAACAGTTCGTTGAGACAAACTTTAGAAGTTGGCTAAGAACGTCGCAGCAGAATATTTTTATAGTTTAGCATTCATCATGTTCTACTATATATAAAATATATGCAGCATTACATGATCACATGTTCTGTCATTTAGGAGTATAAAAACCATGAAATTATTACACTACCATTTACTTTTATTATTATTATTACACTGAATGTATTGAAACACTGTGAGTGTGTGAATCATATTATCAAAAAACGGAACATTTAGCGTTGTCAGGCTTTTTTTGGTGCTTAATTGATAAAACAGCAGAGCTGCATACACGTTTGGGTTTATGGCTGCGGCACATTTTTCCTGCCACTAGATGACGATGTTTTTGACACTCCTAATCCTTTGAATCTTCCCGAAATTATCAGGAAATAGCACATACTTTTTCGAAAGTCTTGTTTTTGGTACGGGTTTGTGTAATTTATGTTTTTTTTTCATTCCCTTCATGTTTCATGAAAACAAACATGACTCATTGTGTTTTATTAGTAATATCTGGATGTTATGCAGACCATAATCTGAGAAACCAAAAGAGAATGACAAAATAATCACATCTGAAACTTGATTATGCCGAAACAGAAGTAGCTTGCGTAACTTAAACAAACTCGATGGCTGTTTGTTCATTCACTCTGAGTCTTTCCTGACGACAGAATCATTATATTATATATGTTGAGCATTCATAAACAATTCCTTAAAAAATAAGCTTAACTTCATTCGATGCTGAAACGCTCCCTAAAAGCCTTTCTGTGATATAATGAGTGTTTTATTTCACTGGCACTTTAACGTGAAACAGGAATGTATAATCATGTGACACAACATCCAGAAACCCTGTCATCCATTTCAAAACAACTGCTCATATGCTTTCAGTTTCTGTACCATTTTATGAAGGAAAACACTCTTAATATCTTGAAGTGAAGGATCTGAACGTTGAGTTTATTCGTGACGTCAGTCGCCATTTTACTCTCGGTTTCGTTCGTCAGATATTTCTCTGAGCAGAACATGTTGCACAGTGCAGGTTTGCGCTGATTACTAACTAAATATGTGTTATTGTGCTGAAGCAGTCAACAATTATATATTATAATCAGATATAATCCTGATAATGCGTTATTGTTTTTACTTATTCAAATAGTTTACGTTTGGCATATCGAGAGAACAAGAATAGACTACAGAATTACCGCTTATGTTCAGATTGACGCTTGTGTGTGTGTGTTTGTGTGAGTTATTGTGTTTGCGTGAGTGTGTGTGTGTTCTTACATATATTTCGTACAAGACAGAAAAGTGTCAAACTGTAAATGTTTCAGGATATTTGTGCTGTTTTCTGTCATGTTCTGTTGTAAAACTGGTTTTCTGATTTGACTTTCAGCAGAAACAGTAACACTGTGTGTGTGTGTGTGTGTGTGTGTGTGTGTGTGTGTGTGTGTGTGTGTGTGTGTGTGTGTGTGTGTGTGTGTGTGTGTGTGTGTTTAGAAACAGACAGAAGCAGTCCAGACTTCCATCGCCCGACAGTAAGTGTGATTTATAGTTTTATAGTTCTGAGGAAACTTTAGTGATCTTTTCATCCGGTAGTTCGGCTCACTGGTGTTTTGTTCCGTTTGATATTTAGTTTTTGAATAGTTTTTCTCTCTGTTTAAACAGGTTTAAGGAGACTGTTGTGTTCGTCTGGATGGGTTAGTGTGATGGAGGAGCTTGTTTTTCATTCAGTTTAACTGTTTTATTGTATCTGTCATTCTTGATCTTTACAATAATTAATATGCTAGAATGGTATGAACTTCAACTTCATTATCTCTGTATTTATGCTTCATATCTGAACCATTTCAATATCGTGTGTAAAATAATCTTCCCCAGATTCATGAACAGTTTGTGTTTTGCAGTGGGTGAAGGTTCACATGGTGATCCGCTGACAGTAAGTCAGATTGATATTTTATATGAAACTCATCATTCAGCTGCATAACTCGTATAGTTGGTCTGGTGATAAAACTGACATGTGTCTTTCCAAATATTATATGCTTGTACTGCAGTGTTAAACAAACACATACAGAAAACAGCCCCCCCCCCATTCCATTTAAACAGAATTCATGGAAATGAATGCAACATTTGTACATTTGTTAATGTGCAACCATTTAATCAAATCCTTTATGCTCATATTTAATTTGTAAAAAAAAAAAAAGTCATTACATTTGTATCTACGTGTCCTTTTTCATTATCCCACTTTTCATACTGTAGTAATATATATACTTATATATTTACGAGGAATTCATGTGTTTGGCCGTACAGAATAACAGAAGACAAACTAAATTGTTTCATGTATTAAACATGGACATTTAATATTGCTGTAAATGATCGGATAAAATGTGACTTACACAATACAATCACATCTTAATGTGACAAAAGAAACCAAAAAGCACAGAACATACACAACATGTAACCCATCATTCACAACAGCTCTTTAATCTGTTCATCCGTCCAACTATCCGTTTGACTGATCCTTCTGTAATAGAGAAAACATGTAAGTTATATGCATAAGATATTTTGTAAAGACCGTACATTTGTTTAAATGTCTTTGCATACCATGGTTCACTAGAGCTTAATTTCTAGTGTTAAAATAGTGGAATACAACTAATTGTTGTTTACTAGTTGTAGTTAATACAACTAATACAAACATATAATACTAGAACCAGCAGACTAAAGAACAGTTTCTTCCCCAGAGCTGTCTCTTTACTGAACTCTAACCCTTGCTGACCCCACTCCTCTCTCTCCCCCACCCCCACCATCCCACTCCCCTCACAGACTCTCCTCTTACCCCCCCAACATCCCACTCCCCTCATAGACTCCTCTAACCCCCCACCATCCCACTCCCCTCATAGACTCCTCTTACCCCCCACCATCCCACTCCCCTCACAGACTCTCCTCTCCCCCCACCACCATCCCACTCCCCTCATAGACTCCTCTAACCCCCCCACCATCCCACTCCCCTCATAGACTCCTCTAACCCCCCCACCATCCCACTCCCCTCATAGACTCCTCTTACCCCCCACCATCCCACTCCCCTCATAGACTACTCTCTCCCCCCACCACCACCCCACTCCCCTCACAGACTCTCCTCTTACCCCCCCCCACCACCATCCCACACCCCTCATAGACTCCTCTCTCCCTCCCCACCATCCCACTCCCCTCACAGACTCTCATCTCCCCCCACCACAATCCCACTCCCCTCACAGACTCTCCTCTCACCCCCCACCATCCTACTACCCTTATAGACTCTTTGCCCACTCTGTTACTTACTTATTTGTGCCATTTGCACTATCGACTGTTCATTACAGTAACAACTGTTTACACTTGCACCTTGCACTACTGTACTTTAGCTGGAACATGCTCATTTGCACTACCAACTGTTCATACAGTACCAACTGTTTACATTTCGCATCTCACTTATTTGCACTGTCCATGCTCATTGCACTACCTTAATTTAATGCTCACCTTAAGCTAACAATTGTATACATCTTCCTGTAAATTCTGTTTATAGTTAGAGACATCTGTATATACATTTACATTTATAGCACATATTCACCTATAAATGCTGTTTATAGTAAGAGACACTTGTAATTATATTTATAGCACACACTCACCTGTTATAGTAATAACCATCTGTATATTTTTATTCATTGTACATATTACCTGTAAATCCTGTACATCTCCATATCCTGCACCAGGGGCGATTCTAGGATTTTGATTTTAGGGGGGCTCAGCCCCCAATAAGGGTATGATTAAAAAAATATTATTTGACTATTAGGGTAGGGTGGTATGCTACTAACCTTACTGCAATCCACTATTCCATGATTACATTATGTAAACTGCAATACATTTATGACAAAGAACTGCACCGATGTAGGTGTAATATCATAGCATTAGCAATCTATCAATAAATGCACGCACACACGACACACACCTTGATGTTCACTCTGCTCGGCGCCCCTGCAGATTGAAAAATGCGCTAAAACCAAGCAGACTCAGATAAGGGGAGGAGCCGAAACTTGACGCAGCTAGCCGCCGTTTCAAATGAGTTTTTTTTAAAGGGGACTGAAGCGATCAAAAATTTATTAATCAAATATATTTTTTAGGGGGGCTGGGCAGAAGTTTAGGGGGGCTGAAGCCCCCCTAAAAAGGGCCTAGTGACGCCCCTGTCCTGCACTTCTGCAACCATTGTATATATCCTGCACTTGCTGCTATTGCACTTCTGGTTAGACCTAAACTGCATTTCGTTGCCTTGTACCTGTACTTGTGTAATGATAATAAAGTTGAATCTAATCTAATCATCTAATCTAGTGTGGCTTTCCCCCTTACATGGTAGGCATTAGTCTTTTTGAGATGCTTTGGAACAAAATATGTTAGGGAAATTAATACTATAGCAAATAAACACTTTTAGATGTTTAACTAGATGAGGAAGAAACCTTGGGAGGAAACAGATTACACAAATATTCATCTGACCTGATGTAATCCAGCCTCACAGAATTAATAATATTTATTGCATTGCTTGTTTTTCCCCAGTTAAATGTGTAGAACAGATGATTTAGACATACTGTAAGTGATGGGTTAATATATCATCCAAAATAAAGCACAGCAATAACAACATTGAACAGCACAAGATCCAGCACTACAGTTCACATTTAGTGACAATAAATAAAATAACATGCTTTACTGAGTGAACAAAATATACAGTGATTGTTATTAAAGCTACTGAAGTTATTCAGACAAGAGCAGTGAGTGATTGTCTCTCTTTTACATATTCTTACCAATAAAAGGTGTAGAATCAAGATCTTCTACTGGGTCTGTGGAGAAGCAATATATAAAATAATCTCAATAAACGCTCTAATCATAAGCGCAGCATCACATCGGGTTCCTGCATCAGCGCAACAGGAAGCCACGAGGCCATTATTCTAATGATGTCACGTGACCGTTAGGATTTGCATCAGATGACCTTGGGAGTGGATCAAGTGGATCAACAATACTTAATAAATTTTGTTGACATATTAATAACCTGTAAATACCGTCAACTGTTCAAATTCTGTTTACTTTACCGTTATTTTTACGTTCATAGTCCGCCTCAAGTGAGTTTGTTCGTCGTGTCTAACAGGTTACGTTAGACAGTTAGACATTAGACTACGTTAGACATTAGTTTTTGTTCTGGTTAAGTTGTTTCTTTTCACTACAGCTTCTGCGATGAGAAACCCAGTCCTGCTTTCTCCGACTGAAGGGGAAGCGGAGAAGTACATGAAGGATTTCCTCCGCTTGGCTCCACGGAGGCTTTAATAATTTTATACGTTTATGTTGTACATGTTGTTATTGAAATGTATTTAATGAAGATAAAGTGTAATGTTTTATTTGTATGTTGTGTGATTAAGTTCTCTTTGTTTATGAATAAATGTATTTTTATTAAACCAACAAATGCGTGTTCTATTTTGAGATTAGTGTTAACGACTGATATTTGGTAAATTTTTGCATCAGGGAAGTTCCCTTTCAGGGAACTCGAGCTGCGTCAAAGCGCTAGGGGAAATAGCCTTGCATCAGTCACGTGAAGATCTGTGCAACCAATGAGAGATGAACGCGTGTGAATGCGTCACCGCCGGCACGTGCCGGTGACGTCATGAAGAAGAGCATAAAGCGCATCCGAAACCCGGAAGCGCCAGCTCTGAGTGTCTTCAGCATGCTGTGTCTGTGTGAGAGTGATTTGAATTTAAGCTAGTTTAAAAATCAGGAGTTGTGTGTGAAAAAGAGAATGGCGAATAAACAGACATTTAGACCTTGTGTTTTTCCCTGTCCGCGTTTTATAACGGACAGGGATACACATGTTATGTGCGTTGTCTGTTTGGGAGTGGAGCATGCGCGGTCGGCACTTGAGAATGCCGGCTGTAAGGACTGTGATAAGTTCTCCTTGCATACGCTCCGCTCCCCCCTGGCGGTCTGTAAGGAGGCCGCTCAGGCTAGTGTTCCCCGCGGTTCGGGACCTGCAGCGGCCGAGGCTTTACGGTGCTCGCAGTCATGGGGATCACAAATGGATCTCGCTGAGGCAGCTGGGATGGGTCCTCCCTTATCTCAGCTCTCACGAGATGAGGCGGGTCCCAGTCACGAGCGCACCCCGAGAGACGATCGTGCTGGGGCTCCGGCACTAGCTTTATCTAGTTCAGATGACATGGATTTAGCTAGTGTCGACTCGGTTGGGGAGGATTCGCCACCCTCCTCACCGGCATTTGAGGAGCTAGTTGAGATTGTGGCGCGAGCGGCCTCGCGTCTGGATATTGATTGGCCAGCGGAGACCAGGAGTGCTCGTCCTAGAAAGAGTATTTTGGACGAGCGCTACCTGCCTGCTCGCGTCACTCCCCCGCGCCAAGCTTTGCCTTTTATTTCCGATCTCCATGCCGAGGTATCTAGATCATGGAGAAGGCAGCCTCCGAAAGAGTTCATACACCGCTAAGTGCTATGTATACGAATCTTGTCGGGGCTCAACACTACGGTTATGGAGGGATGCAGAATGTGAACGAGGCTCTTGCTGGATACCTCGTTCCCCAGTCTGCATCCTCTATTAAAGCTCCGGCGCTCCCCACCACGCCAATGCGCGTCACATCGTCTTTGGTGGGGAAAGCATACTCTGCCTCGAGCCAGGCTGCTGCGTGCCTGCATACTACGGCACTGCTGCAGGCCTATCAGGCAGATGTTGCTTGGGGACCTCAACGAGGGAGGCAGTGGGAGAGCTGCCCCGGACCGTGGATTTGTCTCTTCGGGCCACTAGAGAGACGGCCTACTCTGTCGGCCACTCCATGGCAGCTCTGGTGGCCACGGAGAGACATTTATGGCTCAATTTATTGGCCATGAAGGATAAAGATAAATTTGTGCTACTGGATGCCCCTCTGTATCCCCCTCGGGCTTGTTTGGCGATGCCGTAAAAAGCGTCGTCGACAAGTTCCAGGAGGCTTCACGACAGCAGGCGTGTTCTTCCCCGCCGTCCTCCACGTGAGACCGCCGATCATTCGCGGTCTCAAAGCTCCGCACACAGGGCCACTCAAAAGGAAAGTGTCGCTACCCGACTTCCTCCGGAAAACCCCGGAAAGTCGGGCCGACAAGTCCAAGTTCAGTCTTGGGGTAAAAAGGGTGATATGACGGTTTTCCTTAACACTAAGAAGGCTAAAACGAAGCGGTCCTGACGCTAAGCCGCAACAAGTTGGTGTCTCCCATGTGCAGCTCCAGTCAACCCGCCACGGGAAAAACCACCCCCTCTAAGGAGGGTCCTAGAGCATTCCACCCGAGTTTCCGGAAGCCCCATCTCAGTGGTGAATATGTTCACAGTACCAGAGACCAGCCCCGGGAGGCTGGTTCCCTTAGTAGAGTTCCGGGCTGCATGGTCACGGCTACCTGGTATCTCTCAGTGGGTCCTGCGCACGGTAAAAAAGCCCAGCAGGCTCTGGTCATGGAGCAAGAAGTAGACACTCTGCTGGTGAAAGGGGCCATTGAGTATGTACCCCTCGCGAACAGCAAGTCCGGGTTTAAAATTCTAAATGAATGAGATATGACGCTCAAGCATATCGTAGTACAGATCAGGTCCTATAACTGGTCCGGCACGGTCGACTTCAGAGACGTATAATCCCTCGTCTCCATCCTTCCACAGTGGGAAGTTCCTGTGGTTCGCCTTCAGGAGGGAAGGCGTACCAGTATCGGTGCTTCCTTTTCGGTCTGGCGGTCTCGCCCCGCACATTCACCTAGGTTGTGGACGCTAAGCTCCGCTGCACTTGCAAGGAACTATCGTGTCCTAAACTATGTCGACGACTATGGCTTATTCCTGGCCAAGTCGCCGCAGTTAGCAGCACAACATCGAGATGCTGTGCCCGCACATGAAGGAGCTGGGGTTAAGGCTGAACACCAAAGAAGAGTGTACTTTCTCCCATGCAGAGAATCACTTTCTTGGGAGTCATTTGGGACTCAGTGGCCTTGACTGCTCGGCTCTCCCCCGAGTGCATTCAGGCTGTTCGTTTAGCCGTTAAGAGCATCAAGCTGGGCCAGCCACTCATGGTGGTGGCTAAAAACCAGGGGTTCTCCCCGAAGGGTAACCCGCTTCGCAATCAAGGTCACAGGGCGATGCCCACGCACCCTGAGCATGTGGAAGAACTCTTGGTTCTTGTCTCACGACGCTTAGGGCTAAACACCAAGAAGAGTGTACTTTCTCCCACTCAGAGAACCACTTTCTTGGGAGTCATTTGGGACTCAGTGGCCGTGTTTGCTGGGCTCTTCCCCGAGCGCATCCAGGCCGTTCGTTTAGCCATTAAGTGACGAGGGACATCCTTAGGGCTGAACAGCAAGAAGAGTGTACTTTCTCCCACGCAGAGAACCACTTTCTGGGGAGTCATTTGGGACTCAGTGGCCATGTCTGCTCGGCTCTTCCCCAGGCGCATTCAGGCCTTTCGTTCAGCCGTCAAGAGAATCAAGGGGCAGCCACTCACGGAAACACTTTAGAAGGTGTTAGGGCTCATGCAGCGGCATCCAGCGTTATTCCACTGGGCCAGCTGTGCACGAGACCCCTGCAGTGGTGGCTGAAAACCAGGGGTTCTCCCCGAGAACTCTTGGTCCCCTTCTTATATATCACTCTGCTCCCGGGAGTTCTGGAATGTAGCTGTGGTCTGGCCCCTTAGGGGGTCCAGCTCATAGGATCCGGTCTCTCAGCTGTGGTCGTAGAGACTATTTTTTCAGTCCAGAGCTCCCTCCACGAGGAAACTCTACACCTTGATCTTCATGTCTTGGTGTAGCGAAAAGCAGGTGAACCAAGTAACCTGTCAAGTAAGGCAAAGTGCTGGAGTTCCTGTAAGAAAGATTTCCGGCAGGGCTGTTCCCCCCCCTCTACCTTGAAGTTCTATGTGGCTGCCATAGCGCCTTGCCACGTACCTCTGGGTGGGGAGTCCTTGGGTAGGGACCCCCAAGTCACTCGTTTCCTCCGTGGCACACTAAGGCTGAGACCTGCGGCACAGACTAGGGTGCCTGTCTGGGACTGGTCTGTGGTACTCCAAGGCCTGTCCCAGGCACCCTTTGAACCTTAGAGGAGCTTTCAGCTCCTCTCTCTTAACACTCTTCTTTTGCTGGCTATTGCCTGGCTTAAGAGGGTCGGGGATCTTCAGACCCTCTCGGTGGCTCCCTCATGCCTCGAGTTCGGTCTGGGATGGAAAAACCTTTCTCCACCCGAGGTCAGGCTAAGTCCCCAAGGTTCCCACTAATGTGGCTCGGTCTGTCACGCTGCAGGCCTTCTCCCCTCCCCCCATTTGGCGATCGTGAGTAGGAGCAAGAACAAGGTCTGTCCAGTGCGAGCATTGGACGCTTACGTCCCAAGACTGCCACTTGGCGTAGGTTGGACCAACTGTTCGTTTGCTTTAGGACCCCTAAGGGGGCTCCAGCTTCTAACACAAACCCTAAGCAGGTGGATAGTCGAGGCTATCTGTCTAGCTTATGAGTCGGCCGGACATGCTTCTCCGTTGAGGGTCCGGGTCCACTCCACTCGGAGCGTGGCGGCATCCAAGGCTCTTCTCTCTGGAGTTTCCTTGTCTGATGTTTGTGCTGCGGCTGGCTGGTCCTCGCCGCACATATATATTCATGAGGTTTTACCAATTGGACCTCGATGTCGCCCCGGGAACCAGGGTGCTCTCTCAGTGAGCTGGGACACACCCGGATGCCGGCGTCGCTGAGGTGGCGTTGGTATAGCGTTCCCCTAGCGCTTTGACGCAGCTCGAGTTCCCTGAAAGGGAACGTCTCGGGTTACGAATGTAACCCTGGTTACGAGACGGGGAACGAGACGCTGCGTCTTTGCCTCAGCTCCTTGTGCCTCCGTGCTTCAGACACTCTTTTGCTGGTGCGTCCGGGTTTCGGACACGCTTTATGCTCTTCCTCATGATGCGTCACCGCCCGCACGTGCCGGCGGTGACGCATTCACACGCGTTCGTCTCTCATTGGTTGCACAGATCTTCACGTGACTGAAGCAAGGCTATTTCCCCTAGCGCTTTGACACAGCATCTCGTTCCCCTCAGGGAACCAGGGTTACATTCGTAACCCGAGACGATTTTATGTGAAGATGCGTGTCTTTGTATTTTAAGGAAATTATTGTTATTTTGTGAAGGATCATATCTTAATAAAGCGATGTCTGCGCTACGTCAATTAGATGTCTTATGGATGTTTTTAACATCTGATAAATGTCTTTAAAAGATCGGCTTACCGACGTTCAAAATTATTTACGTTTATAAACCCAAGACGTCGTTCTGACGGCGGGAAGAGACGTCTCGGCGACATCATTTAGACGAGCACACACCCTAATATATACATCTTCCAGATGAATTTCACGATGTCGCTCAGACATCTCCACGACGTACATGTGCTATCTGGGTTGGGAATTAAGAGTGTTTTTTTTCAGTCAGCATCTGTCTGCATGTGGTATTCTCTGTTCATACGCCATTCTGAGTGTTTGGTGTACAAGGGATATGAAAATTAAAATGACACTATCCATAAATGTGTTCATAAGTATATTTTGCATACATCTGGATGCCAAATGCGTGAGAGATGTTAGTTAAATTTTTTGTTAAATTGTATTTCCCAAATACACTTTGTTGAGTTTTAAATGTTGAATCTGATTACATATATCAGTAATCACAAATGGCGTAAAATTAGTAAAATAATGTGATGAATTTATAATGAACGCCTGAAGCTTTTCCCTACAGACTCCATTCAGACTTTATCTAGATAACTTCTGTCGGAGATGTGCTGTTTCTGCTTGTTATGGACTTTGACTGGTATTTAATGTTAATGTGGGGTGTAGGATGTGTGCGACAGCACAGCAGGGTCTCTGTCCTCATGAGAGCTGAGACGCTTCAGATCCTGCTACACTTTCATTACAGCTGCTTCTAGATCTCAGGTGAGGGATGTTGCATCGGCTCACTGATGATTATTTCATGCATTTATTTCTCTTGACATGCAGGATGATGCAGAACAGATGGAGAGACAGAAACTGGACTGAGTCTCTGTAAGTGTTGCTTGCGTCTCCAAACACTGATAATCAACACGATCAGCAGACGAGTGTTTATCACTGGAGATTCAGCTGTCAAGAAATCATTCTGATAAAGATTTGTTCATGACAGACCCTGGAGAAACTGTGTGAGCAATAAATAAAGTGCAATAAAACAGTGTCTTGACTCTTTTATTATCAATGTTCATCAGGAATGGGATTCTTCGTTCCTGCAGAGTTTCTCCAACCTTGATTTAAAAACTTGAATCTTTCTATTGAATCTGATGGTCATGATGAGCTGGATCAGCTGTGTTTGTTTAGGGTTGTAGCTGAACTATGTGAAACATCATAATAACTGCCAAAATAATAAATCAATATACAAAGTGTGGCATTACATATATTTATGGGGTAATTGTACTACTTGGTTTTACTATAGATCAACTACTATATACTATATTTGTGTGTAGTTTATCAAATACACAACACAGGAAGAAATACAACACGAAGGGAGGAGGAATGTAAAAAATATATATTCTTTTATTTCCCTAGTCATGAATGCTTTTATTTTACCCCACTTTTTTTCTTCATCTGAATGTTTTTGAAAGGATGTATTTTACCTCATATATAGCAGAGAAAAGATAAATACGAAAGTAAAACACTCACATGATCAGGAACTCCATCCTCTTTCAACACTCACCAGGAAGAGACTTACTTGTTATTTCTCTTTTCTGTCAAACAGACTTTAATGTCTCAACAAAAGCAGTAAAAAAATCAGTGATCAATGAAGAAATGAGTGGAGAAACTTCCAGGAAGTATTTGAAGCGTTTTTTTCTGAACTGACAGCAGATTTTTGTGACACTTGTGGTTATTCATTTTAGTTAAACTTAAAAGTGGAAGTAAAGTTCAGATTTCTGGAGTTCAAACAGAGGAAATGGCTTCAATGTCTGAAGATGATTTTTCTTGTTCTGTGTGTCATGAAATCTTCAAGGATCCTGTTCTTCTGTCATGTAGTCACAGTTTCTGTAAAGAGTGTCTTCATCAGTTCTGGAGAATCAAGGAAACTCAGGAGTGTCCTGTTTGCAGAAAACCCTCAAAAGATGATCCTCCACTTAATCTTGTGTTAAAGAACTTGTGTGAGTCGTTCCTGAAGGAGAGAAATGAGAGACGTTCATCAGGATCTGAGGAGATCTGCAGTTTACACAGTGAGAAACTCAAACTCTTCTGTCTGGAGGACAAACAGCCTGTGTGTTTAGTGTGCAGAGATTCACAGAAACATGACAATCAGAAATTCAGACCCATCGGTGAAGTGGTTTCATCATATAAGGTAAGACAGGAGGATAAATACTTAAAGGGATAATTCACTCCTGTGTTTAGTTCACTCAAAATTAATCACTCTTGTTCAAAACCTTTTCTGTCTCCCTTTGACAATAACTACCACTGACAATTCATAAAGAGATCATAAGCTTAATCCACATGAATAGAGTGGTTTAGACGAAATTTTCTTAAGAGACTCAATGTCTTTATGATGAACAGATTTCATTTAGGATTTTATTCACTTATCAACATTAAACAGATGCTCATCAGAACCTGTTTGATGAGCAATAATAACCTCTTACTGAAGTTCAAACGATTGAAGCCTTGAGAAAAATTTTGATGGCTCTTTCTTTTCATCTGTCCTCCGTGTAACTAGCACAGTTCTGCTTTGATTACAGAGGTTACTGTGAAACAGCTCTACTTCTGCTTCTTCATAACCATCACATAATAACAGAGAGCAGACTTACATTTTCATCCAGCATCTGTTGAATGTTTGTGTAACTCAGACCACATTTTGTTTAGAATTCTGAATGTGAAAATATGGGTAAAGAACACCAATATAAATGAACTGAGTCTCTTTAGAAAGGTTTGAGGGACAGAAAGCTCTCATATTTTGGCAAAAAGATCTTCATTTGTGTTCCAAAGATGAGTGAAATTCTTATGGGTTTGAAACATCATGAGGACGAGTAATTCCCTTTCCCTTTCATTCTCTTTCATTTCCCTTTCATTTCATTTCTGAGTAATTCCCTTTCTAGCGCTGTCCTCAGGGCTCGGGTCCCGCTGTAGCTGAGGCTCAGCGTCGATCTCAGTCCTGGGGATCGCAATTGGATTTGTCGGAGGGGTTTGAGACGGGCGCCGCCCTTTCTCAGCCTTCACCCGGCAGATCTAGTGCCGGCTCTCAGGCGGAAGCACGCTCGGCAGTTTCTTTCGCTAGAGGAGAGGCACCGGCGCTGCAGTTATCTAGTTCCGAGGAAATGGATGCTGTTAGTGTCGATGCTGGGGATGGGGACTCGCCACCTCATTCTCCAGCCTATGAGGAGCTGGTGGAGGTTCTGACTCTCGCTGTTGCCAGATTAAACATCGACTGGCCAGCAGAAGGGCAGGACGCTCGTCCTAGAAGCAAACTAGATGAACGCTTCCTGCCTTTTCGAGTTCAGCCTCCGCGTCTGAGTCTGCCGTTTTTTCCCGACATCCACACTGAGGTGTCGAGGTCATGGAAGAGACCAGTCTCTTATCATGTGCTTAACCCTGTCACTAGAACATATTCATCGATGATGGGGCTGAAAGAGTGTGGTTATGCGGCGCTGCCTAGGATTGAGGAGACTTTAGCCAGTCATTTGTCTCCTCAATCGGCGTCGCAAAAGACCCCGACGCTACCCACCAGGCCATTAAAAGCTACATCGGCTCTGGTGGGTAAATCTTACGCTGCCGCTGGTCAGGCTGCGGCTTGCCTCCACACAATGGGGCTGCTGCAAGCCTACCAGGTGGACGTACTAGGTGACCTTGATGAGGTCGGGGGAATCGGTTGCCCGGCGCAACTCAGCGACCGCCTGGGGACCGATTCCCCTGCCCTCATCAAGGTCACCTAGTATGGCGGTCCATGGCAGCCTTGGTGGTTACGGAGAGGCATCTCTGGTTAAATTTTTCAGAAATGCAATCGAAACATAAAGTTTTTTGCTTGACGCTCAGCTTGTGCCTCCAGGTCTCTTTGGCGACGCCGTCTCTGATGTTCTCGGGAGACACCAGGAGGCCACCAAGCAGGCGGCGGCGTTCAAAAAGCTCCCCCGCCACTCTCAGGTCTCCGGGGCTGCTGAGCGGGAGCAGCCCCAGAAAGCTAGCTCCTCCCATCAGGTTTCCCAAAAACAGACCGTTGCCACCCGGACTCCTCCCCAGAAAACGGAGGGCCGGAGGGGGACGCTCTCACCCGCAGCCCTCAAATATTAGGCCGGATCTGCGGGGAAACGGTCCTGACGCCAGGAGCATCAGACCACTGAGGGCTGTCCCCATCGAGGCCAGGCGGTGTTCACCTCTGCCTACGGGGCCGTCTCGCTAACCCTGCCACCATGTGTGCTTCAGGGCGCAGCGGCCCCCAGCTAGTGTTATTCCCAGTGTCCGCCCGGAAACGTTGCAGCACCAGGATGCTCGCTCCCTCCGAGGAGGGTCCTAGAGCCATTGGTATGGTCGCTCCGTGCTGGTTCACCGCTTCAGGGCACCGAGCTGGTTGCTCGAATGATACCAGATCAATACCAGAGGCCAGTCCCAAGGGGCTGGTTTCCTTAGTAGATTTTTTGGCAGCGTGGAGACTTCTGCCAAATGTATCTCGTTGGGTCCTGCGCACCATTCAGTGTGGTTACACCATTCAGTTCCGGGCTCCACCACCCAGGTTCACAGGGGATCTAGTCACTACAGTGGCCCCCTAGCAGGCTCTGGTCATGGAATAGGAAGTAGAGACACTGCTGGAGAAAGAGGTCATAGAACGTGTTCCCCTCCCAGACATAGAGTCAGGCTTTTACATCCGATACTTCATAGTTCTCAAGAAGGATGGAGGTCTACGTCCCATTTTGGATCTGCGTATACTCTACAAGTCTGTATCACAGCTCAAGTTCAAAATGCTCACTCTGAGACAAATCGTTCCACAAATCAGTTCCAAGGACTGGTTTGTGACGATAGATATGAAGGATGCGTATTTTCACATCTCCATCCTTCCTCAGCACTGGAGGTTCCTCAGGTTTGCCTTCGGGGATGAGGTATACCACTATCGGGTCCTCCCGTTCGGCCTAGCTCTATCCCCTCGCACTTTTACCAAATGTGTAGATGCAGCTCTTGCACCTCTTCGCCTTCAGGGCATTCGTATTCTCAACTACCTAGACGACTGGCTAATCCTGGCCCAGTCGAGGCAGCTGGCGATTCGGCATCGAGATGTCGTTCTCGACCATATGAAGGTGCTGGGGTTACGGCTGAATTCCAAGAAGAGTGTACTCTCCCCTCTACAGAACACCACCTTTCTCGGGGTGGTCTGGGATTCGGTCTCGATGCGAGCGTGCCTTTCTTCCGCCCGCATCCAGTCAATCCTCTCAGCCGTGAAGCAGATAAAACTAGGCCAGTCACGCACTGTGAAGCAGTTCCAGAGACTGTTAGGGCTCATGGCAGTAGCGTCCAACCTCATTACTTTTGGCCTGTTGTACATGAGACCCCTTCAGTGGTGGCTTAAAACCAGGGGGTTTTCCCAGATGAGCAACCCATTTCACATGATCAAGGTCACTACTGCTGCCTTCGTGCCTTAGAAATGTGGAATAATCCCTGGTTCCTTTCCCAATGCCCAGTGCTGGGAGCTCCCTGTTGTCGCCGAGTGCTTATGACGGATGCATCCCTCACAGGCTGGGGAGCATTCCTAGAAGGACGCTAAGCACAAGGTCTGTGGAGCGGGCCCCATCTCTCCTGGCACATAAACTGTCTGGAAATGATGGCAGTCTATTTGGCCCTGAGGAGCTTCCTCCCAGATCTCAGGGGCCATCATGTTCTTGTTCGTTCCGACAGCACATCGGTGGTCGCCTATATAAACCCATCAGGGGGGTCTGCGTTCACATCCGCTGTACAAACTGATCTGTCAGATCCTCCTGTGGTCCCACTTACAAGCCATTTACATCCCTGGGACTCAAAATGTGCAAGCAGACATACTGTCAAGGCAGGGGCCGAGGCCCGGGGAATGGAGGCTCCACACCGAGGTGGTGGAGCAGATATGGGAGAAATTTGGCCAGGCCCAGGTGGATTTGTTCGCGTCTCGAGAGACCTCACACTGTCCACACTGGTTCTCCCTGTCTCATCCAGCGCCTCTCAGTCTGGATGTTATGTCTCAGGAGTGGCCGAGGCTACCCCTGTACGCCTTTCCTCCGATCGCTCTGTTCCCGGGGGTTCTGGAGAGAGTTTGCTGGGACAAAAGGTCCGGCTCACCTTGATTTCCCCACGTTGGCCGGGCAGAGAGTGGTTCCCGGACCTGATTTCCCTCCTAGACGGCTCTCCATGGGAGATTCCGGTGAGGAGGGACCTTCTGTCCCAGGCAGGGGGGCTAATACTGCACCCCCACCCACAAGTTTGAAATCTGTGGGCTTGGCCCACTGAAGGGGCCCAGCTCTTAAGTTTCGGTCTCTCAACCGAGGTTGTCGAGACCATTCTCCACTCCAGAGCTCCCTCCACGAGGAAACTCTATGGCTTAAAGTGGAGACTCTTCACTTCATGGTGTAGCAAGCGTCAGCTGGACCCAGCTAACTGCCCTGTTGGTTCAGTACTGGAGTTATTGCAAGAACGCTTTGCTTCCGGGTTATCTCCATCCACCCTGAAGGTGTATGTGGCGGCGATAGCAGCCTACCACTTCCCTCTAGGTGGGCTCCCTCTCTGGGGAGAGACACTCTTATTACCTGTTTCCTCCGTGGCACCTTGAGGCTAAGGCCTGCAGTACACTTGAGGTTTCCGTCTTGGGATTTGACTCTGCTCCGCGGTCTATCCCGGGCTCCCTTTGAGCCTATTGAAGAAGTGGCTCCCAAGTTCGTCACTTTCAAAACTCTTTTTCTCTTGGCTATTTCTTCTCTAAAAAGAATAGGAGATTTGCAAGCTCTTTCGGTTGCTCCTTCATGCCTTGAGTTTGCCCCTGGCATCGTCAGAGCTTTCCTTCATCCCAGACCTGGGTATGTCCCTAAAGTGCCTACTTATGTGGTAACTCCTGTGGTACTGCAGGCCTTTTGTCCTCCTCCCTTCCGGGAACCGGACCAGGAACAGAGGAATCTCCTTTCCCTCGCCTTTGGCAGGTCGTGCCCATTCAACTCAGGGTATGGCCGCTTCCAAAGCTCTTATTTCTGGGGCTTCTCTCAGTGATATCTCTGATGTGGCAGGTTGGTCCTCTCCGCACACTTTTATCAGGTTCTATAATCTAGACCTAATCTCTACCCCTGGGGCCCGGGTGTTGTCATCTGAGTGCGATCACATCTGACAGGCTCTTGTTGCTATGGCAGCGTTGGTATATCATTCCCACAGCGCTAGACGCAGCGCGAGTTCCCTTGAAAGGGAACGTCTTGGTTACGTATGTAACCTTAGTTCCCTGAATAGGGAACGAGACACTGCGTCTCGCAGCCATACCTCCCACAAGCCTGCCAACAGCATCTACTTCAGAGACAGAAGCTGCCTGCTGTTTGGCGTGGCTACTATGAATAGATTCCTGGTTCGTGACGTCAACCGCTTCTGACGTCTCATCATGCGATTGGACAGATTGTATACGTGCTTCATGACGGATTCACGCAGGGGCGTTCCCACAGCGCTAGATGCAGCGTCTCGTTCCCTATTCAGGGAACTAACGTTACATACGTAACCGAGGCGTTTTAGAATGAGAGACGACAGAATTTTTATATTTGGGTGAAATAACTGTAGCCAGGTAATGTAAGTTAAAGTGGGTGTTTCTGAAGTATAGGAGTTTTATCCAATCGCTGGTTGTGCTGCAGTGACTCCTCTAAGACTCCTCTAAGAGCCGGAGAGCCGCCCAGACCCGATTCATTTGTGAACTGTGTTTTGAGTTCAACAGGAGAGGAGTAGGAGAGGTTTTCTTTTCCTTTAGGAAGAGCAGGACTCAGATCCTTTGAGATTTGTTTATTTTTTCCTTTCTTCTATTTCGTTCTTCAAGGAAAGACTGATTCATTCTGTGTAACTGTTATAATTGAGTGAATGATTTCTATTTCTTTTACTGAATGTGTTATTTTTTTATAAAGCTATTGACTGTTTTTCCATCTGGTTGTATATAATCAGACTGATACTGTTGAGTTATTCAAGTGTTTTATTTATTTCTTTGATTTGTAAGATAAATGGTGGTTCATATGATGATTAGCAAATTATAAGAGTAATTAATTAGCTTTGCAATATAAAATTTCAAAAGACAGAGTGTTGCATTGGTCATTCACCTGCTGAGTGTCAATCCTCTCTCCAAAAGCCGTGCTCTTCTTCTGATTCATTGGTACATATTGAGTATGCAAGTGTGACACATCAGACACGTGCGCGTTACTAAACCCATTAAGCTTATGCATTACATGAATGAAAATATCAGAGAAACCAATAGTATCTTATAGATGTTCTCCTTAAATTCTAGGAGGAGTTTGATACGGCACTGAAGTCCTTACAAGAGAAACTCAAACACAAAGAAAACATTAAAGGAGAGTTTGAGAAAACAGTTCAACACATCGAGGTGAGGATTGACTCCTTTAACATGTTTATAGATTTGATTAAAAAACCTGACATGATATCTGTGACATAAATATTAGTTCCTTTATTGACATGAAAACACACACACCCACCCACACACACACACACACACCTTTGGTTTTCATGTTTTATGAAGATTTAGACATAACGATCAGACTACAATACATGTTTGAACTGTTTAAGTTGAAAGTAACTTGCCCTGATAATCATAAAACAAGTCAAGATACACACCAGTAATTTTATTTTCTAAGGCATGTTTGAAAAACGACTTAAATGTCCTAATTGAACTAAGGTCTAATCCTGGCTTAATCTAAACCCTGTTTGTGAAACCGGGGCTGAGAGTGTTTGTTTAAAACTGGGGGTTTTGCTGTGTAAGGTGTTTTATTTATTTATTCATTTATTTTAAATATGTTATGATCTGTCAAAATAATTGACTTCTTAAAAGTTTCTCAAAATTTGTGTTATACTCTCAAATGATATCACATAAGAGAGGCTGATGAGATTCATGTATTTTCACTCTACAGACACAGAACATCTAATAATACATTACTAGTACTTCAGAAAGATAAAGTTGTTGTTTGACTAACCCACATTTCTCCACTCGCTCTTCATGCTGCTGCAGAATAAGTTGCATCTTTGAGATGATTGAAGATGATGTGATTTAATTTCAGTCTCAAGCTGATCACACAGATTAAACTGCAGTTTGAGAAGCTTCATCAGTTTCTCAGAGATGAAGAAAAAGCTACAATCACTGCACTGAGGGAGGAAGAGGAGCAGAAGAAGCAGATGATGAAGGAGAAGCTGGAGGAGATGAACAAACACATCTCAGCTCTTTCACACACAATCAAAGACATGGAGGAGATGATGAAAGCCAGTGACGTCTGCTTTCTGAAGGTCTGATTTCACATCATTGGTTGATCATTGGTTCATTGATTGAGTTCTGGATGATAAATGGTGTGTTTGTTCTGCAGGAGTTTCCAGTCTCAATGGAAAGGTGAGTGATCTGCTGGTGTCTCTGGTCTCTCTGGTTCTGATCCAAAGCCACTGCAGTTCTGACTCCTGAATGTTCTTCCAGAGTCCAGATCTCACAGCCGGATCCACAGATGGCTTCTGGATCTTTGATTCATGTGCCGCGTTACTTGGGGAACCTGCCGTTCAGAGTCTCGAAGAAGATGCAGGACATCGTCCAAAACTGTGAGTCTGGAGAAGATCTGTGCTCTTACACACACTGGAAATCACACATGGGTGTTTCATGACACAAAAGCAATAGATTATTTCAGTTTGAAGTTTATATACAATCATACTCTGGTATATAATAAATATTATCAACTATTTTTAAACTCAACAGTATACAAGTGAAATATCCTTGAATCTCCATTTGTGATTTTTCAGACTGAAAGACTGAAGTTCAAATATAATATTGTGAACTCAAGGAAATTTAGCAGCTGGTCCACAAAATCTACATAATACAAGCTTCATCAAAAGACCAACAGCATCATCTCACAAACATCAGGATTACACATATAGAAATTACCATCAACCATCTGTTATTAATGACAAACATAAATATAAACGTATTGTGTCACAAACACCTTTGTGTTAAAAGCAGGAGAATTCACAACACATATATATATATATATATATATAAGTTGATAAGATTCTGCACTCCTGATTTTTACTAGTAAGACTTTGATTACAGAGCTCTACAAATTGTTACTAGTAAAAATACAAATTAATGATATGTTGAATTGGAGAACTCTGTTATTGCAATCGTACTAGTAAAGACATGATTGTTTCTAGTAACAGTTGTATTGTAGAGCTCTATATTCATCATTCATCATTTCCTCATTATGATAATTACGCCTCATTCATATTCACAAAATGAGTAACGGCTCTTCCGGTTGTTCAGTCAAGCTGATTTTATGATAAATATCAAGAGACAGAGGCTCTAATGATCTGATAATCAATATAAGTTATTCTATTTTTGGTGTTGATTTAAATCATTATAAAATGAGCATTTTTTGATCATTGAAACGATCATTCAAAACAAGCGCTTAAAACACACACTCTCACTCAAACACGCACTTAAAACACACACTCACACTCAAACACGCGCTTAAAACACACACTCTCACTCAAACACGCGCTTAAAACACACACACACACTCAAATACGCGCTTAAAACACACACATACTCACTCAAACACGCACTTACAGTTTTTTACGATTGCTAAGCAGCAGTGAGCACAACTGGAGTCACATGTGCAAAACTCTAACTACAGTCTGCAATACCAACACTCACCTGAGCTGAACAGTTCACATCACCTGCAAAACCCATTCCAAGCAACACAACTCTTAACACACGCCTCAAAACAGCTCATGCAGCCAAACACTGTACACAACCCTCGCTGAGATAACACACACTGTACACAACCCTCACTGAGATAACACACACTGTACACAACTCTCACTAAGATAACACACACTGTACACAACCCTCACTGAGATAACACACACTGTACACAACCCTCACTGAGATAACACACACTGTCACTCTGAACACACTGAGAGTAAAAACACTAGCATCAAACACCAAAACAGAAAATACTAACTTTTCTTTACAGTTTGAACAATTTCAGTGACTTCATACAAACTAATATTTTCTTCAAAGAACAGAGTGACATTCTTTCAAATGATTCACAGTATTTACATTTTTAAAACATAACAGTTCTTGAAGGTAAATGAAAATCAGCAGTTTGCTTCAATAGTCTGTAGTAATTTACGGATTTACAGTAATGAGAAAAAAAAGGTAGAAACTAAAAGTACATACTGTTATTCGAACAAATTGAAGGGCTAATCCTGCCTCTCTGTAGCATCAGCCACAGGTTTTCATCAACATCACATCTAATGTTCTCTCTCATGCTCCTGGGGAAGAATCCAGGTTTGTAACATTATCCAAATATATCATTATCAGAACTCTATCTTGATTATCCCACAGTTTTACAGTATTGCATTGGTGACCATAACCATGTCAACAATAGCATTTCCCTGCGCATCTGAAAATAAATTTTCTCTTCTCTTACATATATATATATATATATGTGTGTGTGTGTGTGTGTGTGTGTGTGTGTAAATATTCTATAATTGCAATAAAAAATAAATTCCTGTAATGTTTTCATTTACTGTAAGGATGAAACTCTCACCTGTTTGAAAGCTGGAAAATTAGCATGACAGATGCCACTGTGGAACTGTGCAGATTGGGTTGCACCCTCAACCCTTCCTCTCTCAATGAGAGACCCTCATTCATGACATGTCAATAAGTTTAGCACTTATTTCATCTGAAATAACAGCTATTTGTCTTCTTTGTCTTCCTCCAATAATCCACCCTCTCCCTGCTACCCTTCTCCCTTCACAAACCTGTCTTCCATGTTCCATTTCCAAATTTAGTTCTTCTGAGCTCTACCTATATAGGTCTAAAACAGCTGCGTAGCCTTTCAGCTGAAATTGCAATCAGCAGTGTTTGAAAGGCACAAGCTGAAATCTATTTTTTGATTGAAATGTTATATAAATAAATATTATATAATATTATGTATAATGAAATATTATATATTTTTTGAATGATAATAGTTTTGATTGTGTGGTTAACAGTTTTGACAGCAGTGTGTTAGCATTTGAACAAAATGCTGTAAATCTGTAGTGTTGTGCAGGTTGTGGTTAAAGTCATGGGATAAGTGTGTAGAGTTTTGAAAACTGTGTACTAGCAATGAAAACGAGCTAGAGTTTGGTCACAGTGAACTGCTGCTCATATATTATGATTAATAATATAATCTGGTTCTTCTCAAGGTTTTTTATCTCCTATTTTGAGTTTTTCTTGACACTGTCATCATGGAAACAATGAGTGTTTGTCCTGAATCCTGTTCCTCTGATTCTTACAGACCAGGGGCATATTCTTTGTACGTCGCTTACTACATCCAAGATCAGTTGACATATCCGGGATGAGGTAATCGCGCTAACTATGAGCTGGATTATTCAGTTCTTTGAACGCACCTGTTCTTGATGATTAGTATAGCTGGATTGAGTTATCTGAGATCATTGCGTGTTCATGTGCTGGTTTAAAAGGGGATATGTATCGATAGTAGAAACACTGATCAGCAACATTTTGATTGGTCAGCGAGCATGCTGAAAGAGCGCGCGCAGTATTTCTCGGCGGCGCGTCGCTGAATTTCAGTGTTTAATTTAAACACAAATCAACACTTTAAAGGCTGCAAAAGCCAGGAGAGAGGACTGGCAAAAAGTTGACTGGCAAAAAGACTGGCAAAAAATTTAATTTGTGAGTTGCCTAGTGATCATGTGTGTAATTATATTGACTTATATTAATTGTATTACAAAATCCTCTTTTATATTAGAGCCATCGCAGAACCCACTAGGATTTGGGAACAAGTAAAAGTAAAATGCAAAAATATTCTACAAAATAGTATATTTACTACTTGCACTGTGCTGCAAAAAAAAAGTTAATTCATGAAATAGAATTGCAAGAACTACTAGATGGGAGAAGTTTATTTTATAAACTTCAGTTGGCTTGAGAAAGCCTAGCCTGAAAGTTTAAATTAGTTGTGAATGCTAAGCTTGAAAAGTTTTGAGAGTTTAAACTTTAAAAGATTTAACATGAATTAACATGTCAGCGAGAAAACAAAGTATTATTCACATTAGTGAAAACTGACCGTTGGGGATCAGTATTAGTAATTGGGGATTAGTATTTCTATATATAGTATATGTCAGGAATGATTTTAAAAATACTAATATTTAAGTTATTTTATTTTACATGAAGAAAGGCTTTATATATATATATATATACCTGTGCGGGGAAACCCCAGTGGATTCTGGTTCATCGCCTTAACCACTCAGCCACTGGTACATACGTATAGAAGATGCATGTGTGCAATGCGGAGACGAGGAGACGGGCCAGGCAGTTTCCCAAACCAAAATTGCAAAGGTGCAAACACAGAGAATACATCCACACACAAACCATACCACATAACGTTAACGATATCAACTGACAACTGAGGAATGAACAAGGAGAACTTAAATACTGGCTATGATTAAACTGAAACTGATTACTAAGTGATGACGGGACTGCTGAGTGACAGTGAGATAAGGAACAAGGAACATGTGACAAAGACAAGGCAAAATAAGAGTCCCGAGTGATGTGAAAGTAACATAAACGTGACAGTTGGGAGGGATGCTGTCCAATTAGAGAGAAGGATCTCATGGCTTGGCTAGCATCAGGAACCAATGGGAGAGCAGGAGGATGGTGGCGAGTCTACTATAACTAAGATGGCGGCGTGCGGCGCGAATCTCGGACTTTCAGAAACCTTTCGTATCTTGAAAACTTTTCGTATTTAGAGCAGTAAAATTTTTCGTCTTTGCTTTCGTAACTTGGATTTTTCGTAAGATGAGCCTTTCGTATCTCGAGGTACCACTGTACTATTTAGATGTATATAAATACTTCCTTCATGGGAAACAAAATAACTTAAATATTAGTATTTTTTTTTAATATATATAGTATATATAAAAGACTACATATAGGTAGGGATGTGCCAAACGAAGCTTCTGAAGCAATGAAGCTTTTACATGAAACTGTATCGGTGCTTCGAAGCTTTTGACACAGTGCTCTGCTGGTGCCATCTGGTGCTCAATACAAATTCCTACACCAACTGTGTCATTCAGATGTTTTGTTCATTTGGGAAGGTTTATTTGTATGTTTAATAAGTTTAATTGTATTGTGCAACTTTGTGTGTGTGTGTGTGTGTGTGTGTTTGTATTCCTTACAAAACAACAAAAACATGCATATTGTTAAAAAACAAACTAAAAAACAAATGCACAATTACAAATGCATTTACCGTATTTTCCGCACCATAAAGCAAAAGGTTATAAGGCGCAGTCTCTATTACGGGGTCTATTTATGTACTTAACCCATGCTAAAACATACGGTCTACAAAAAAAAGGTAACGGAAGCAAAACAGTAAGTTTAGTTGAACTTTATTCTACTATTTAACAATAGGCTACACTCACATTATGTTTTAATCAATCCATCAAAGTCATAATCTTCTGTGTCTGAATTGAGCAGCTGGGCAATTTCGTCATCAAACATGCAGGTAAAATTTGACTCCCTGCACAAATCTTTGACTCCCCCCTCGAATGCGTTCATTCATACAAGCTTCCTTGAGTATATTCGCTTATTGCTCAATATTTTTTTCTACACCGCAAACACGCAGAACGTGCAAACACCCACCCAACATGTGAAAAAAATTATTAAATATTATTATATTTAATATAATTCATGCACAAGTAGCTACAATGAGTAGCTACAAGTACATTTTTTCTAATCTTCATGCAACAGGAACATCATTTCAATGTGAAAACAACAGTTTTGCTGGTGCAGTCCATCTGACATGTTTTTTTGCATTCTTAATATACAAATGTAATATACTCACTTAATGGACAATTTCATTTTATATGTATTAATTTGTGTACTCAAAACATCCGCGCACTATGGGACGGCTCAATCTATGCGCTCTGTGAGTCCGTCGTGACGTGTTAGTGAGGTAACGAAGCTTCGTTCACGCAGGTCACGTGACAGCCCCATTTCAAAGCACTAGTGTGTCGAAAACTCGAAACGTGTGTCGACACAGGGTGTCGAGCTACCCATCCCTACATATAGGTCTTGAAACATCTTGAAAGTGGTTAGCCTATATTAATAATGCTTAATTACATCTTTAAAACAGAAATAAAACAAAGTATTAATCACATTAGTGGAAAAACTGACCGTTGGGGATCAGTATTAGTAATTGGGGATTAGTATTTCTATATATAGTATATGTCAGGAATGATTTTAAAAATACTAATATTTAAGTTATTTTATTTTACATGAAGAAAGGCTTTATATATATATATATATATATATATATATATATATATATATATATATATAAAGCCTTTCTTCATGTGAAATAAAATAACTTAAATATTAGTAACTCAATTACTAACTCAGGGTTCGGGAAGGATGCGAGGACCCAATTGCAAGGGGAAGACAATTTATTGACAGAAATAAAAACAAAAACAAGACTCAAACAAAAGCACCCCAAGTGGGGGAAAAACAGACAAGGACAAGACTAGGATTCACTAGAAATAACTAGGATTCAACTAGGACTCCACTTGGATTCAACTAGATCTCAACTAGAAAATAACTAGGACTCAACAAGACATCAGGACAGGAAGTTAACGAGGTAAAGCAGCTGGGGCAAATCAAACTAATGACAATGAAACAAGACGGGCAGGGTAACAGACAAGACATGAACACACAGCCAATGCGCATCGCTGCATGTTCACATTAAACAAGACGTCGCGCAGCTGGTGACAACCAAACTGCGCGTGACAAGAACACACAACATGAAAGCATGCGGCCTATGAAAACATGAACCGCATGCTTACAACACTGCACACAGACACGACTCACAACATTGCAGTAGTGTCAGAGCTCTGCCAGAACAACAAGAGATTACTAGACTGAATGTGGCAGAACCCTGACAATATATATATATATATATATATATATAAGTATTTTTTTAATATTATAATTCTATTAAATATACTATATTGAACCTTCAGCAACAGTTTGCTCTCGTAAAAACGGACAGGACATGTTGTGACAAACATCCCACATCACTTCCGCTTATAAAGCCGTGATCTAATCCTGCCATCATGAAGTAAGCTGCTCTGAGCAGTTTCAATTCAACGGACCTGTTACTATGACAACCAGTCCCGGATGAGCGTCGAAGAACCGAACAATCCAAGATCATGTGAAATCGCCAACAATCTAATCCAGCTAAGCGAGTTAGTGAGGTACAAAGAATATGCCCCAGGGTTTACAAAATTAGAGTTTGTGAATTTATGAAAATCTTATAATGAAAATCTAAATTAAAGTCAAAGGCTGCACAATTAATTTGAAATCAAAATGAAATAATGTTATGGTTTAATGTAGAATAAATGTTTCATTGATGTTTAATCAATGTTTCATTCACAGCACAAGCTGCTCCACACAAACTCCATCATGAATGTGTTTCACTGATCTCAGAACAGCTGATGACATTGTTAAATATAACTGAGCTTTTCTGAAATCAGTGTAAATCACGGCTTATTGCTTGTATAAAATGATTGTGACATTTGCAGCGACACACTGATGCAACTTTACAGTATTCACTTTACTTTATACATTACATTAACATTTACTTGATTACTTTCTACAATTAATACAATTCCAACACTTTTGTGGTTTGAGAAAATGACATGATAAAGCTTGAGGAAAGAAGATCTGAAGATTTGAAAGAGAAAAATATAAAAACAAATATTAGTATTCTGTAAAAAAATATCATTTATATAATTTAACAGCACAAAAGGTGTTTTTGCAAAAGTAATAAACTAACATTTGTTTTCATGTTTGTAATCATAACAGAGACAGTTAAGAAAATGTTTCAATGAAGTTAAAATAAAACGTTCCCTGAAGGGGAACAAGATGCTGCGTCGAAGCGCTAGGGAAATACCCTGATGTCAGTCACGTGAAGATCTGTGCAACCAATGAGAGTCGAACGCGTGTGAATGTGTCACTGCCGGTGACGTCATGAGAGAGCATAAAAACACGACGGAACCCGGAAGCGACAGCAAAAGAGTGTCTGAAGCGGGCCCGGAGGTGCAAGGAGCTGAGGCAAAGACGCATCGTCTCGTTCCCCTTCAGGGAACCAGGGTTAAAAACGTAACCCGAGACGTTCACTTTCATATTTTGTAAAGTTAGGTGGAAGGCTAGTTCACTACAGTAAGAAATGTGACAGGAGACAAAGATCGTTTCACTGTTTATATCTTTACGATGATTTCTTTACAGATTCAGCATTTTACAGCCATTTAGATAACAGAGGTGATAAACGTGGTTTTGTCAATGACACAAATAAAATATATAAGAATCTGCATACAGTAGCATACTGATTCTTCTCAGTATACAATATACACATTAATGTTGTGAACAGCATGTGTAGCACAAGGGTCACTAATTTGCTCTTGTCACTAATATTCAATATAGGCCAATAGGTTCAACTATGGAGTCGTAATGAAACCCACAGTGGTGTCCACCACTAAACTTTACTGTTTTCTGGGTGAATCTCGGATCCATGCGGGCTCCAGTAGGTTTCCGGCAATGTTTGCGGTGACTGTGGTGAAATTCAACAGATTAATCTGAAAAATCCACCTTCTGACAATTTTCCAGAGTCCATCCTTTTAGCAGGCTGTGAGCCCTGGCAAATGCCACAAGGTTTTTCAATTGTCTTTTGTTTAGTTCAGGCTTCTGGGCACTGATTCGACTGTGGAGGCCATTTCATTAACAGAATCCGACAAATAGTTCTGGTTTACACAGGGACTTCAGGTGATCAGGTCTCGTGGAGCTGTGCTGCAGTGGAAAATGGGCTGGCCTTGGATTTTTGAGCCAACAAACGGTTCTCTCGAGCAGTTTTCTTGCGGGGTCTGCCTGACCTGGGCTTGTCAAAAACGTCTCCAGTCTCTTCAAATCTTTTTTTTATGCTCTGTACTTGACGCTGAGACTCATTGAAGGTGTCTGCGACATCAGCAGTGGATCTGGTCTTCAGCCTCTTGATAATCAAAATTTTAGTCTCAGGGTGAATCTTAGGCATATTTGCAGAGGACTAGTGTCAGTTGATGTGAAGGTCTAGTGTACTGGGGTTCTTTTTATACACACCTGAGACCTCACTGTTCCATTATTAGTCACAGGTGAAGCTCATATGACAAGGCAGTTTCGACAGTTTCGACTTTTTGACAGTTTTGTTTTGCACTGAAACATTGTTACAAAAGTTGGGATAAAAATTTGCCATTTCTTGTAAAAACAAAATCTTGATTAGATATATAAATCAGTGGCACTTCAGGTCAATTTGTTTACAAGCAACAAGACCTTTGTCTGGGACTGTATATGAAACTTCAATCCAGTTTGATTATGAGAATTTTCAAGAATACAAGACACTCTACACCACCATAAAACCTTATAATATTTACAAATGTAAGATTTGACAGTTCACTCAATCACATTCCAACAAAACCTCGTAGTGTTGAACACTTGAAGAAAATAGCTAAGAAGAAACAGTTAAGAAGAAAACAGCTAAGAAGCTCAGTTTGAAAAGTACGTTTGAAAAGTTCAGTTCAAAAGATCTGAATCACTTGGAAATGATTCGATCCACAGTTCCAAAAAATGTCCATTTGAGTAAGGGAAAAAATTCTCTCTTAGTAGTTTATAAAGCTATCATGCAATCAATTCTTTCATACCCAATTCCTCTGGTGTTGGTAAGAAAAACAAATCTCACATTAGTTATCGCATCGTCATGTTGAACATGTTGAACATCCTCTTTCAACACTTACCAGGAAGAGACTCACATGTTATTTCTTCTTTCTTTCACACTGACTTTAATATCTAGACAAAAGCAGTAAAAAATCAGTGATCAATGAGGAACGAAGATTAAAAACTTTCAGGAAGGCTTTGAAATGTTTGTTTTTGAACTGACAGCAGATTTTTGTGACACTTGTGGTTATTTATTTTTGAAATCTTGATTCAGAAAGTGAAAGTAAAGTTCAGATTTCTGGAGCTCAAACAGAGGAAATGGCTTCTCTATCTGAAGATGATTTTTCTTGTCCCGTGTGTCATGAAATCTTTAAGGATCCAGTTATTTTATCATGTAGTCACAGTTTCTGTAAAGAGTGTCTTCAACAGTTCTGGAGAATCAAGGAAACTCAGGAGTGTCCTGTTTGCAGAAGATCCTCAAAATATGATCCTCCACTTAATCTTGTGTTAAGAAACTTGTGTGAGTCGTTCCTGAAGGAGAGAAATGAGAGACGTTCATCAGGATCTGAGGAGATCTGCAGTTTACACAGTGAGAAACTCAAACTCTTCTGTCTGGAGGACAATCAGCCTGTGTGTTTAGTGTGCAGAGATTCACAGAAACACGTCAATCACACATTCAGACCCATCGGTGAAGTGGTTTCATCATATAAGGTAAGACAGATTTACAAATGAGGATAAACTCTTCAAGGGATTGTTCAGCCAAAAATAAAAAGTCTGAAATTATTCTTGGTTCATAAAGAGATGGTAAAACTAATTCCTATGAATTGAGTGGTTAAGTCTAAATTTTCTGAAGACTTTATCGATTTATAGGAACAGATTTCATTTAGGCTTTCATTCAAATATGAAGATTAACAGATGATCATCCAACACACAAGAATAAACCTCTTCCTGAAGTTCAAACGCGATGCGTAACACGAGAATGAGCCTCAGTGATTCACATGTATGTCTGTTAAAAATCTAGCAAGTGTCTGCTGTGTAAAACATCTAAATATCTGAGAAATGTCTTTAAAATATCAGTTTTACATACATTCTGAATCATAAATATTTTGAAAACTTTTTTAAAATGTCTATGTATCGTCTAACAGGAAACATCTTAGAGAAAAAATATGTCTTCCTGATTTTAAACAGATCAAACTGACTCTCTGAGATGGATGTGTGCTATCAGGGAAGCTTTACAAGTTAGATATTTTATGATCTCTTCATGAACTTTTTAAAGGATTAAATTGGTAGTTGTGTAGCTGTCAATAGAGTGACAGAAATCTCTCAAGAGTTTGTCAAAAAGTTCTTCATTTGTGTTCCAAAGCTAAATTAAAGTCTTATGGGTTTGAATCAACATGAGGACGAGATTTTTTTAGAATGAGAGAACAACATAAATTTAGTTTTTTGGTGAAGTATCCCTTTTAACTTTATGTATTACATAGTATATGAATATATATTTCAGAAATCTGTAGTGTCTTATAGATTTTCTCCTTAAATTCTAGGAGGAGTTCGATACAGCACTGAAGTCCTTACAAAAGAAACTCAAACACAAAGAAAACATTAAAAGAGAGTTTGAGAAAACAGTTCAACACATCAAGGTGAGGATTGTTTCTTTTAACATATTTACAGATTAAATTAGAACTGCTGAACTAATTTGTCTGATATAATTATCCTTTCCTTTATTGAAAACACACACACAGATCTGATTTTTTATTTAGTATTCTGTTTTGTGTATTCAATCCGTTCATACAATTTAATTCCCGCTCTCCAATGAACATGAGTCAATGGGCTCAATCCCCTGATATATTGAATAAAAAATTATGTTACTACTCTGATTAAATCATCAAAACATTAGTTAAACCAAATCATAAACACAAAATTATTGAAATCGCTACTCACTTTGCATAATAAATCACATAAATACTAGCATGCATTTCCCATTGCAGCTGCTGTTACATTATCCTCCATCAAAACCAAATATTTCTTTAAGCATATTTAACAAACCATGTAACGGCCAAATTACGACATGGTGAGGCTAAATTCAGAAAGATTCACTCCAAAAAACAAAAAAAAAAAACGTGTCAAAAAATGTGTCATTACTTTTGGCCTGTTGTACATGAGACCCCTTCAGTGGTGGCTCAAAACCATGGGGTTTTCCCCAAGGGGCAACCCATTTTGCTTGTTCAAGGTCACGCGGCGCTGCCTTCCCAGTGCTGGGAGCTCCCTGTTGTCGCCGAGTGCTTACGGGGAATGGAGGCTCCACACCGAGGTGGTGGAGAAGATATGGGAGAAATCCTGCCAGGCTCAGGTGGATTTGTTTGCGTCTCGAGAGACCTCGCACTGTCCACTCTGGTTCTCCCTGTCTCATACAGGGCCTCTCTGTCTGGATGCTATGTCTGAGGAGTGGCCTAGGCTACCCCTGTACGCCTTTCCTCCGATCACTCCGCTCCCGGGGGTTCTGGAGAGAGTTCACCGGGACAAGGTCTGGCTCACCTTGATTGCCCCGCGTTGGCCAGGCAGAGTGTGGTTCCCGGACCTGATTTCCCTCCTAGACTGTTCTCCATGGGAGATTCCGGTCAGGAGGGACCTTCTGTCCCAGACGGGGGGGGGGGCAAATACTGCACCCCCGCCCAGAACTTTGGAATCTGTGGGCTTGGCTTCTGAGGGGGCCCAGCTCTTAAGTTCCGGTCTCTCAACCGAGGTTGTCGAGACCATTCTCCACTCCAGAGCTCACTCCATGAGGAAACTGTAGGGTATTTACATTTAAGACCCGAGGACCAGATATGTTGATTGAAGACCAGGAGTCAGAAGTGCAGTCAATAGAAGAAATTTATTGAAGTTTAGTTTGCAGTTTCATCAGCAGAAGCTTCAGGTCTCACAAGGAGTTTGTAGGCCGCCCCACTTACAATAACATTGTTACAGCAATTCTACTCTAACAGAGGGTGCTAACTACGTCATTGATGACGGTTAAATGATTCTGATTGGCTAAGAAAGAAAGAAAGAAAGATAAACAAATCTAGTAATTTTCCACACAAGAGCAGACAGTCTGAAGCATATCTTCGTTGATCACATGGTTGATGGGTTTGTGACGTGGCTTGTCGAGAAGAACAAGTTTTATGGTGCCAGCTAATCACCTCACCAATACTGACCATATTAACACATACAGCTTCTCCAAGGCTGAACTCAGCTCAGGCTCCAACTCTCAACAGAAACAGTACCCAAAACATTCTGATTTACAACTCATTCAAATAAGAAAAAGGAAAAATAACATATGGTACATACACTTCATGGTGTAGCAAGCGTCAGCTGGACCCAGCTAGCTGCCCTGTTGGTTCAGTACTGGAGTTCTTCAAAGGAACGTTTTGCTTCCGGGTTATCTCCGTTCACGCTGAAGGTGTATGTGGCAGCCATAGCGGCCTACCACTTCCCTCTAGGTGGGCTATCTCTGGGGAGAGACCCTCTTATTACTCGTTTCCTCTGTGGCACATTGAGGCTAAGGCCTGCAGTGCACTCAAGGTTTCCGTCTTGGGATTTGACCGTGGTGCTCCGCGGTCTATCCCGGGCTCCCTTTCAGCCTATTGAAGAAGTGGCTCCCAAGTTCATCACTTTCAAAACTCTTTTTCTCTTGGCTATTTCTTCTCTAAAAAGAATAGGAGATTTGCAAGCTCTTTCGGTTGCTCCTTCATGCCTCGAGTTTGCCCCTGGGATGGTCAGAGCTTTCCTTCATCCCAGACCTGGGTATGTCACTAAATTGCCTACTTCTGTGGTAACTCCAGTGGTAATGCAGACCTTTTGTCCTCCTCCCTTCCGGGAACCAGACCAGGAACAAAGGAATCTCCTTTGGCCTGTGCGGGCGTCTTGTCGCTATGGCAGCGTTGGTATATCGTTCCCACAGAGCTAGACGCAGTGTGAGTTCCCTTGAAAGGGAACATCTCGGTTACGCATGTAACCTTAGTGCTGAATAGCGAACGAGACGCTGCGTCTCCCGGCCATACCTCCCACGAGCCTGCCAACAGTGTCTACTTCAGAGACTTAGCTGCCTGCTGTTTGTGTGGCTAGTATTATTAGATTCCTGATTCGTGACGTCACCCGCTTCTGACGTCTCATAATGCATAAGTGCTTCATGACGGATTCACGCAGGGGCATTCCCACAGCGCTAGACGCAGCGTCTCGTTCCCTATTCAGGGAACTAAGGTTACATACGTAACGGGGACGTTAAATGCCCTATTTTAACTAAGGCTTAATCTAAACCCTGTTTGTGAAACCGGGCCTGAGAGTGTTAATTTAAAACTGGGGTTTTTGCTGTGTGAGTTCTTTTTAAATAAAAAATATTTTATATGTTTAAAATAATCAATTTACAAAGGTTTCTCAAAAGTTGTGTTGCTATATTTTTTAAAAGATATCACATGTGAATTTTCCTAAAACAACATTTAAAACATTGTTGTTTTGTGAAGAGAGGCTGATGAGATTCATGTCTTTTTACTCTACAGACACAGAACATCTAATAATACATTACTAGTACTTCAGAAAGATAAAGTTTTAGTTTACTTAAACCACATTTCCCCACTTGCTCTTCATGTTGCTGCAGAATAAGTTGTGTCTTTGAGATGATTGAAGATGATGTGATTTGATTTCAGTCTCAAGCTGAACACACAGAGCGTCAGATTAAACTGCAGTTTGAGAAGCTTCATCAGTTTCTCAGAATGGAAGAAGAAGCTACAATCACTGCACTGAGGGAGGAAGAGGAGCAGAAGAAGAAGATGATGAAGCTGAAGCTGGAGGAGATGAACAGACACATCTCAGCTCTTTCACACACAATCAAAGACATGGAGGAGATGATGAAAGCCAGTGACGTCTGCTTTCTGAAGGTCTGATTTCACATCATTGGTTGATCATTGGTTCATTTATTGAGTTCTTGATGATAAATGGTGTGTTTGTTCTGCAGGAGTTTCCAGTCTCAATGGGAAGGTGAGTGATCTGCTGGTGTCTCTGGTCTCTCTGGTTATGATCCAAAGCCACTGCTGTTCTGACTCCTGAATGTTCTTCCAGAGTCCAGATCTCACAGCCGGATCCAAAGATGGCTTCTGGAGCTTTTATTCATGTGCCGCGTTACTTGGGGAACCTGCCGTTCAGAGTCTGGAAGAAGATGCAGGACATCATCCAAAACTGTGAGTCTGGAGAAGATCTGTGCTCTTACTCACACTCAAAAAAAGCAGTATTTTATTTCAGTTTGTAGGAAGTGAAGATCATACTATGATATATAATCAATATTATCAACTCTTTTTAAAATAAAAAAGTTTTTAATTCTTCAGACTGCAACACCGAAGCTCAAATATATTATTGTGAACTTTTTTAACCTAAAATTGTCATTTTAATTTTAAGATCCTCAAATTGTTTCTATCATGATGATGTTATTAGAGGAATTATTGAAGGTCATGAAGAAAATTATTAATTTTATAATCTCCTCAGAGACAGATTAAAAACACTTAAAAGACCAACTTTAATCTGTAATTTTTTTCTAAAAACAAAACTTAAGAATTAACTTTTTTAAAATAATTATCTTAGATATTGTATCTTTGAAATTGAAATTGTTAGATCTACTACTTAATGAACCATGAATTTGTTGTACCTTGTGATATGATAATACAGTCAGACAACTTCAAAACTTCGCATCATATTCCATAAGAAAATATTTGATAGCTTTATTAATCAATAAACATTTTGAAAGGGTTTTTATGTATAAGAACTGCTTATTCATGTATATACATTTTCCATCTCAAAGTATTAACATGATTGATTATTCATTCATTCCAACACATCAGAAACAAACTGTTTTAGTAAGCAATAATCACGGCTAGCTCTGCAATAAACATTAATAAATGATGTGGAGGAAGTGAATCAGCAGGTGTGCCTTCCGGTTTATGTTGGACGGTTCTTTGCCCCCTGTTGTGCATTAATATGTTTTAATGCAGAGCTAGCTGTGGATTATCCCGCTTATATCAAAATCATATGCCATCATTGATGACTTAAAGCTGTTATTGATGTTTGCAGTGCAATATTTCACTGAAAGTGTAAAACTGATGGTTATTTTTGTCAGTTGTGGATAATTAGATCTTATTCTGCCTGCTTTAAAACAGACACTGAGATAATATAGTGCGTAAGCTCACATTTATTTGACTTAAATTATTGCATTTATATCAATTATCACAAGAGAGAGAGAGATGAGATGTTCAGTTTTCTTAATTAACAACAAACTGTCAGTTTAATATTTCAGAATAGAGATATGTCCTCTTTGTTGCTGAGAAATATAATGTCCTGCTTCAGTAGAAAAGAGATGTTATTACTAAAAGTCATGGAGCAGTTTAATGCCCGTTGCAGAACATCTGGGTTACTGATGTAACCCCCGTTCCCTGAAGGAGGGAACAGAGATGGTACGTCGGACTGACGTCATGGGGTCTCGCCTGGGAACCCAATCACCTCCAAGTTTAAAAAAACGTGCCAATGAACATTGGCTAGTGAGATTTGCATGTCCCACCCACCTGGCATACGGGTATAAAGAGGACCGGCATGTTAACGCTACGGAGACCACACCCTGCCCATTGGGGAGGTAACGTGTGGTGGTTACACATATGGACTGACCCGAGGGGCATTACGACATATGGAAGGTCTCTATGGTAGGTCCTACCTATCCCAGAGAGGATGGTCTACCAGAAGAGACGGGGCAGAGCAGAACTGCCAAGGGAAAGACACGGATTTACCAAGAGGGAAACCATATTGTGGGGTGTACATATATGGGATTACCAAGAGGGAATCTCATCACATGGGCATCTAGTTCAGTACAAGGGCTGACCACTGGGGCATGCACAAGAGCAGTGGGCCTAGCGTTAGATGCCTCCGCCACGTCCAACCACTGAAGAATGCAGGAGGAACTCAATTCAGGGTTCGCCAAGTGGGGAACTTAGAGGGGAATGATGCTGCAAGCAAGACACCGAGCCTGTCTTCCCATACATTAACTGCTTGTTCCACACACACAGGAAGAACTGGCTCCAATCGAAGATAGTAAAATCTCACTAATGTGTTAGGTGTCGCCCAGCCCGCAGATTTACAGATGTCTGTCAGAGAGGCGCCATACGCCCACGCCCTCAGACCCAGGGGACATGGCTTGCCTTGGCTTGGTACACCAAGGCGATGGCATCCACTATCCATCTCTGTTTGGAGAAAGTCTTTCCCTCCTAGTGAGTCTTTCCCTCCTGATAGTGTCTACCACCATCGGCGGGAGGTCACTAAGGTCTTTTGCATCTTGTTCAGGGACCACACATGGAGGCTCCAGAGATCTGAACGCGGGTGCCAATGGTGTCCTTCCTCAGGTGATTTCTACAGGGAGGAGCTGTCGCGAAGATTATGAGCTCTGGAAACCAGGTCGGGTTGGGCCAAAAAGGCGCAACTAGCAAGACCTGCTCCTCGTCCTCCCTGACCTTGCACAGAGTCGATGCGAGAAGGCTCACAGGGGAAAATGCATATTTGCATATGCCCCAGGGCCAGCTGTGTGCCAATGCATACGTGCCAAGCATCCCATCGGTCAGGGAAAAGAACAACTGGCAATGGGAGGATTGCAGGGAGGCAAACAGGTCCACCTATAAGTCCCCGAATTCCTCCAGATCAGCTTAACCGCCTGGGGATGAAGTCTCCATTCTCCCGGGAACGTAAGCTGTCATGAGAGAACCCCGGCTGCATGATTGAGCTCGCACGGAATATGACGACTCCGGAGGAGGAGGTGGCAGACGAGTGGCGACATGCGACGGGAGCGTAGACCACCTATGTGGTGTATGGAACGGTCGACCTATGTGGTGTATGGAACGGTCCCGCTGGAGCCCTTACAGCCGCAGGGAGACACCCTTGAAGAGGCCGGTCTGGGAGATGGGGGCGTCAGGGGGGGGGGGGGGTAGTAACAGAGGGAACTAGTGCCTTGTATTAAAGAAGGAGAATCGTGATCGCAATGCCAACATGAACATGCTCCCGCAATGAGAGTATGCACCATCCACAAACGCTCTCTCAGCATGCTGTTTACCCAGACATGTGAGACAGCACTCGTGGCCGTTAGATGAGGTAGTGAAACGACCGCATCCAGAAACACATGGACAAAAACGTTTAACGTTCAGCGTTAACTATATTTGGTTATAACTTCCAAAGTTATAACTTCCAAACTATATTTGGAAGACTGTTCCTGAGTTTAGGAGCTAAATAGGAAAAGGATTGACTGCCAGAAGTTGACTTTGATATTCTAGGTATTATCAGCTGGTGAGAATTTTAGGATCGCAATAGATGTGAAGGACTATAATGTGTTAAGAGATCACACAAGTACTGGGGAACTAAACCATTTAATGCCTTGTAAGTAATTAGCAAGATTTTAAAATGTATTCTGTGTTTAATAGGGAGCCAATGCAGTGTTGACAGACCCGGGATAATATGCTCATACTTCCTGGTTCTAGTAAGAACTCGAGCTGCTGCATTTTGGACCAACTGGAGTTTGTTTATTAAACGTGCAGGGCAACCACCCACTAGAGCATTACAATAATCTAGCCTTGAGCTCATGAACACATTAACTAACTTTTCCGCATTTTTCATTGAGCACATATGTCGTAATTTATATATATTTTTAAGATGGAAGAATGCGGTTTTACAGATGCTAGAAACATGGCTTTCAAATGAAAGATTAGCATCAAAAGCAACCGCAGGTTTCTAACTGATGACGAACACTTGACAGAGCAGCCATCGAGTGGTCAGTGGTCCCCAGCCTTTTTTGTGCCGCGAACCGGTAAACGTTTGATAATTTTACCGCAGAGCTGTGGGGGGGGGGGGGGGGGGGGCGCGAGATTGTTGATGGGGGGGTGCGCACAAGATTTATGGGGGGGTGCGTGCGGGATTGTTGACAGGGGGAGGTGCACGCGATTGTTCAAACACACCTCATCGCCACCAAAGCTACAGCACTACAGCCGCTTGCAGCCGCTCACGGACCGGTCCGCAAATTTGATCCGCGCCCCGGTACCATTTGAACAACAGACCGGCCCGCGAATTCGGTCCGCGGCCCGGTACAATTTCATCCGCGGACCAGGGGTTGGGGACCACTGGTCTAGGTTATTACACACTGAACTTTTTGATCTAATAATTAGAATCTCTGTTTTTTTTTTTCAGAATTAAGTAGTAGGAAATTGCTAGTCATCAAATCAGATATGTATTCTGTTAATTTAGTGAATTGGTACGTTTCATCAGGATGAGAAGAAATATAGAGCTGAGCATCATCAGCGTAAAAAACCTAATGCCATGCTTCCTAATAATTTCACCCAAAGGAAGCATGTACAGGGTGAAAAGAAACGGTCCTAGTTCTGAACCTTGAACTCCATACTGAACCCATGATCGATATGACATCTCCTCATTTACTGCTACAAACTGATAACGGTCAGTTCCCTTTCAGGGAACTCGAGCTGCGTCAAAGCGCTTGGGGAAGTAGTCTTCCTCGGTCACGTGAAGATCTGTGCAACCAATGAGAGATGAACGCATGTGAATGCGTCACTGCCGGCGAATGCCGGTGACGTCATGAGCTAGGGCATAAAAGCGCGACCGAAACCCGGGCGCCTCAGCTCTGAATGTCTTCAGCGTGCTGTGTCTGTGTGAGAGTGATTTTTGAGTTGAGAGATAACTAAAAATCATCAGAATAAGTGTGAAAATGTGGCGAATGAACAGAGGTTCACACCGTGTGTTATCTTTGCCTATGTTTGATAACAGGCAGGGATACACATGTTATGTGTGTAATCTGTTTGGGAGGGGAGCATGCATGGTCGGCTTTTGAGAATGCCAGCTGTAAAAGACTGTGAGAGGTTTTTATTGCATTATCTCCGCTCCCGCCTGGCGGTCTGTAACGAAGCCGCCCAGGCTAGTGTTCCGAACTGCGGTCCTGGGGATCACAAGTTGATCTAGCTGAGACAGCTGGGGTGGGTCCTCCTTACCTCAGCCCTCACGAGATAAAGCGGGTCCCAGTCACGAGCACTCCAGAAAAGAGAAAAAGAGATGCCCGTGCTGTGACTCCAACACTAGCTTTGTCAAGTTCAGAAAGTGAGATAGATTTAGCTAGTGTTGAACCGGTTGAGGAGGTATCGCCACTCTCCTCGCCGGCGTTTGAGGAGCTAGTTGAGGTTGTGGCGCGAGCGGTCTCTCGTCTGGGGTCTGATTGGCCAGCAGAGACCAGAAGCACTCGAGTATGTTAAACGAGCGTTTTCTACCGGCTCGCGTCATTTCCCCGCGCCGAGCAATGCCTTTTTTACCTGATTTACATGCCGAGGTATCTAGATCTTGGGGAAGGCTAGCCTCTGAGAAAGTTTATACACGTAATAGCACGATGTATACTGATCTAGTAGGAGGTCATTGTTATGGGGGGATGGAGAAAGTGGATGAGGCTCTTGCTAGTTACCTCGTTCCCCAGTCTTCATCCTCCATTAGAGCTCCGGCGCTCCCCTCCAAGCCGATGCGCGTCACATTGTCTTTGGTGGGGAAAGCATACTCAGCATCGAGTCAGGCCGCAGCGTGTCTGTACACCACGACACTGCTACAGGCATATCAGGCTGAGTCGCTTGGGGACCTCAACGAGGGCGGCGGTATCGGTCCGGAGGCAGTGGCAGAGCTGCGCTGGACCGTGGATCTGTCTCTTCGGGCCACTAGGGAGACGGCCTACTCTGTCGGCCGCTCCATGGCAGCTCTGGTGGCTACGGAGAGATATTTATGCTCAATTTGTCAGCTTCTAAAGATCAAATTTGTTTTGCTGGTCGCTCCTCTGTCCCCTTCGGGCTTGTTCGGCGATGCCGTGATAAGCGTAGTCGACAAGTTTCAGGAGGCTGCTCGACAGCAGGGGCGTTCAGTAAATTTCTTCCCCGCCGCCCTCCACTTGAGACCGCTAGTCAAGCACGGTCTCAAAGCTCCTCGCTCAGGGCCGCTCAGAAACAAAATGTCGCCACCCGCCTTCCTCCGGTAACCCCCGGGAGGTCGGGCCGACAAGTTTAAATTCAGGCCGCTGGTAGAAGGGGTGATTTGAGGGTTGTCCTGAACGCCAAGTAGGCTAAGACTAAGCGGCCCTGATGCCAAGCCGCAACAAGGTGGTGTCTCCCAGGAGCAGCTCCAGTCAGCCCGCCATGGGAAAACCACCCCCTCTAAGGAGGGTCCTAGAGCAATCCACCCGGGTTTCCGGTATCAGCCCCGGCTCAGTGGTGGATATGTTCTTAGTACCAGAGACCAGCCCGCAGAGGCTGGTTCCCTTAGTAGAATTCACGGGCTGCGTGGTCACGACTACCCGGTATCTCTCAGTGGGTCCTGCGCACGGTAAAGATAGCCCAGCAGGCTCTGGTCATGGAGCAAGAAGTGGACACTTTGCTGGCGAAAGGGGCCATCGAGTATGGACCCCTCGTAAACAGCTAGTCTGGGCTTTTTCAGCCATTACTTCGTAAGTTCCAAAGGGAGGATGGAAGGTTGCGGCTCATTCTGGATTTTTGTCTTTTAAATTGATGCGAAGAGATATGACGCTCAAATTAGATCGTAGTCAGATCAGGTCCTATAATTGGTCCGGCACGATCGACATCAGAGACATATAAATCCTTCATTCCCATCCTTCCACAATAGGAAGTTCCTATGGTTCGCCTTCAGGGGGGGAGGACTTACCAGTATAGGTGCTTCCTTGTTTGGTCCGGCGCTCTCGCCCCGCACCTAGGGGTACGCTGCTCTAAGCTCCGCTGTAATGCAAGGAACTATCGTGTCCTAAACTATGTAGACAACTTGGCTTACCCTGGCCAAGTCGCCGCAGTTAGCAGCACAACATCGAGGTGCTGTGCCGCACACTAAGGAGCTGGGGTTAAGACCAAAGACCAGGGGTTCTCCCTGAGGGGTACCCGCTTCGCAATCAAGGTCACGGGGCGATGCCCACGCACCCTGAGCATGCGGAAGAACTCCTGGTTCTCGTCATTGCTTACGGCGGAACACCAAGAAGAGTGTACTTTCTCCCACTCAGAGAACCACTTTCTTGGGAGTCATTTGGGACTCAGTTGCCATGTCTGCTCGGTTCCTCCCCGAGCGCATCCAGGCCGTTCGTTGAGCTGCTAAGCGACGAGTGACATCCTTAGGCTGAACACCAAGAAGAGTGTACTTTCTCCCACGCAGAGAACCACTTTCTTGGGAGTCATTTGGGACTCAGTGGCCATGTCGGCTCGGCACTTCCCCGAGCGCATCCAGGCCTTCGTTTAGCGCTAAGGACGAGTGACACTCTTAGCTGAACACCAAGAAGAGTGTACTTTCTCCCACGTAGAGAACCACTTTCTTGGGAGTCATTTGGGACTCAGTGGCCATGTCGGCTCGGCTCTCCCCCGAGCGCATTCAGGCCTTCGTTCAGCCGTTAAGAGTATCGAGGGGCAGCCATAGGGTCCATGCAGCGGCTCCAGCGTATTTCACGGGGCCGACTGTATACGAGGCTCCTGCAGTGGTGGCTGAAAACCAGGGGTTCTCCCCGAGGGCTAGAACTCTTGGTCCCCTCTTATCTGGAGCAGATTGGGACAGATATGGAAGGCACAGGTTTACCTGTTTGCCTCCGTAAGAATTTCTCTGCCTCTGTGGCTTTCGTTAAACATCCGGCGCCTCTGGGGCGGGATGCCATGGTACCGGCGTGACCGAGGCTGCGCCGGTACGCTTTTTTCCCGATCACGCTGCTCCCGGGAGTTCTGGCCTAAGCGGAGGGTTGCTGATCCCCTCCCAGAGCTAATGTAGCTGTGGTCTGGCCCCTTAGGGGGTCCAGCTCATAGAATCTGGCCTCTCAGCTGAGGTTGTAGAGACCATCTTTCAGTCCAGAGCTCCCTCCACGAGGAAACTCTACACCTTGACCTTCACGTCTTGGTGTAGCGAAAAACAGATGAACCAAGTAACCTGTCAAGTAGGCAAAGTACTGGAGTTTCTGTAAGAAAGATTTGTGGCAGGGCTGTTTCCCCCCCCTCTACCTCGAAGGTCGTGGCTGCTACAGCGGCTTGCCACGTACCTTTGGATGGGGTGCCCTTTGGGCTGGGACCCCCTAGCCACTCGTTTCCTCCGTGGAACACTAAGGCTGAGACCTGCGGATCAGACCCGGGTGCCGGCTTGGGACTTGTCTGTGTACTCCAAGGCCTGTCCCAGGCACCCTTCGAACCTAGAGGAATCTGTACTAAGTACCTCTCTTAAGACCCTTATTTTGCTGGCAATCGCCTCGCTTAGAGGGTCGGGGATCTTCAGGCCCTCTCAGTGGCCCCTTCATATTTTGAGTTTGTGCCCGGGATGGCAAAGGCATTTCACCACCCGAGGCCAAGCTATATCCCCAAGGTTCCCACTAATGTGGCTCGGTCTATCACGCTGCAGGCCTTCTGCCCTCCCCCCATTTGGCGATCATGAGTAGAGCAAGAACAAGGTCTGTCCAGTGCGAGCACTGGACGCTTACGTTCCAAGACTGCCACTTGGCGTAGGTTGGACCAACTGTTCGTTTGCGTTGGCTTTAGGACCCCTAAGGGGGCTCCAGCTTCTAAGCAAACCTTAAGCAGGTGGATAGTCGAGGCTATTTGCTTAGCTTACGAGTCGGCCGGACATGCTTCTCCTTTGAGGGTCCGAGCCCACTCCACTAGGAGCATGGCAGCATCCAAGGCACTCCTCTCCGGAGTGTCCTCATCTGATGTTTGTGCTGCGGCTGGCTGGTCTTCGCCGCACACTTTTATGAGGTTTTATCATTTGGACCTCGATGCCGCCCCGGGGACTAGGGTGCTCTCTCAGTGAGCTGGGACACACCCGGAGGCCGGCGTCACTGAGGTGGCGTTGGTATTGCGTTCCCCAAGCGCTTTGACGCAGCTCGAGTTCCCTGAAAGGGAACATCTCGGGTTACGAATGTAACCCTGGTTCCCTGAGGGGAACGAGACGCTGCGTCTTTGCCTCAGCTCCTTGAGCCTCCGTGCTCGCTTCAGACATTCATGCTGAGGCGCCCGGGTTTCGGTCGCGCTTTTATGCCCTAGCTCATGACGTCACCGGAATTCGCCGGCAGTGACGCATTCACACGCGTTCATCTCTCATTGGTTGCACAGATCTTCACGTGACCGAGGAAGACTACTTCCCCAAGCGCTTTGACGCAGCGTCTCGTTCCCCTCAGGGAACCAGGGTTACATTCGTAACCCAAGACGATAAGTATGATTTAAACCATGCTAATGCAATTCCACTAATGCCAACATAATTTTTGATTCTATTCACAATAATTTTGTGGTCGATAGTATCAAATGCAGCACGCACTAAGATCTAATAACATTAACAGAGAGATACAACCACGATTGGATGATAAGTGCAGTAGTAACAATTATGATCGAGAGCTCTACAAATTAATTATTACTACTCATAGAACTTCCATTCCCTCAAGCCCTCAAGAACTTCCATTCACAGAACTCTGCAATTCAATTCTTACCAATAAAAATACAAATTAAATATATGTAGAATTGCAGTACTCTGTAATTGCATTCTTGCTAGTAAAAACATGATTGTTTCTAGTAAAATTGAATTGCAGAGATCTACATTCATCATTCCCTCATTATGATAATTACGCCTCATTCACAAAACACTGACAGTGATCAGAGGAAAGTGAGCGATGTGTTTGATCAACAGGACGAGTGTCATAATTCATAATAATCTGTGTTTAATCACTCTTGATCATTATATGAACATCAGAATAAAAGCAGCTGTTGATTGTGTTTCATCAGATCCTGTGATTCTGGATCCAAACACAAGAAATCCACGTCTGATCCTGTCTGATGATCTGACCAGTGTGAGATACATCAGAGAAAAACAACCACTTCCTGATAATACAGAGAGATTAGATATTATCTTTGAGTGTGTTCTGGGTTCAGAGGGTTTTAATTCAGGAACTCACAGCTGGGATGTGGAAGTTAAAGGGAATCAATTCTGGAGTCTTGGAGTAACAACAGCATCAAACCAGAGGAAGAGACAGGATTTCTTTAAATCTGATGTCTGGAGTGTGTGTTATCGAAATGGAATGTTTGACTCTGGTTTTCTTTTTAATCAGGTTCTTGATCGTGTGAGAGTTGATCTGGATTATGACAGAGGAACAGTGTCATTCTCTGATCCTGTAACTAACACACATATACACACATTCACAACCACCTTCACTCACACACTCTTTCCATTCTTCTGGTGTTATTCTTCTCTGAGGATCTTACCGATCAACAGTCAGTAAATGTTACTCCTGTAATCAGGGTTTACTGGGTTAATTTGATGATGTCAGAGTTTAAAATGAACCTTTTCACTCACAATTTGGTTGTTAAAATGTTTGTTTTATTCATTAAGAAACTTCTACTAGCCATAAAGAATCCTCTCATAAAGTCCTTCTTCTTTCCCATTTCATCAGAAATAATGTATTTTGTTCATATCAATAGAGTTTAAAGAGCATCTGATCTTCAGAGTCTCACAGTCCAGTCGAGTATCAACACATTATTATGGGTTTTAATCTTCACTTTTTCTTCAATGTAAATGATCAAGCGTGTCGTTATTTGTTACGTAGTGACGTGTGTGTTTGTGTTCAAGTGTGTCAGAAACGCACAGATTCTGTGCAATATACTGACGTGAATATTTGCTCTAGATCTGCGCAGGTTTGATTTACACAAACTTCTCCAGCAAAGTGAGTAAACATGATAAATAAACCGCCAAATCACTAGAGATTAAACAGCGTTTCCCGTCACAGTTGATTTTTTTTACCCACATCTGCCGTTCATTTCAAAGCCTGTTGGTCTGTCGGTCTGGATCTTCCTGCTTTCCTCATGTTTCTGATATTTAATCCAGATCACATGAGCGGGAGTTGCTGTTGATCTGAACATCAGGACGGCTGATTTCCATACAGCAACATTCACTCCCTCATTTTTCTGTTATACAACAGTCCAATAAACAAGGGTTAGAAAGTGTATTAATCTTTAAAGAATTAAAAATAATTAATCTGTAAAATTTTTGTGTTCATAAGGTCTGTCTCATATTTCCTGCTGAGAATCACTCATTTTAGTCTCAACATATCCAGATATTTTCAGTGTTTCTACAGTCATGGAAAACATGCTGATATCATGGAATTTAAATGTAAAATTAAAAATTTTAATCTTAATTTCAATGGCTGGAAAAGTTAACATTTGAGAAACTAAATCTAGCATTGGTGCGTTGCGAATCCCCACCAATTTTAGGAATCAATAATTGCCATTAACCCAATTATTTCAGTCAAGCGTGTCACTTTACTAATTTTCACATAATAACTTTTAAATAATATCACATTTTTACTATCTAGCATGATCTAGAGGGCAACAAAGAGAGGAACTGGTTTAAGTTGTCTGGTAGCACAGAGGAAGACATGATGATGCTGTGTGTGAATGAGTTAAAATGCTCTGAATCACATTGTGTTGGGGAGGTTACGTTAATTCTACAGACAAATGTTTCAATGATATACAAACACACATTTTGATGTACCACTGAAAATATGAATTCACAGTGTTTGGAAGTCACATTTCACATTCAAACATTTATCAGACGCTTTTATATAAAGTGACTTGCATTGCATTCAAGAAACACATTGACATTCTAATCAGTTCTTGCTTTCCCTGGGAATCAAACCCATGACCCTGATGTTGGAAGCGCCACTCTCTGCTGTTAGAGACACAGGAAAGGAAGTTTGCAGAGAATCTCACAGGTTCTTTTCTGGGGCTTTAGAGGCAAATGGAGAGATGCAGTGAAAGCTCTTCTTACCCGTGTTGTTTCACACCAGTGGGATTTATTCCATCTTCTAGGATTAGCATTGCTTCTCTTCACTGGCCGCTGGAAGATTGCAAACACTGGGACTTGTGCAGCATTCAGAGAAAAGATTTGCTGATATATTTCCTTTTCTTCTACTACATTCTGATCTGTCCATTCTTCATCAAATTAGCAATATTTTACGTGGCAACTCTTTAATATTTTGGGTTTGAGTTTGATTTATTGTTTAGTTGTTTCTTCAAGAATTGAGCTTTGTTATTCATATTTTTGTTATTCAGCTGTCTTGGGTTTCATCAGTGTTTTAAATGTTACCATGTTATCAATAAATACAATTTACCACCGTTTTCACTCTCTTATTGAGACGCTTACAGTTATTTTCAACATAAACAGTTGTCAAAAGTGCATCCACCTTTTTATGTTTTATTGTCAACAAATCAAGGCAAGAAAGTTCAAAATGTGAGATTTTCAAAAAGAAAGATATTGACATTGTACATTGACATAAATATAAAGAGAAAGAGACAGTATATAAATATTTGGTAAAATTTCTTAGTAGTTGGAGAATCATCACAATAAACATTAATCAGATATTAAACAGACAATCACGATTACTCTAATGACAGTAAACAACAGATTGTTCAAAAGGAACATCAAAATAAAATGTTACCAAAAATATCAAATGCTATTAAAATAGATTGTGTGTTGTCACTCAGAATCATCATCTCATCTCTGTATTAGTATCTGATCCAGACACTGCAAGAGTTGGTAATGTATTCCTGAGTCTCCGACCCATCAAGAGCTTCTGACTTCAGTTCCTGTTCTTTGTGGTTGTTCTGTATCTCAGTAAAGCTGGTTCTGAGTCTATTTGTCATCGGATGTCTTTTGCTGACTGGACTGCAGATTCTGCATGATCATTACTCGAGGGATGATGTGGACGTGATGTTAAATGCTCAAAATCAAACTCAGCGATAAATGACTGGAAGGTTTTGCTTGTGAATTGTGGTCCTTTTTCCGAATCAACTCCCCCTGAGATGCTGAATCATATGAATGTTGCGTTGAGCTTGATGACAACTTCAGCTGTGATGTTCGATAAGGATTTCCAATAATCTGGAATTATAGTTAATGTAACTTTTTTTTCTATGAAAAAAGTTTTTTCTATTTCTATTTTTCTAAAATACAGTAGAACCTCAAGATACGAAAGGCTCAACTTACGAAAAATCCAAGTTACGAAAGCAAAGACGAAAATTTTTACTGCTCTACATACGAAAAGTTTTCAAGATACGAAAGGTTTCTGAAAGTCCGAGATTCGCCCCATAACAATTTTGAAACTCGCGCCGCACGCCGCCATCTTAGTTATAGTAGACTCGCCACCATCCTCCTGCTCTCCCATTGGTTCCTGATGCTAGCCAAGCCATGAGATCCTTCTGTAACACAGGTTAAATAAAGAGTTTTATTTAATTTGTGCACTATTTAGTTTTATCATATTTACTTAATATAAGTCAGTAAGAGATGAAAAAATGCTATAATATATATTTAAAATATATATAGATGCAAATTTATTCTTGGTTAATGTGCGGCGATTGACCAATGAGAGCTCTTTGTCATTTCGCGCTGCCTGTGTTAACGAGCATGCGCAATGACAGATGAGACAGCCTGAGGGAGAAGAGCAGACGTGATCGATCGTGGTGATCCAGATTGATTCATTCAGAGAGAAAAACGTCAACAAAGTTGAGATTTTGATCAATTGATGCATGCTGAACAAGAGGTTAGCTGCATAGATTAATACACTCCAGTAGGTGAGTCAGAATAATATGATTAATGATAAATAGGCTCTATTACTTTATTAAAAGATATGATTACTGCTATTAAACGGTAATCTAGTTGCTGTAAATAAGTTTCTCTTGAAATTGTGATCTTTGATTAGAATAGTTGTAAATGTCTAACGCGAATCGCGCGGTCATTTGTACATTGCAGTTCGCGCCGCCATTTCACGGTCGGGCGCGCCTGAAGTTGACACGAGCCTGTCTGAGAGGAAAAAAAAAATCAACCAAAGGTATGTAACTAGCCACTTGCTTGCTTCTGGCAAGGGTGACCACAAAAAAAACTCAATTCAATATAATCGAAAGAAATACAGTTCTCATAAGAAAAAGGTTATTTATTAATACAAAATCAATAGAATAAACTTTTTAAAACATACAGTCACAAAACATTCCTTTGCCCTCGAAAGATGTAAACAGTCAGCCAACCCTCTAAACCCAAACTCAACTTAAGTACACAAAACAATCCAAAAATAAAGAATAAACTACATGAATACTCCCAAAATCAAAATCACACAAAATGTATATCAAACCAAAAAAAGGGAACAAATCCCACTGCAAACACACCTCATACAATGGAATCGCTTGTATAACTTAAAATACAGTGTGTAAAGAAAAGAAAGGTTGGCAGACAAAACGAGGCTGGGAAGGGTTAAACAAACAAAACATTAAAAAAACACTCCGCTAGCCAGTCACCCTCACACTTTAACAATAACCTGCACTGAAACCAACTCTTTTGGTTGGTTATTTTCAAAATAAATAAGTTGGTTAAAATCGCGACTGTGAAAACTAAAGTGAAAGCACATATCGCCCGCCGCACAAGGCGATCGCAACGCACCCCAAAGGCCCGCTGCGTGCTGCACCATAACCTGTTGCACATTCGTTTTCACAGTCGCGATTTTAAACAATTGAAAATCTGAGGGGGCCGGACATGTAAATGAGGGGGCCCAGGCCCACCCAGGCCCCCCCGTGGCTACGCCACTGGTACGTACTTACGTTATCTGCCGTTTGTCCTCCTCCTCTGCCGCCACTTTTGGAGATAGCCTCACCTGAAAGGTAAGCTTCGACATTTTACGTTATTTCATTGTTTATAGATCAATTTAGCTTTATTATGAAATTTAATGGGGTGTTTTTGGAGGGTGTGGAACGGATTAGCCATTTTACATATAAAATGTGTTCCAAGATACGAAAAACTCATTATACGAAGGCCGCCTCTGAACGGATTAATTTCGTATCTCGAAGTACCACTGTATCTGATTAAGGGATGTTAATAAGAATAAGCATGCTCAAGTCATCCGATCCTAATTAAATGCTTTACTTTGCAATTTTTCATTTTGTTGCCTTGCTTCTCGAATTCCTTCTTGCTTCCAATGATCACGTGACATATCAGCTGACATCCTCTTCATTAGTGACTGAAAAAATGAGTTGGCTGTTGATAGCACAATCACATTTATGAATATTGCCAGTTAGGTTTAAACCCGTCACAGGAGTCCGGTAAGAGACTGGTCGGTAGATGTCAAGTTGTAGTAAATAATCCGTTTAATTTTCACCACATCAACTCAGATATGCAGTTGTGATTGTTTGTACAGGTGTATAAATGTGTGGTTTATCTATGAAAATAGAAAACATAAACAAGTATAAGCATACATGATATTAACAGAAAGTAGTTTAAATACAATATATAATTTTACCAAATACAAACATAAGATAAGAAATAAACCATAATATAAAATATTAAACCGTAAACAGTTTTAGCTGAGTCATCGGCGCTCGTCAGCGCGCTGGGCTTGCGCATGCGCATTAAGTTGTTTACGAGTTACGAAGCCCCGTAGAACAAAGATTTGGACAATTCAGTACTCCAAAAACAGATGCAATACAAATGATAATAAGCATATAACACGTATACATATATATAACTGGGAATTAACAATAATATACATGTATAAAAGCGGAAATGAAAGAAAACATATGACGCAACCGCGTTTGAACGTCGTAATTTTCCCTAACAAACTAATGCACATTATAACAGCAAAAACATAAGCGATCGTTCCCGAATTGACTACATTCACTACACAGATGATGCACTTACTTGAATTGACGCACAACACCAGTTAAATATACAAACAATCTACTGATTATGTGTTATTGCAAAGTTCAGCGTCCACAACAGCACTCCAACAGATTCTACTTCCAACGACGCACTGCGCGCCGTGGGCGGGAGGATCGTTTGCAGGTAGGTCTGCGGATACTGATTGGCTGCTGGTGCTGGGTGATATGCGTCGATCAATCTCGGCAAAGAAAAAGAGTTTAATTAGAAGGCATTTTATTCTTAACATTATTGGCCTTTTTAACAGCCGCCCCCAGATTCTAAGTGTAGAATCTGAATAAGTACAAAAGGCCTCTAAATAACAGATTGATGCACAGTCTTACATTATTCTGGAATGCTAGGCAATTGTATAATACGTGCTACTGGGCGTGTGTATGTCTTTGTGCCCACCTTAACATTAGCTGTCCTCACTCTGCTATCAACCCCAGGGAAGACTTCAGATACTCGTCCCACCAGCCAAATAGCTCGAGGCAACTGTGGGTCAACGATCATCACTGTAGTACCAACTTGGATGTCAGATTTATCGCTTTGCCACTTCTGACGGCTTTGAAGACCAGGAAGGTAAAACCTCAGGAAGTGCTTCCAGAAGTGGTCTGCAAGCACTTGACTGTGGCGCCATCGTCGCTTGCTTATGAGTTCTGACTCTGGGTATACAACTAGAGGTAGGGAGGAATCTGGTCTACCCATCAGGAGAGAATTTGGAGTGATGGTGTCTGGGTCAGCAATGTCAGAGGAAGTATAACCCAAAGGTTTGGAATTTAGAATTCCTTCTATCTCCACCAACACTGTCTGTAGCACTTCAAGGGTAACTGACTGTGCTCCGATGGTGACTGTCAGTGCTTGCTTGAGAGAGCGGATTTCTCGTTCCCAGCAACCTCCAAAGTGAGGAGCGTTTGGGGGGTTGAAATGAAACTCAATTTGTTGTCTGGCCAGCTGTCTCTGAAGTTCAGGGGCAAGTGCTGCAAATGTTTCTCGGAGTTTTCTTTCCCCTCCCTTGAAATTGGTGCCCTGATCTAATATGAGTTCAAACGGGTTTCCACGTCTGGCAGTAAAGCGTCTGAGGGCCATGAGGAAGGAATCAGTGTCCAAGTTATGTAAGATATCAATATATACTGCTCGAGTGGTTAAACACTTAAAAATGATACCCCATTTCTTTTCAGTCCTCCTGCCAACCTTGACGGCATAAGGGCCAAAGCAGTCCATACCTGTCGAATAGAATGCAGGCCGGAACAATCGTAGTCTGGCTGGAGGAAGGTCTGCCATTTTTGGGATTTCTGGATTCTTTCTCCATTTTTGACACTCTACACATGATCGTTGAAAGCACTTAACAGCTTCTCTACCGCGGAGAATCCAGTACTTGCGTCGAAGTTCTGCGAATACTCTCTCATACCCAGAGTGGCAGAGTTTTGCGTCATAACTTTGTATGATGAGCTGTGTGATTGGGTGCTTCGGATCAAGTACGATTGGATGTATGGCGTCCTGTCCCAAGTAGGGGCTATGACGTAGACGACCTCCAACTCGAATGAGCTGGGTCTCACTGTCAAGTTCAGGTGCTAAGGCTTTTAAGCGACTGTTATGAGCGATGGGTTTACCATCCCTTAATTGTTCAAGCTCCAAGGGGAAGGAATCTTGTTGACATTTTTGGAGAAGAGTGACTTCAGCATCTCTGTATGCACTAGCTGTCAGGCTGCCCGCAGCCGCCCCATGAGAGGCCGTGGACTCAATCAACTCTTGGAAAGTTTTGTGATGATTAACGTCAGGAATTGAGATACTGGTTGTGAAGCATGCAAGTGTGCACAGACCTGTCTTGCGCAACTCGTCTCCATTGTCCTCCAAAGAGTGTGGCATTTCGGGCCATAAACTGGGGGAGTTTTTTAAGAATGATGGTCCCTGATACCGAAATGAGCAATTGAAAACTACTCTGTTCTTCCCATTGTGGTGGACCATATGATGTGGGATGTACCATGAGGAATTAGAATCCTTTTCCATTTGGTCGTCAAGCTTTACAGCATAACCTGCTTGCTCCAACTTGTGCATCTCTGCTGAGTAAGCAGCGGCTTGTTCTAAGTTCTTTGCTAATCGCTTCTCAGTAGCTCTCAGCTGTGAAATCACTGCCTCTTTAGGAGCATTGAGCTGTGGCATGGGTTTGACTCGCAAAAGAGGAGTGGCATATCTCTTTACCCCATCTACTTCAACCCTGACTGTTTTTGCATCAAGGAGGGCTATGGCTTCGTTATCTTGCCTGGATCGAGTGTTGTGTTTTCCACTTCGCCAAGGTAGCACATCCATCTGCCACAGCCTTTCAACGTGCTTATAGAGATCTGTCTCTGGAGATGAAGTTGAGGTCAAGAAACAGTGTTGTTCATTTGTCTCCAAGTGGAGATGCTGCACAGGGCCCTGCAATGTCCAGCCAAGTCGTGTCTTGATGGCGGCAGGTCCCCCTGGTGGACCAAATCGGACCGGTTCCACTGGAGTAATGAGGTGTGGGTAGTCTGAACCAAGAAGTAGCACAGGATGGACAGTGTCTAGATGACGTAAAGGAAGCCCCTTCAAATGTGGATATTTCTCCCTCAAGGCTCTGACTGGATGTGTATGTTCAGCCAAACTTAGCTGCTGAGCTGTAAACGCACCTTTAATGTGGAACACCTTCTTTGGCTGAAACAGCGGGGAGATAGAAAATGATACCGTTGCACCATTAAGGACCTGGAGCTCCTGTCTGACGGTGCGGAGCGGTAGATCTTCTGGTTTGCCTTTGAGGCCAAGCTGCTGAGCAGCACTATGAAGAAGGATTGTTCTTTCTGAGCCATCATCTTGAATGGCATAGGCTGTCATGCTGCGTTTCCCATTCTGGAGGATTACTTTACTGATCTTCAGTAGGACCTTACGGCTGGCCGAAGGCTTCCGTATGAGGAGAACCTCGTTCATAGTATTCAGCAGACATGAATTGGTAGTGGTTGTAGCAGCTGCATCTGGTACTGGTGGTGAGCTTGTTGCACTTTTCCCTGTCACATCATGAAGAACTATCAGATGTCGGCTGTTGCACTGCTTACATCGCATCTTCAGATTACATTCTGTTGCTTGATGGCTCCTGCCACATCTCCAACACCAACTATTCTCTTTGACCCATTTACGTTTCTGTTCTGTAGTGAGGTGCTTAAAGTTTGAACAGTTATTCAAAGAATGCTTAGTGTTATCGCAGTAGGGGCAGTAAGGCTTTGAAACAGCTTTCACTGTAAATGATGATGTTGTGGTGTCAGGCAGCGCTTTCTCAGTGCCGAATAGAACGTTAGCCTTGTTATGGGAAAACTTGTGGTCTTTAATTGTCTCTCTTGTCTGTGCAGTGGTCCCTCTACGTTGGCTGGTTGCAAACCTTGAAGTGTCCTCCTGTACTTGGATTTCGTACTCCAACCAATCAGAGAGATCTAGAAGAGTTGGAATAGGCACGTGGTGTGGATGGGCAAACCGGCGGAAACTTGATCTGAGATCATGTGGTAATTTCCCCAATAACCTGGAGACGTGTGAGCCGCACTGCAATTCAAAGGTGCCAGTCCTTCCTAGTTGCCCCAGCATGCCAACGAGAGAACGAACTTTGAGTGCAAACAGTCTGAAGGTTTTTATGTCTCCGCTGCTGATATTTGGGCCATCCATAAGTTCCGCTATTCGTGGCAAAGCAAGCTGGTGTGGTTGACCATACTGCTGATCCAGTGCAGACATTGTTTTTGAGAAAGGGTGTGAAGAATGGCAATATGAATCAGCGATTAATAATGCTTCTTCAAGTTTGAGATGTTCTGTGAGAATCTGAAACTTAAACCTTTCTGTGGCATTAGCGGGGAGAGTGTTCTCTAAGGCAATCTTCAGCCGGGAAAACTCTCTTGGATTTGGATGCACAAAGTCTGGTATAGTGGGAGTAGGACCTCTGTACATTGACCCTGGATCAAGTTGAGGTGCTTGACGCTGTGAACTATGTGGCATTTGGTGGTACCAAGCAGAATCATAAGGCGTAGAGGTTGTGTACACTCTCTCATATGGTGGGTTATAATCTCGTTCATGATGACAGAATTCCTCTTCCCTTGATACCTCCCGAATAGTTGGTCGGGGACATGGAGTGTTATAGAGGGAGTCATCTTCATCTCTGAGATAAACCACAGAAGCTGGAGAACATTCAGGATGTCTGAAACGTGGTGCTGGCACAGGCCTAGAACTTCTCTCAGCTGGCTGCATATTCTTTCCACGTCGTGGAGCAGGAATAGGCTGGTTATAGTATGATTGATGCTCTGGATTACCAGGTGAAAGAGGTTGAGCTACAGGCCGTTGGGTTTGTTCAACCTGAATTTGCAGCTGTTGCATCTGCCTCTTAAGTTGGAAGAGTTCTTGAGCATATTGCTGATTCGTCTGCCGCAACGAATCAGTTTCCTGTTGGATCATCTGTTGATCATGATACACGTTATCATCTGCATGGTGAATAATCCTGTTTGGTTGCTCAAGGATGTCATTCTCAGACCTGTTCGGTTCGGCATCGGAGTATTCTTCTGAACTATAAGGATCTTCACCTTCTGGCAGATTGGAGGCTATCTGAGTGTGTGGTGAAACGGATTCGGGATACATCCTATGCTGGGTGAAGCCAGTAAGATCATAATCTTTATATCGGGCGGGAAGGGCTGTCTTCCTTCTGACTCGCACCATTGGCTCTTCTTCCAGGGACATCTTATATATCTGCAGCAAGTCTAGATCCGGCTCGAAGGACCATGAAAAAATGAGTTGGCTGTTGATAGCACAATCACATTTATGAATATTGCCAGTTAGGTTTAAACCCGCCACAGGAGTCCGGTAAGAGACTGGTCGGTAGATGTCAAGTTGTAGTAAATAATCCGTTTAATTTTCACCACATCAACTCAGATATGCAGTTGTGATTGTTTGTACAGGTGTATAAATGTGTGGTTTATCTATGAAAATAGAAAACATAAACAAGTATAAGCATACATGATATTAACAGAAAGTAGTTTAAATACAATATATAATTTTACCAAATACAAACATAAGATAAGAAATAAACCATAATATAAAATATTAAACCGTAAACAGTTTTAGCTGAGTCATCGGCGCTCGTCAGCGCGCTGGGCTTGCGCATGCGCATTAAGTTGTTTACGAGTTACGAAGCCCCGTAGAACAAAGATTTGGACAATTCAGTACTCCAAAAACAGATGCAATACAAATGATAATAAGCATATAACACGTATACATATATATAACTGGGAATTAACAATAATATACATGTATAAAAGCGGAAATGAAAGAAAACATATGACGCAACCGCGTTTGAACGTCGTAATTTTCCCTAACAAACTAATGCACATTATAACAGCAAAAACATAAGCGATCGTTCCCGAATTGACTACATTCACTACACAGATGATGCACTTACTTGAATTGACGCACAACACCAGTTAAATATACAAACAATCTACTGATTATGTGTTATTGCAAAGTTCAGCGTCCACAACAGCACTCCAACAGATTCTACTTCCAACGTCGCACTGCGCGCCGTGGGCGGGAGGATCGTTTGCAGGTAGGTCTGCGGATACTGATTGGCTGCTGGTGCTGGGTGATATGCGTCGATCAATCTCGGCAAAGAAAAAGAGTTTAATTAGAAGGCATTTTATTCTTAACATTATTGGCCTTTTTAACAGTGACATCCATGCTGCTGCTTCGTGATATGGTGTTTTACCTGGCGCATACTCACATTATTATTATGCTGATTAATGCTGTCACTTTAAATCTCACTATTATGAGTAAAAGTCTCTGGCATCTGATCAGTGCATTGTCCCAATCTGTACAGTTTATCAAAGGAATCAGCGTCTTGTGGTCTGTGATGAGTGTGAAATGCTCCATTCCTCTCAGATGTTTGCTGAAATGTTCACACACACAGACTCCTGTGAGACTCTCCATCTGCTCATAATGATATCCAGCACTAGTGAGGGTGAGAGAGCAGTGTGCATCAGGTTTCCAGCAGTCTCTGTGTTGTTGGAGCATTTCTCCCAATACTGAACCTCTTGCATCAGTAGACACAGTTGTTGGCCTCTCTGTATCAAAAAAGTTAAATACTGGTGATGTCATGAGCGCATAATTTAGCTGTTGAAATGCTCGCTCTTGTGCCACATCTGTGCTGTCCTGTCCTAGCATTGCTAAATCAGATGTATATTTTCATTTGAGGGGAAATATCTAGCATTGGTTACGTTGCAAATCCCCACCAATTTTAGGACAAAGTGGCCCACAGCCTCATAAAAGTAATAACATCTGGCCCGCACTTGTACTTTATAAATTGGCCAGCAGTACAGCTATTCCTCATTTACCCACTAGAGGGCAGCAGCACTGTACACTTTACACCCCCATCAACAGCTCTGCGGAGTATCGCAGATACACAATTGTGTCTGATACACAGACACACAATTGTCAAAAGTGAATCCCTCTTTTTTTATTTAAAAAAAAACAAGGCAAGAAACATCCAAATAGTGCACAATTTTCAAAATGAAAGATAATGAGAGAAGACAGAAATAAAGAGAGAAAAAAAAGAGATAAGAGAGAATTGTTACGATGTGGTGGGGTGTGCTGGTGTGGAGAGAGACGGAAGCACGACAGAATTCCAAACTAAAGTCACCTTTAATAATAAACAAAACAAAAGACTTTAAATACAAAACAAAAGGGCACACAATGGTGCAAACGCGGAGGCATCCAAACCAGGAACATACACAACATAACATCATAAAACAACTGACAACTGGGAAGTGAAAACGGAGGACTTAAATACTGACTATGATTGACTCAAACACAAAACACCTGTGACTGATGAGTGCTGATGGGCTGGTGAGTGATGGTGAATAAAGGAACAGAAAACATGTGACAACAAAGGCAAAATAAAAGTCCGGAGTGACTGTGAACGTGACATTACACCCCCCTCCCGGAAGGCGCGCCGGAGAAAGTTCACAACTGGGTGGGGGGGTGGGTACCCTGGAGACCGGGGTATACAGAGTCCAGGAGGTCTCCAGGGTGGTGCCGGTGGATCAGGGACCCAGGGTGGGGCAGCCCTCCATGGCGGCACCGGTGGTTCAGGGGCCCAGGGTGGCGCAGCCCTCCATGGCGGCGCCGGTGGTTCAGGGACCCAGGGCGGCGCAGCCCTCCATGGCGGCGCAGATGGGTCATGGAACCGGGGGGCCGCCACCTTCCATGGCGGCGCTGGTGGGTCCGGGTACTGGGGTTGCCCCGGAGGCTCCGCCTCCCCTGTCCCACCCACCCTCAGGCTGGTGTTATGGCCCCCCCCCAAAAAATGTCTAGGGAGGAGCTCCTGAAGGGTAGGCAGGGCGAGAGTCACTGGGGGCGCCGGCAGGGCGAGAGTCACTGGGGGCGCCGGCAGGGCGAGAGTCTCTGGGACGTCGGCGAAGGCCGGCGGCGGCTCCGGGAGGTCGGCGAAGGCCGGCGGCGGCTCCGGGAGGTCGGCAAAGGCCGGCGGCGGCTCCGGGAGGTCGGCGAAGGCCGGCGGCGGCTCCGGGAGGTCGGCGAAGGCCGGCGCTGGTTCTGGCGGGTCGGGCCATGGTAGCTCGGGTTCTGGCGGGTCGGGCCACGGTAGCTCGGGTTCTGGCGGGTCGGGCCAAGGCAGCTCGGGATCTGGCTCTGGCTGGCGGATCTCTGGCTCTGGCTGGCGGATCTCTGGATCTGGCTCTGGCTGGCGGATCTCTGGATCTGGCTCTGGCTGGCGGATCTCTGGATCTGGCTCTGGCTGGCGGATCTCTGGATCGGGCTCTGGCTGGCGGATCTCTGGATCAGGCTCTGGCTGGCGGATCTCTGGATCGGGCTCTGGCTGGCGGATCTCTGGATCGGGCTCATGGACGGCGGCCTCCGGGCCGGTAACGGGCTCTGGGACTTTCCGCCTCCTCCTCTTGCGTCGGCGGCACGTGGACTCAGTCGGCACAGTGTCAGTGGGTGTGCTTTCCTCCAACTCCCATTCGTGTGTCGCTGGTGGAGCGTGGTGGTCATATGGGGCTGGAGCTGGCAGAACATTCGATGGAAGGTGAGCTAGATGATGGCTAATCTCGTCCTCCATCTCATCGACCATATAACCGGACCCAGTGAGGAGCAGGACAAAGTTCAGGAAGTCCATGACTGATTCAAAACAATGTTCTAAGTCGATTACTGGTTTCAGCACATCATCCATACCCAGCCAGAAGCGATAGTTGAGGGCAGTATCCTCCCAGCTCACTTGGTTAGCCAGCTCCAGAAATTCAAAGGCATACTCCTCCAACGAACATCCTCCCTGGCAAAGGGATGAGAGTCTCTGTGCGGCCTCCTCCATGATGCCGCTTGTAGTCTTTCGAGGCGACCAACCTGGTCAGTTGTTCTGTTACGATGTGGTGGGTAGTGATGTGCTTCTCGGGTCGAATCCCTGAAGCGTGTGCCGAGTCATCTAGATGAGTGGTTCTTGAACCACGGGTCGATGCGCGTGTTGATGACGTAATTGCTGACGTTTGAAGCCCCGCGTAGCGGGTGTACCACGTGACTGATTCAGGAAATGATTCGCTAGGTTTGAGTGCAGCTCGAAATAAAAGCGGCAGTGAAACACTATGTATTGCCCCTCACTTTTTGTGTTTTTGGGTCCCTCAATTGCGCTGTTTTGGGCATTCGATTCGAGCTTCTTTTTTGCGATGGAACCAGCAAGAAAGAGGAGATTTTCCCCTGTTTGGGAGCACTTTGAGTTGTTCTCACCTAAGAATGTAAGGCACCTGCAATTACTATGTAATGGATTCCATTAATGAATAAAATAAAATGTGACAACTTTTCTGAATACTTGTAGCTGAAGCATCTGGTGTGTTCCAAGGAGCTAAGTTATAATAATAACACCTCAACTTTAGAGTTTTGCATGGCAACGAGAAGATATATATCCCATTTATATTCATAGCCCCACACTACACTGTATAGTTGTTTTTTTTAACTCTTACATATGTAATTCAATTTAGCTGAGAAGGTTGACTTGGCTGAGCACTTTATCACATTTCAATACTTTTCAATTAAATAAATTATATTTTTTTAGACTTTGAAAGCCATAGTGGAAAAAAAAATGTTTTTAAATAAAAATGAATAAACTCTTTATTTTACCTCCTTATTTAACATTTTCACTTGTTGCATAAGCAAAAACAAAAAACAAAGTAACACAAAACAATTCATATTAAAACTTTTCAAATAATATTTTTGTATTCAGAGCATGATTCACATCCCATCATTTTATTGCAAGCACCAAGCATATTATACATTTTTCTGCCCACATGATGGGGTAGTCGAGCAAATAAATCATCTTGAAGCCGCTATGTGTGTGTGAAGCATTTCCCTGCAGGGCTTCACTGCTTCATGGGGCTTCATTTTGCCATCACTAGTGGTGGGGTGTGCTGGTGTGGAGAGAGACGGAAGCACGACAGAATTCCAAACTAAAGTCACCTTTAATAATAAACAAAACAAAAGACTTTAAATACAAAACAAAAGGGCACACAACGGTGCAAACACGGAGGCATCCAAACCAGGAACATACACAACATAACATCATAAAACAACTGACAACTGGGAAGTGAAAACGGAGGACTTAAATACTGACTATGATTGACTCAAACACAAAACACCTGTGACTGATGAGTGCTGATGGGCTGGTGAGTGATGGTGAATAAAGGAACAGAAAACATGTGACAACAAAGGCAAAATAAAAGTCCGGAGTGACTGTGAACGTGACAAGAATAAATAAAGAGAGATAGACAGTATACAAACGTTTGGCAAAGTTACTATAGTCAGTAATTGGAGGAGCATCACAATAAAGAGTTATCAGGTATTAATCAGACTGTCTGCTAATACTCTAATGAGAGTTATTGTCACAGACTTCTACTCGTTCACCATCTCCAGAAAACTGATCACCAGCACCTGCAACCACTGAATGCACTCCTTACTTAAACATCCTCCTCTCAGTCACTTGTGGGAACACTTCTTGTCTGGTTTTACTCTTATATGGATTCCAAAGAATCTGAGATCGCGGCAAGTACAATTTCCTGGATTTTCATCATCGTTCCTCCTTAAGTTAAGACTCTTCACTTCTGTTCTCCCACTGTTCTTCTGCACTGATATTCATCGTCCCCATCAAGATACCAGCTGTCTGCCTCTCTTTGTGAGTGAACTGTGTTTACGTTTCTCATTTCTGCGATCTCTTCTGTATCCATGACAGTTGACATGCAGTTGTGAAGTTACTCATAGTCAGTGAATGTGTGTTGAGGATCATCACAGTAAAGAGTTATCAGATATTAAACACAGTCACTAATACTCTAATGAGAGTGAGTTGACATGCAGTTGTAAAATTACTTATAAACAACAGATTGGTCTAAAGGAACATCAAAATAAAGTGTTAACAAAAACATGAAATGCTATTAAAATAGATTGCATGTTGTCACTCAGAATCATCATCTCATCTCTGTATTAGTATCTGATGGAGAGTTGGTAATGTATTCCTGAGTCTCATCAAGAGCTTCTGACTTCAGTTCCTGTTATTTGTGGTTGTTCTGTATCTCAGTAAAGCTGGTTCTGAATCTATTTGTCATCGGATGTCTTTTGATGACTGGACAGCAGATTCTGCATGATCATTACTCGAGGGATGAAGCAGACGAGATGTTAAATGCTCAAAATCAAACTCACCGCTAAATGACTGACAGGTTTTGCTCATCAATTGCAGGCCATTTTCAGAATCAACTACCATTGGATATTCTGTATCATAAAAGTTCAGTACTGGTGATACCCAGCTTTGCCAAATCAGATGTATATTTTCCCATATAGTTAATCATCCTCAGTATCTCTTTAGCTCATGTACATTCTCTGAGTCTCTGAACGGTACGATCACAACTGTGTGGCTGAACTCATCAGTGCTCATCATCACAACTGTTCAGTGTTTTCAACCATATAATGTTTATTCATGTTGTTCAATTTAATCACTTGTAATTCAAATGAAACATTTTAATTGTGTTAGTTTGTAGAATTGAACTAAAGTCTTGCTATTTTCACAGTTTCACCATGTTTCTAACCTTATAGCCCAGAGCAGTGCTTCTCAATCTGCTTTGTGTTTTGTGGGAAAAGATGAAAGTTTACATGCATTAACTCATGCGTGTCAAAAACAAACATGTCTCATTGTGTTTTATTAGTAATATCTGGATGTTATGCAGACCATAATCTGAGAAACCAATAGAGAATGACAAGATAATCACATCTGAAACTTTATTATGCTGAAACAGAAGTAGCCTGTATAACTTAAACAAACTCGATGGCTGTTTGTTCATTCACTCTGAGTCTTTCCTGATGACAGAATCATGCAATCATTATATTATATATGTTGAGCATTCATAAACAATTCCTTAAAAAATGAAGCTTAACTTCAGTCGATGCTGAAACGCTCCCAAAAAGCCTTTCTGTGATCTGATGAGTGTTTTATTTTCACTGGCACTTTAACGCGAAATAAGGAATGTATACTAATGTGACACAACATCCAGAAACCCTGTCATCCATTTTCAAAACAACTGCTCGTTTGCTTTCAGTTTCTGTACCATTTTATGAAGGAAACGCTCTTAATGTCTTGAAGTGAAGGATCTGAACGTTGAGTTTATTCGTGACGTCAGTCGCCATTTTACTCTCGGTTTCGTTCGTCAGATATTTCTCTGAGCAGAACATGTCTCACAGTGCAGGTTTGCGCTGATTACTAACTAAATATGTGTTATTGTGCTGAAGCAGTCAACAATGATATATTATAATCCTGATAATGCGTTATTTTTTTTACTTATTCACATAGTTTACGTTTGGCATATCGAGAGAACAAGAATAGACTACAGAATTACCGATTATGTTCCGATTGACGCTTGTGTGTGTTTGTGTGAGTGTTTGTGTGTGAGTTATTGTTTGTGTGTTCTTACATATATTTCGTACAAGATAGAGAAGTGTCAAACTGTAAATGTCTTGCAGGATATTTGTGCTTTTTTCTGTCATGTTCTGTTGTAAAACTGGTTTTCTGATTTGACTTTCAGCAGAACCACTAACACTGTGTGTGTGTGTGTGTGTGTGTGTTTAGAAACAGACAGAAGCAGTCCAGACTTCCATCGCCCGACAGTAAGTGTGATTTATAGTTCTGAGGAAACTTTAGTGATCTTTTCATCCGGTAGTTCGGCTCACTGGTGTTTTGTTCCGTTTGATATTTAGTTTTTGAATAGTTTTTCTCTCTGTTTAAACAGGTTTAAGGAGAATGTTGTGTTTGTCTGGATGGGTTAGTGTGATGGAGGAGCTTGTTTTTCATTCAGTTTAACTGTTTTATTGTATCTGTCATTCTTGATCTTTACAATAATTAATATGTTAGAATGGTATGAACTTCAACTTCATTGAACGCGCGTTCATTCGCGGCTCCAGCGCGCGTTCATTCGCGGCCGTGGCTCCAGCGCGCGTTTGTTCACGGCCGCGGCTCCCATGTGTGATACACCTCTGGATTATCACTTTGTTTGTTTTCTACACTATTATAATAAATTCACTCATTTGCACTTGAATCCTTGCTTTGCCCGCTCCCAACTCCCTCCTCTCTCTCCTCCATGCAGGCTGCTCAAACCTGAAGAGCATTACAGTAAATTGTCAAGTATTTTTATAGTTTAATCGTCAATTATTAATTAGTATTTATATGAGATCTTAATGGTTAGAATTTTAACTGTAATTAATAGGGTAAAACCAAAAAAATATTTAAAATCGGCATTTATGGTCTTGTGGAACAAATTAATTGATGTTTAGTGCATTCTAATGGGAAACTTGTTTTGGTGTACGAGCATTTTGGTTTACGAGCTCGCTCTTGGAACGAATTAAACTCGTAAACCGAGGTATTACTGTACTTATATATTTACGAGGAATTCACGTGTTTGGCCGTACAGAATAACAGAAGACAAACAAAATTGTTTCATGTATTGAACATGGACATTTAATATTGCTGTAAATGATCGGATAAAATGTGACTTACACAATACAATCACATCTTAATGGTGACAAAAGAAACCAAAAAGCACAGAACATACACAACATGTAACCCATCATTCACAACAGCTCTTTAATCTGTTCATCCGTCCAACTATCCGTTTGACTGATCCTTCTGTAATAGAGAAAACATGTAAGTTATATGCATAAGATATTTTGTAAAGAGCGTACATTTATTTAAATGTCTTTGCATACCATGGTTCACTAGAGCTTCATTTCTAGTGTTAAAATAGTGTAACACAACTAGTGTGGCTTGCCCCCTTACATGGTACGCATTATTCTTTTTGAGATGCTTTGGAACAAAATATGTTAGGGAAATTAATACTATAGCAAATAAACACTTTCAGATGTTGAACTAGATGAGGAAGAAACCTTGGGAGGAAACAGATTACACAAATATTCATCTGACCTGATGTAATCAAGCCTCACAGAATTATGAATTATTGTATAGCTCGTTTTTTTTTTCCCAGTTAAATGTGTAGAATAGATGATTTAGACATTAGTGATGGTCAATATATCATCCAAAATAAAGCACAGCAATAATAACATTGAGCAGCACAAGATCCAGCACTACAGTCACATTTAGTATATTTATTATATAAGTTAATATATTAAGTATATTTTATATATAAAAGATGTTAGTTTTATTTTTTTTGTACAATTGTATTTCCCAAATGCACTTTGTTGCGTTTTAAATGTTGAATCTAATTACATCAGTAATAAACTGACTGCCGCTGAGGAAAGATATCTTCTCGGTCTCTTTGTGTTTTCCCGGTTATTCAGTGATTCGCTGTGCGCTCTGCCAGTGAACCATTTGCTGCCGGCACAGATATTCCTCTTGGCCGGCAACACAGAGTTGGAGAAACGTGTTTCCCACGAGCACAAATGGCGGAAAATGAGTAAAATAATGTGATGAATTTATAATGAAAGGCTGAAGCATTTCCCTACAGACTCCATTCAGACTTTTTCTAGATAACTTCTGTCGGAGATGTGCTGTTTATGCTTGTTATGGACTTTATAAAATCTGCCTTTGACTCTTATTGAATGTTAATGACGTCATCAGCATCTGTTTGAGTCTTTCAGTCGTGGTTTGGCACACAGTTAGAGCCCTGCGCTGCTTTCTGTGTATTGTGGGGTGTAGGATGTGTGCGACAGCACAGCAGGGTCTCTGTCCTCTCCTCTCTGTCCTCATGAGAGCTGAGACGCTTCAGATCCTGCTACACTTTCATTACAGCTGCTTCTAGATCTCAGGTGAGGGATGTTGCATCGGCTCACTGATGATTATTTCATGCATTTATTTCTCTTGACATGCAGGATGATGCAGAACAGATGGAGAGACAGAAACTGGACTGAGTCTCTGTAAGTGTTGCTCGCGTCTCCAAACACTGATAATCAACACCATCAGCAGACGAGTGTTTATCACTGGAGATTCAGCTGTCAAGAAACCATTCTGATAAAGATTTGTTCATGACTGACCCTGGAGAAACTGTGTGAGCAATAAATAAAGTGCAATAAAACAGTGTCTTGACTCTTTTATTATCAATGTTCATCAGGAATGGGATCCTTCGTTCCTGCAGAGTTTCTCCAACCTTCTCCAATCTGAAGATCTTGATGAACTGGATCAGCTGTGTTTGTTTAGGGTTGTAGCTGAACTATGTGAAACATCATAATAACTGCCAAAATAATAAATCAATATACAAAGTGTGGCATTAAACACATTTATGGGGTAATTGTACTACTTGGTTTTACTATAGACCATCTACTATATACTATATTTGTGTGTAGTTTATCAAATACACAACACAGGAAGAAATACAACACGAAGGGAGGAGGAATGTAAAAAATATATATGCTTTTATTTCCCTAGTCATTAATGCTTTTATTTTACCCCACTTTTTTTCTTTATTTCTATGTTTTTGAAAGGGTGTGTTTTACCTCAAATATAGCAGAGAAAAGATGTATTCGAAAGTCTAAAACAACCACATGATCAGAAACTCCACCCTCTTTCAACACTTACCAGGAAGAGACTGACTTGTTATTTCTCCTTTCTGTCACACTGACTTTAATGTCTCGACAAAAGCAGTAAAAACTGAGGAAACAAGAGAAGAAACTTTCAGTAAGGATTTGAAACGTTTGTTTTTGAACTGACAGCAGATTTTTGTGACACTTGTGGTTATTCATTTTATTCAAACTTGAAAGTGAAAGTAAAGTTTAGATTTCTGGAGCTCAAACAGAGAAAATGGCTTCACTATCTGAAGGTGATTTTTCTTGTCCCGTGTGTCATGAAATCTTCAAGGATCCTGTTCTTCTGTCATGTAGTCACAGTTTCTGTAAAGAGTGTCTTCATCAGTTCTGGAGAACTAAGGAAACTCGAGAGTGTCCTGTTTGCAGAAAAAGATCCTCAAAAGATAATCCTCCACTTAATCTTGTGTTAAGAAACATATGTGAGTTGTTCCTGAAGGAGAGAAATGAGAGACATTCATCAGAATCTAAGGAGATCTGCAGTTTACACAGTGAGAAACTCAAACTCTTCTGTCTGGAGGACAAACAGCCTGTGTTTGGTGTGTATTAACTCACAGAAACATGACAATCATAAATTCAGACCCATCGGTGAAGTTGTTTCATCTTATAAGGTAAGACAGATTTACAGGAGGATAAACACTTAAAGGGATTGTTCAACCAAAAAGGAAAATTAATTGCTCACTGTTGTTCCAAACATTTTCTCTCTCCCCTTTGACAATAACTACCACTTTGACAATTCATAAAGACATCATAAACCTAATCCACATGAATAGAGTGGTTTAGTCTAAATTTTCTAAAGAGAATCAATGTCTTTATGATTAACAGATTTCATTTAGGATTTGATTCACTTATCAACATTAAGCAGAAGCTCATCTGAACCTGCCTGACATGCAAGAACAAACGTCTTACTGAAGCTCAAACGTGAATGAACACAAGATTGAAGCTCTAATGTCAGTGACATCATGAACGGAGCATAAAATTTGCGCCGGAAGCCGGAAGCGACAGCTTTGAGTGTCTTCAGCGTGCTGTGTGTTGAGTGTGTGTGTTTGCTCGTTATTTCTCTCTAGCTAGTTTAAAAAGTTAGGGATTCAAGCTGTGCTAGAAGTGAAATGGCAGAACAGGCATTTAAACCGTGTGCTTTTCCCTGCCTAAGTTTTGTCACGGGTAGGAATACACACAACCTGTGCATTGCCTGTTTGGGAGAGGAGCACGCTCGGTCAGTGTTCGTTGGGGCTCAGCCCTATGGCTATGGCTACGAAAGTGGATGAGGCATTAGCAGGGTATCTCATGACTCCGTCAGCATCCTCCCTCAAGCCCCCGGTGCTCCCCACCAAGGCCTACCAAGCGGAGTTGCTTGGGGACCTCAACCATGGCGGCGACGGCATTGGGCCTGAGGCAGTAGATGAACTGCGCCGAGCCATGGATCTGTTTCTCCAACCCACTAGGGAGACGGCCTTCTCCATTGGCCACTCCATGTCTGTCCCTTCTGGATGCTCCTCTGTCTCCTTCAGGCTTGGTCGGCGACGGAGGTCTGCACGTTAGGTCTGTTGTCGACAAGTTCCAGGAGGGTGCACAACAACAGGCAGCATTCAGCAAGCTACTGCCACGCCGCCCTTCCCGTGAGGCTGCTAGCCCACATTACCGGTCTTATGCTTCCCCATAAGACCGGGAAGTCGGGCCAGCACGCTAACGCTCAGCCTTCTGGCAAGAGGACCGATCTGAAGGTCGTCCTCGACGCCAAGAAGAGCAAGAGCAAGCATGGTTGTGTCTGCTGGATGTCTCTCGATGGGTCCTGTGCATAATATCCAACGGGTACTCTATTCAGTTCGATGCTCTTCCGCCTCACTTCTCCGGGGTTCTACCCACTTTGGGCCCCTAGCAGGATCTGGTCATGGAACAAGAAGTAGACGCTCTGCTGAGGAAAGGGGCTATCAAGTATGTATCTCCTGCAGAGAGAGAGTCCGGGTTTCACAGCCGGTATTTCTTTGTTCCTGAGAAGAATGGAGGGTTGCGGCCCATTCTGGATTTGCGCCTTGTTAATCACACGGGCATACGTCTCAAGCTCTAGCAGATCGTGACTCAAATCAGGTCCGAGGACTGGTCTGTCACGATCGATCTCAAGGACGCATATTTCCACATCTCCATCCTTCCGCAACACAGGAAGTACCTACTGTTCGACTTTGGGGGGGGGAGGTGTACCAGTACCGCGTCCTTTCGGCCTAGCTCTGTCACCCTGCACCTTCACGAAGGTAGTGGATGTAGCTCTTTCTCCGCTGTGCTCTCGAAGGCATCTGTGTCCTCAATTTTGTCGACGCCTGGCTCGTGCTGGCCCAGTCGCCGCAAATAGCAGCACAACATTGAGGTGTTGTGCTTGCTCTTTTGAAGGAGCTGGGGTCAAGGCTGAACACCAGGAAGAGTGTGCTTTCTCCATGTCAGAAAACCACTTTCTTGGATGTCCTTTGGGACTCAGTGGGCATTTCTGCTCGGCTTTCCCCCGGGCGCATGCAGGCCACTCGTTCAGCCATCAAAAGCATCAAAATGGGTCACTCATGGCCAAACACTTCCAGAGAGCTTTGGGGCTCATGGAAGTGGCTTCCAGCGTCATTTTGCTCGGCCTGCTGTACTTGAGGCCCCTGCAGTGGTGGCTCAAAACTAGGTGGTTTTCCCCGAGGTGCAACCCGTTCTGCACAATCAGGGTCATGAGGCAGTGCCTACGCACTGAGGACGTGGAAAAATTCTTGGTTCCGCGGAGCAGACGTCCTGTCGAGTCAGGGGCCGATGCTCGGGGAATGGCAGTTCCACTCTGAGGTGGTGGAGCAGATCTGGGAGAAGTACGGACAGGCATAGGTAAACCTGTTTGCCTCAGTAAAGAACTTCCATTGCCCTCTGGGGTTTTCTCTAACGCACCCAGCTCCTCTGGGTCTGGATGCCATGGTACACTCATGGCCGATTGCTCTGCTCCTGGGTGTTATGGCAAGTGTTCGCCAGGACAGGGTTCATCCCACACTGGTGGCCCCGCTCTGGCTGGGCTGAGTGTGGTTCTCGGACCTTGTGTCCCTCCTCGACGGAGTCCTCTGGGAGATTCCTGTCAGGAGGGACCTTCTGTCCCAGGCAGAGGGTTACATTCTTCATCCCTGCCCATAGCGGTGGAGACTTTAGGCCTGACCCCTGAGGAGGCCCAGCTCCTAGATTTGGGTCTCTCAACTGAGGTTGTGGAGACCATCCTCCACACAGAGCTCCCTCCACGAGGAAACTGTACGCCCTGAAGTGGAAACTCTTCACTTCCTGATGTAGCAAGAGACAGCTGAACCTTGTTACCTGTCAGCTTGGCTACGTACTGGAGTTTGTAATGAGTTGTGTCTTATTTGTGGTTCACTCTACGTTTAAGTATTAGCTATTACGTATTAGCTATCCGGCCTCTCCTAGAGAAATAACGCGTTACAAGTTCCTGCAAGAGAGATTCGCTACAGGGCTGTCCCCTTCTACCCTGAAGGTTTATGTGGCTGCCCTAGCTACTTACCACATTCCTCTGGGTGGGATGCTCTTGGGCAGGGACTCATTTCCTCGTCACTCATTTCCTCTGTGGTACATTAAGGCTAAGACCTGCGGCACAGACCAGGGTTCCGGCTTGGGACTTGTCTTTGGTGCTCCAAGGCCTGTCCCAGGCCCCCTTTGAACCCATTGAGGAGGTTTATATCAAGTTCCTCTCTCTCAAGACCCTCTTTTTGCTGGCTATCACCTCGCTTAAGAGGGTAGGGGATCTACAGGTGCCCCCCCCCATTTATCTGTGCCCCCCACTTGCCTTGAATTTGCGCCCAGGATGGCGAAAGCCTTTCTCCACCAGAGGCCAGGCTTTTTTCCCAAGGTACCCACTAATGTGACTCAGTCTATCCTGCTGCAGGCCTTCTGTCCTCCCCCCTTTGACGATCATGAACGATCATGCGCACACTGGATGCTTACGTCCTTAGGACTGCCACCTGGCGTAAGTTGGACCAATTGTTCTTCTAAAGGAGCTCCAGGATCGAAGCAAACCTTGAACCGATGGTTATTCGAGGCTATCTGTCTGGCTTACGAGTTGGCCGGACATCCCTCTCCCGTGAGAGTCGAGGCCCACTCCACTCGGGGCTTGGCTGCTTCCAAGGCTTTCCTCTCTGGGGTTTCCTTGGTTGATATCTGTGCTGCGGATGGCTGGTCCTCGCCGCACACATTCATGAGGGTTGATCAACTTGACCCCGATTCCGCTCTGGGAACGAGGGTGCTCTCTCAGTGAGCTGGGTACACACCCTTCGGCCAGCGTCACTGAGGTGGCGTTGGCATATCATTCCCCTAGCACTTTGACACAGCTCAGCCTCAGCTCCTTGCGCCTTCGGGCCCGCTTCAGACAATCTTCTAAGCTGTCGCTTCTGGGTTCCAGCACTCCTTTTATGCTCCGTTCATGACGTCACTGACCCGCGACGCGCATTCACACTATCTTTCATTTCACAGTTCTTCACGTGACCCACGTCAGGGCATTCAACTAGCGCTTTGATGCAGCGTCTCATTCCCCTTCAGGGAACCAAGGTTACATATGTAACCGAGACGTTTGTTTTGTTTGAAAAAGGAAAGAAGTGAGAGGTTTTACAAACTTTACAATCAAGTGCTGAGGGAAATTCTATGATTTGAAGTATGAATTAATTCCATTAAAGTATGTCTGAAAGAAATTACTGCCTTGAGAAAAGTTTGGATAGCACTTTCTGTCCATCTGTCTTCCGTGTAACTTGTAGTGTTTATAAGCACAGCTCTGCTTTGATTACAGAGGTTACTGTGAAACAGCTCTACTTCTGCTTCTTCATAAGCATCACATACTAACAGAGAATAGATTTACATTTTCATTCAGCCTCTGTGGTTTTTGCTTGTGAAACTCACACCACATTTTGTAAAGAATTCTGAATGTGAAAATAGGGGTAAATAGTGAGCGCTTTTGTCTGCGTGAAGGAAGAGACAAAAATCTTTGAAATCGCTGATCAACTTTGATAAGTGACTGAACATCACAGAGACATTGATTCTGAGCTTGAGAGAGCTGTCAGTGGAGTGAGAGATAGACGAGAGGTTTTCTTTTCCTTTAGGAAGAGCACGACTCAGACCCATTGAGATTTGTTTATTTTTTCTCTTCTCCTATTTCGGACTTCAAGGAAAGACTGATTCATTCTGTGAAGTCAGACACAGAATTTCATTTGGTTGTATATTATCAGACTGATACTGTTGAGTTTTTCAAGTGTTTTATTTCTTTCTTTGATTTGTATGAAGATAAATGTGGTTCATATGATGTTTAGCAAATTATAAGAATAATTAATTAGCTTTGCAATATAAAATTGCAAAAGACAGAGTTTTGCATTAGTCATTCACCTACTGAGTTACCATCCTCTCTCCAGAAGCCGTGCTCGTCTTCTGATACATTGTGCGCACTACAAAACCCTTTACTTATGCATTACATTAATTAATATAATAGAGAAACCTATAGTATCTTATAGATTTTTTTCCTTAAATTCTAGGAGGAGTTTGATACAGCACTGAAGTCCTTACAAGATAAACTCAAACACAATGAAAACATTAAAGGAGAGTTTGAGAAAACAGTTCAACACATCAAGGTGAGGATTGATTTTATTATTCACAGATTTGATTAAAACACCTGACCTGATTTCTGTCACAAAATGATTAGTTCCTTTATTGACTGGAAAACACACACACCTTTGGTTTTCATGTTTTATGAGAGGTTAGACATAATGATCAGACAACAATACATGTTTAAGCTGTTTAAGGTGAAAGCAACTTACCCCGATAATCATAAAACAAGTCAGTGACATTGTTTTGTCTCAAGATACACACCAGTAATGTTCTTTTCTGTAACGGGTGTGTAAGTGTAACGGGTCTTAGCTTGCTAATCAATTGGCCAGTGAATTAGGATCAGGGGCCTCATGTACTAACACTTGCGTTGAATTCATACTGACACATTACGTACGGACAAAGCTGTGAATGTGCGAACGCACAAAAAAATCCAGATGTATCAATCTCTGCGTTCGAAGGATCCCGCGCATATTCTCTTTGTACATCCCGATTAACGTGAAATTGAGCGCACATGCACGAGCACAACACTGCACCCAGTCTCCTCCCTTCATTAAACTGATTTAAATATGGTAATGAGTCCACTTGGGCAAAAGAAAGCAGTAAGAAAATGGCTAAAGCAAGCGGCATGAAAACGAAACTTTACAGAAAGTGAATTGGAGGTGCTACTATCGGAGGTAGAAATTAGAAAAAAAATATATTTGGAATTTTTTTCTCCGGAATTATTAAAAACAAAAGGAAAAAAAATATGAGTGCTGTCAGTGCGTTTTGATCTGAAAGTCGCACTGTAAATTGTCTTGCAATTGTCTTTAGTGGATAACCGCGGTCTCCTGAAGGGTTGTTGTATAATTAAATGCAAATAAATAACAATAAAAAGTACTAGGGGAGCGCGGGGCACAAAGTAACGCGGGGTAAATAGTAACATAGACTTTTTAGATACCGGTAGTTGCGCGGTCTTAAATGTGACGTGCTAACGGGCTTTTCATCACACTGTTTTCACACGTCTTCTGGCCAGCTTTCGAGAAATTGCAGCGAAGTTTGGATGAGAACCACAGGAAAAACTCTTTTGGCAGCATGTAAATATTTTTTGATATAGGCTAGTAGTTATTTTTCGATTTTCAAAGAATGTGTGAAAGTATGTTAGTCCAATCTTATATTGTTATGATTACCATCTTCTTGGCTAAATGATGGTACCATTTTGAAAGACGTGAAAAACACATAGCGACTGCTAGCCCGTCCTGAGGTAAACAAGACAGCGCGGGGTCAGTTGTAACACTATGTTACAACTAAGCCACATTGAATAGGCTGCATCATTAATCATATATTTTGCATTGTATTAACTTATTAAAACGTCATGTCATTCATGTCATTACATTGTTCAAAGCATAACAAATGTAAAAAATAAAGGGAAAAATATATTTAATTCATAAGTTATTCTTATGATCATCAAGACGCAACTTTTTTAAACAAATAAAAATACGTGAATGAACATGCATTGGATAACATGGTGTTAAAACTAACCCGCTGTCTGTTACAACGAGCCCCGCTCACGGGGTAAGAAGTAACATTTTACTCCTTGCGCTTTTGCCGATACTGCACAGAAACGGTATAGGTCCAACGAACATGAAAACAGTGCTCATTTATAGGAGAGGCTTGTATGTTGTTTGTATAAAAATATGGTTTGTCTAACCCTATTACTTTGTTCATTGTTTGGCTAAAACCAAAAAGTGTTACGTTGTGCCCCACGCTCCTCTATTAGATAGAACCATAACTTTAAATGCATCACTCACCAAGAAGCCACCCATCGCGCACTCAACCATGCTGTTTGATCTTGCTACAATATTTGTTATGCGTATTTGCGCATCACATATAATCTGCACATTTATTGAATAGAAATGTTTCCGATTCACATATGCAAATTCATCTTCAGATGGTGCCTTATATGTGTATGCAGTCGATCGCTCCGTTTACATTAGGGAAACCGGCTGTCGTTGCAAATTGCATTTTAATGTTTGGCTGGTCAACTGTATCATATATGAACCATCAAATGGGCATTGCGCGGCGTTTCGCGGCGTTGCGCGGCTCAAAGACGACTCGCTTATTTCTGAGCGGTCTGCCAGTTCTCTTTGGAAATAATCATTTGCCAGGAAACTAAGCGTTGTCAGCACCTGTAACGGAATGGGTATTGCGTGTTTCCTCGCTGTCTCTCTCTCTAGATTCGGACCCAATTAGATTCGGAGGATAGCCCTTGTAAATCTGACATGGCTGATTAGCCAGTCATCATCCTGGGCCAGAAAATCATTGTGGTCCCTAAAAACTCGTTCTCTTCGGATTCTGCCATTAGCAGTGTCCTCTAATATTGCCAAAGCTGCCATTGCCAGACTAAGGGTTGTGTCAATTTGCACTTGCTTTTATATGTTCTTACTTAATTGCATAATTTATAGAATATTCCCATAAGGCTTGTGTGACAATATATACGGTATCAATTATTTTATACATTGCAAATTAATAGCAATGCTTCCCACAGACTTGAGGAACAATTCGTTGTATAATGTTTGCAGCTTCACTTCATTGCCTGTAGGAGTCGCCAACGGACAAAACTATGAGAAATGAACTTACGCCAGCCATGAACTTGCCGTGGAGAAACGCACATTGTCACGTTAGTTTCACTTTTAGTACATCCCACCGTGAGCGTGAAAGCTGGCGAACGCAACGTTTTTGTGCGTAAGCAGTGTTGATACATGAGGCCCCAGAAGATTCTAGTACACAAATGAGACAGCTGTGGTGCTGAGCAACTTGCAGAGACAAGATATGTAATTAAACATAATCATGGACTTTACTGAAATGTCACCAAATTTTCTGCTACACACATAACACAAAAAAACAAAACAAATATACACTCTGGGTGCAGCTTCTTAGTAATTACAATGATCCAATTATCAAATACCATTCACCATAAGTGGTGTCACATGTGATGTAACCCAAAATCAGTTTTGATGCTGTTCAGTTGGAAAAAAGCTCAGGTGGATATTGTCACGGTTCTGTCTCTGTTTCCAATGTTATTAGTGTTCTAGTGGACAGAACCGTGGCACTGCTCTCTCTCCCTTGTGTTTGTGTCTCGTTAGTGCCTGCCCCGCCTCCTTGTTTCCCTTAATCATTCCCAGCTGTGTCTCATCACTACCTTCCCTCATGTGCCCTATTTAATCCCAGTGTGTTTGCTGTCCTGTGTGGTGTCATTGTCATTTGTAGATGTCTTTCCTGGTCCAGGTCTGTGGTTCCCTGCCTTGCACGCCGGTTTGTTTAATGTTCTCTTTGAGTATCTGTTATTTTGATCTTTGTTATGTTTTCCCACTTGTGGGTTTTTGCTTTACATTTATGTTAATAAATCCACCTTTCCTTGCACTTGAGTCCTCCCTTTAATATATCGTGACAGATATTCACGTGTTCAAAAAAAACTCACAAACCAGTCTTTAAGAAGGTTTTGTTCCTCTTACTTGAGAGAGTCAAATGGAAAGGAAAAGTTATCCTTAGCTCACAGTTTTCGATCTTCCAGGTCCGAAGGGGAAGGCTCGCCATCAATTAAGGAAAATCCAGCATAGAACGTTTCATACAGGGGAAAAAAACCTGGCCTGTTCACAGACCAGAATACACATAAAATTTTTACACTCAACGATGAAATGCATAACGAGTTAAATAAAATACATACATGGGATAACATTATTCAACAAATGTTGATTTAATTACCAACATATTTAATTACCTGTCCGTTCATGTCTTTGTATTTTTTTTCCGCTGCCGTGCACAAAATGGCGTCAGCTACCAGCAGTGAACTGAACTCACCATGCGGTCTGATATAACTACAAATGAACAATCCAAACCATTTGATATCACAATATATCACCGTTTTGTCTCGTATACTTAAAAGAAATTAAACTAAATCACACTGAATGCACTAAACTCATTGTTTTATAACTAAAACACATTTTTGGTAATTTTATATTCACATTTTATAATTTCCTCAGAGATTCAAAACACTGAAAAGATTAACTTTAATCTGTTTTTTAAAGATTGTTCTAAAAACAAAACTCAATAATATATTTTTTAAATAATTATCTTAATTTATCTTTATATTATGGAATAAATTGTTAGATTTACCACTTAATGATTAATGTATTTCTATCTTGTGATATGATAATACAATCAGACAACTTCAAAACTTCTCATCATATTCCATAAGGAAATATTTGGTAACTTATGAATCCTGAATGAATTTGAAAGGTGTAACAACTATAAGGCTGTTTGTACTGAAAAAAGGCCTCAGATTAGTTTTGAACAGCAGCAGCTTTACTCTGAATGAACCAGCAGATGGAGGAGCAACAATGAAATGACGTGATATTGCAATCAAAAATGTTGTGTTTATTCCAGGTGCAGAAAACAAAAATTAAATTAACAAATGTGTCCTAATGGTGGAAAATGACATTCACAGAGAAAATCCAAAACGAATGAAAATAAACCGCCTGTTCAGAAAGGTATAAGCAAACAAACTTTTGGCTATGCCAATAAACTGACCCAAACCTCATCAACCACTCTCACTTTACCTCCTTTACATCTCTGAGAGAACATCTGAAAAAGCCCAAGCCTCTCCTCTCGAACTAAACCATTTACAACAAAAGTAATGAAGAGATTCAAGAAAGACATTCACACAATAGGTACATTATCATAATAATATAAAAATACCTAAACATTTGAAACAAAAATAAACATTTAACAGTTTTTAAATAAAAATGAAACATGTCACCAAGAAGATTCCCCTCATCCCTGAGAACAATCAACTGTGTCTTCCATCGGCAGGAATGAAACCTTTGAAATGGTGCATTTAATGTGAGTGGGTGTATGAGTGTTCAAATTAATGCAAAACCAAAAATTTACGATGTTATAATGAGAAGTGCGTGTGTGTTCAAGTCCAATGCTGGTAAGAATCTCTTTCAAAATAAGTCACAGATCCTCACTGGACAAAAGGGTTTCAGAAGAGTGTCATGATAATAGATGAGATCACAGACGTAAGAACGATTAACAGCTTTTATTGAACAGCTTTATTGAAAAACACACACTCACTCACTCTCACTCACACAAACACGCACTTAAACACTCACAAACGAAAGATTGTCAGTTGAACAGTTTCAGCGCACTAGGCCCCGTCCACACGGAGACGCGGATCACTGCATCCGCATACATTTCTTATCGGATTGGCGTTCCGTCCACACGCATCCGGCGATTTGGGAGACTGAATCCGCTCTCTTTTGATACCGGGTCCTAAAGTGGATACATCTGAATCCGACACCCTTGTGGTCTCGTGTGGACGGCCAATCCGTATATTTTTTGTTTACCGATGATGTCATCACATCACGTGTCGGCTGCGTCACGGTAACAGCAACAGTGTTGCCAGATTCGACTGAAGATTCCAGCGCAGCTACAGATTAAAACCCTCCTATTTAAAAAAATACCAGCCCAAAGTGCGTACTCTTATAAATAATGAAAAATGAGCGATTTTATGCATCAAAAACCATCCCAAATTTTATCAACCAGCCCAATGCATTTTTCCCCGGTCGGACGTGAAAAAAAGGTAACTAGCAATCTGGCAACACTGAACAGCAACAACAATGCGCATGCTCAAAGTCTTCTTCTCTGTGTATAGTGTATATCTGTGGCAGAATTACAGCGCCCCATACTGGTCTGGTATATAAACTACACCGGATTCAGTCGGATTCAGTGGCATCGTGTGGACGCTGATTTTTCTTTTGAACAAGGAAAAAAAATGATCGAATAAGGAATGCGCCGGCATCGTGTGGACATGGCCTTAATGAATTAGTGACAAAACTCACCGGAACGACTTTATGTCTCCTTCAGCCAATCAGAATACAGCATTCAGACAGACCATAATATAAACACACACATTAAGAGCCAGTTTAATGAAGATGATCAGATGATCAACAGAGTTTTTACACACAGTTTTGACTGATTGTGATTGATTTTACACACACAGTTTTTCAACAGTTTTGATTGATTAATTGATATTTAATCTTTTCCAAATATCAGTTTCTCTTGATGAAACACAAATGTTTGAATCACACATTTAATGTTTGTCGCTGATGCCATTAAACACTGATAATAAAAATGAGTGTGTGACTAAAAACACTGACAGTGATCAGAGGAAAATGTTGTCAGGAGCAGTAAAAGAGAGAGAATCCAATTGCAGGAAAAAAAAATATTTATTTGCAAACAGCACAACAGAAAAACTCCAGCCAAAACTCGTAAAAAACAAACAAAGTCAATCTCTGGTATGAAGATAAAAGTTCCTTAGGCAAAAAACAGATGCAGAGAAGTGATGTTACGTATGGCACTGAAGCTTCGATGCGCGTGTCGCTCATGTGACACAATTTGAAATGAAGCGCTGTATCGGGGTGTGTATTGGTTTCTCCGAGTCACGTGATCGATGACAAATGAAGCCTCACTTTCTGTCCAATCACGTGCGCGTTTCACTTTGCGTGTCTGAAGCTTCAAACCCACAGATCTTCCTTAATGAGTCCTTGTTGACTCAGTCTGGTTGATGGTTGAGAGTCAATATATGTAATATATAGAATCAATACACACACACACACACACACACACACACACACACACACACACACACACACACACACACACACACACACACACACACACACACACACACACACACACACACACACATATATATATATTGGTTCTTATTGGTATAGACACACACACACAATTATAGTACATGTATACAGTGTGATACATGTGTGATATCAAGTAAAATGTGGTTTTAATTATACGTTTTTACAGACAGTAGAGGCAGGTGCGAAGAAGGAGGGGGGGTGTATGGAGACACTTGATTCTGTATTGTACCTTGCATGAACACTACATAACTTAGACATTTTAACGAAATACCTGTCATGGGAAATCTGCTTCACCTTTATCCACAACAAAAGAAAAAACATCTTCATCTCATAATTTATATTAAAACATAACTTCGATATAATCGTCACGCCCTTGGAAGGATTTACATTCTTGATAACATCCTTCTGCTTTAGGATGATATCGTGGATGTACTGCGATCATAAGTGAGAGATAGATCTCTCACGCGGACACACGCTCATATTTATCCACAATGATCCTATCACACAATGTCCTTATTGTGTGTGTGTGTGAGAGAGAGAGAGAGTAAGCCTACTTTAGATCTTATTGAATCATATACATTCATATTATATTTTTTGTCACACTTTATGGGTAAATTATTATTGTTTTTCTGGATACATTAAACACAAACATATACAGCTTTTATTTGTACACATAGCATTGAAACGATGGAGTGTGTTGTGATTGCTTCATCTGACAGAGCTTCTTTCACAAGCTTCAGCCTGCTTTATTTTAAATAAGCACCAGATGGCGCTGTTCACGACACTCGCAAAGCCTCGAATCTTTCCCCGAAACAGTCATGGTGAAGCCTCAGTGCTTCATGAAGCCTCATTTCCACATCCCTAACCAGAGGTAAAAATTAAAGTGCTGGAGGATCCGAAGAACCGGTCGGGTAAACAGAACCAGGTCTGAAGACTAGCAAAAACTGGTATACTGAAGGAAATCAACACAAAAACAATAAACTGAGAAATGTCAGCATAAGAACACCCAAACAAACTGTCAGCAAAACAACACACAACAGGGGAATTAAATAGGGCAATAGATTAGGACGATAACGAGACAAAAGGTGAGGTAAATGAGCAGATAAAAAGGAAAAGAGGGGGAGGGAAATGACATGACAAACAAAAGCACAATCAGAAAGAACTCAGCTTATCAGCCCACAGTCCTGACAAATGTGTGATGTGTTTGATCAACAGGACGAGTGTCATAATTCATGATAATCTGTGTTTAATCACTCTTGATCATTATATGAACATCAGAATAAAAGCAGCTGTTGATTGTGTTTCATCAGATCCTGTGATTCTGGATCCAAACACTGCAAATCCACGTCTGATCCTGTCTGATGATCTGACCAGTGTGAAATGGAGCAACAACAAACAACAACTTCCTGATAATCCAGAGAGATTTGACGTCTTTGAGTGTGTTTTGGGTTCAGAGGGTTTTAACTCAGGAACTCACAGCTGGGATGTGGAAGTGAAAGGGAATCGACGCTGGAATCTTGGAGTAACAACAGCATCAAACCAGAGGAAGGGTCGGGGTTTCTTTAAATCTGATGTCTGGAGTGTGTGTTATGATCCTTATGGACGGATTTTCTCTGGTGTTCGTGTTAATCAGGTTTTTGATCGTGTGAGAGTTGATCTGGATTATGAGAGAGGAACAGTGTCATTCTCTGATCCTGTAACTAACACACACATACACACATTCACAACCACCTTCACTCACACACTCTTTCCATTCTTTGATTGGTTTTTCTCTCTCAGGATTTTACCGATCAACAGTCAGTAAATGTTACTCCTGTAATCAGGGTTTATTGGGTTAATTTGATGATGTCAGAGTTTAGACTTTTCACTCACAATTTGACTATTACATTTTTAAGTTTTTTTTTCTTCATTTTTTTCATTTTTCATTTTTTTATTTTAGGTTTCATTACATTTATTAAGTTTATTTTATTAATTAAGAAACTTCTACTAGTCAAAAAAGAGAGAGAAACAAACAAATATTAATTTCGTACTCTCACCCAGTACTCTCACCTCTTTCTTAAATAAAAATTAAGAATAATAACTAATATAATTTTAAAATTATTTTAAAGACATTATTAAATAATAATACATATTTGACAACTGAATGCTGTTTAATAAAACATTTGATCATATATTATTATTAAACTATAGAAATAATGATTGATTTGAATGAAAAGGAGAAAGAGAAATACAGTTTAAATTGAAAATAAATAATAATAATAATTATAATAATAATAATGCAAAATGAAATATTTTAATGTTCTGTTGTGTTTGTATACATTTCTGATGAGGATTTTGTAATTGCAGGTGAGAGTTTAAGAAAATTATTGATGTTTTTAGGAAGTGATTGATTTCAGTTATTTTTTTCTAAAGAAAGTTCAACTAAATATTCAGTTCAGGTGCAAATCATTTGGATTTTTGTGTGAAATTATGTCAATTTTTTATTTTTTTTTTTCAATAAACACAAAGAGAATAAACGTGTGTTAATGCACTTTTCTGTGAGCAATACTTGATTTTCTGGAAATATTTCAGAGGTGCCAATAATTTTAACCATGACTGTATATATATAGATTGTGTGTGTGTGTGTGTGTGTGTGTGTGTGTGTGTGTGTGTGTGTGTGTGTGTGTGTGTGTGTGTGTGTGTGTGTGTGTGTGTGTGTGTGTGTGTGTGTGTGTGTGTGTGTGTGTGTGTGTGTGTGTGTGTGTGTGTGTGTGTGTGCGTGCGTGCGTGTTGTGTTTCTTCATGTGATCACACACTGGATGATGGAGAGATCGGATCTCCTCAGAGCACCGGCTGCTGTCAGACTCCTTCTGCTACAAAAATATCTCTGGATTATTGCAAATAATTATAAAATGAGTGTTTGATAAACTGATATTTCCACTGACACAGTAAAACAAAACCCTTGTTTTGCAGGAATATTCTTCTATACATGAGACTTTAGTAAAGTAGTGTGTGTGTGTGTGTGTGTGTATATATATATATATATATTAAATCAGAATGTTATTTGAATTTTTGAATTTGAATCTGGTTCTTCTAGTTCTTCTAAAAAAGGATTTTTTATCTCCTACTTTGAGTTTTTTCTTGCCGTTGTCGTGATTGAAACACTGAGTGTTTGTGCTGAATCCTGTTCCTCTCTGATTCTTACAGATCAGGGTTTACTAAATTAGTGTTTGTGATTTTATGACAATCTTACAGTGAATAAAATCATGAAAATGTAAATTAAAGTCAAAAGCTGTAGAATTATTTTGAAATCAAAATGAAATAATATTATGGTTTAATGTAAAATAAATCACAAATATTCAATATAATTCCATAAATGTTTCATTGATGTTTAATCAATGTTTCATTCACAGCACAAGCTGCTCCACACAAACTCCATCATGAATGTGTTTCACTGATCTCAGAACAGCTGATGACGTTGTTAAATATAACTGAGCGTTTCTGAAATCAGTGTAAATCACGGCTTATTGCTTGTATAAAATGATTGTGACATTTGCAGCGACACACTGATGCAACTTTACACAGTGTTCACTTTATTTTATACATTACATTACTTTACATTACATGTACATTACATTATGTACATTACATTACGTTTACTTGATTATTTTCTACAATTAAATCAATTCCAACACTTTTGTGCTTCAAGAAAATGCCAAAATAAAGCTTGAGACACGAAGATCTGAAGATTTGAAAGGGAAATATATAAAAACAAATATTAGTATTCTGTAAAAAGAATCATATATATAATTTAACAGCTCAAATGTATTTTGTGCAAAAATAAGCAAAACATTTTTGTTTATAATCATAATAGAGACAATAAAGAGAATTTTCCAATGTATTTAAAATGAAATCCAGTATTTTGCAGGTAATCCATCGTTTGCTGCTGTTTGATAAGATGATGAGAGCTGATTTCAGGGTGTTTATGTTCAGGTGTGACGGTCAGAACTCGACAGAGAGGAAAGAGACTGCCTTCATGATGAGATGAGATGAGACGAGACGAGACGAGACGAGATGAGATGAGATGAGATGAGATGAGATAAGATAAGATGGGAGGGGGTCCACTAACATGGACTTCAACCAATAACTTCCAGAGATGAAGAAGGAGATTGAGATGTTGGAGCACAAGAGACACCCGTGATCAGAGAAATTAATAATGTCTTTGCTCAAATGGGTTTGAAGAGGCTTGATCTGAAGCGAGAGAAACATGGATTATTATGGGATTTAGTGTGTTTCCCTGTAACAGATAAACAGCATCTAATTACAGTAACACAATCACACAACACTGTGATATAATTTCACATGGATAAACAAACTATTGGTTCCTCCCTCATACATGAACATGAGACATAATATCATATTGACCAGCATTAATATTCATATGACACACAATTATATATTCATCATTTAATACCATTATTTATCAAGATTAATTATTATAATGTTATCTGAACACTGTAGATCAAAATGCAGAACTATGAAAATAAAGCAGAGGTGAATTATCATCAGGCTTTAACTGCTGATAACTGAGTCATGACATAAAGACAATATGAATAAGCAAACATAGTGATATTCCTGAACTCATTCTCATGAGACGCACAGAATCACAATCTGCTCTCAATCTGAGGCTGATAATCAAGATATTGATCTTCTCCAGTGCGTGAAACAGAAACTGATATCTGCTGTGTTTTATGATTCACTCTGAGCTGAAATATTCGACTTCTGAACTGATGCACTTCATACATTCATAATAATACTCACTGAATCACGTTCAGCTCTACATCGCTTAATAAGCAACCACAGAAATATTCTCACATCACCTTCTGCACAGCCGCCTCCAAATTATGTGCAGTTTGTTCTTGTAAAAGTTTCTCTTCTCAATCTGGAGTCACTGGAGGGAGTTTCTCTTCCCGTGAAACAGGCAGTTTTTGCACCTTTTTCCTACTATGGTAAAATGCATTGGTATTTTGTATTGAACACAACTCTGGATCACAATCACATAGAGACAAGGGGGACGGCATTTTACTCAGTGACCAATGAGTGTCTCAGGATCACTGTGAAGATATCAAGCCACACCTTAGCAACCATTTAAAGAACCTTAGCAACCGATATCAGTGGGAGGAGAAGCTTTCTCTCCTCCCACTCCTCCTCACTGGATCTGTAGTGAAGAAATCCATAGTGAAATCTGCATTTGACTCAACAACTGACAAAGACAAAGGAACAAAAGAGGGCTTAGATACAAGAGAAGATAATGAGGGGATTAGACGCCGCTGACAAGACACACGGAAGGGAACAGGAAGTGCACGAAAGGGATGGTGACAAAAAAGTTTTTTGTTTTGTTTTTGAAGTAACACAATTCTGCACAATATGATGATGCGAGCATTTGCACTAAATCTGTGCAGATTTAATTTGCACAAACTTTTTTTTTCCTCCAAAAACTTCATTGAAGAATATAAAATGGTACGGTACAAAATAAGAAATGTTTTAATCCTCATCAGACAAGCATCATGACGTAGAGCAAGGACAATTTAAATGAAGAAATAAATAAACTAAAGAAATTAATAAAAAATGTATAAATGCATTCGGCTGAATAAAGTAAGTAGACTAGGGTTTCTCCGCAAAGCATCTGCCAAATGTATATATGTAAAATGTAAGAAGATTTTATCAAAAATAATAATTCTGTTAATTGCTAAGTCATGTGTTTTTCATGTAACACTTCCCAGTGGACAATGATGAATTCACACGGGTTGCACATTGAATGTGTATTTATTCTGAAAAATACAAATGATTAGTTTTATTAGTGGCTCTGGTGGTTATTCATCACTCACATTACTCACAGAGACTCACAGAGTTCCGTTCCCAGCTCACACAACGCAACTCTCTGAACTCAAGCTGTGCATTCAATACTAAACATGATATTGTCAGGATCCTGCCCTGACAGTCTTGTCTGTTTTATCCTTGTTTAATGTTTGCCTGTTTGTGTTGTGCTTAAGCACATGGCTCTGTCTTTGTTCATGTGTTCCTCTTGTCCCACCTCAGTTCCAGTTACCACGCCCCCTTGTTTAGTCATTGCCTAGTCTCGTTTGCTTGAGTGTGTTCACCTGTCCCTCATGTGCTATGCTCCCTTTATATTGTGCTTGTGTTACCCATGTCTTTGCTGGTTCGTTTTGTGTGAGTAACTAACATTGAAGTAGTTATCAAAGTGATTAGCTTGATTTTAGTTTATTTCTAGTATACTGTTTCTTTTCTACTCAGTTTGTGTAGTTAGTTGCATTTTATTGCCATGGTTTTGTCAGTTTGTTTCTTTTGTTTTTGAGTGTAGTCCTTTGTTGGTTCCTGCCTTGTCTCCTGTTTTCCCTGGCTGTTGACGTTCCTGGCCTGGCAGCTAGCTGGGTGCAACATCTTCACATCCCCAGGCCTCAAGCCTCTGGTATCCATCGGCCAGAGCGTCCTCTTGGTATTGAGTCCTGACCAGCCAGCTCTCCTATTGTGTTCACTGCCAATCTGTTTCACCGTTCCCTGCTGTTTGCCCTGCCACTGTCTTGCAAATAAAATTATCTTCACTCATATCTGCAATTGGGTCCTCCCTTATCCACAAAACCCTGACAGATATATAGTCTACTCCTTTCAAGGCTTACATCTCTGGAGTGCAATACTCAGACAGTCATTGCAAGACAAACATGCCAAATATTACATCTTCCTTTGTTAATACAGGTACATTTTCCCATTAATCAAATATCCGTAAGCGTCAGCGGAAGCGTTTCAGCGTCCTCGTGTGAAGACAGACGAGTGTAAAGACGTTCGATTCTACCTGCGCGACTCCACCGAGCAACGACACCGGCAAGTTTGTCTAAATATTTATTTTTCTTACTTTCACACTTCACTTCTTTCTCTGCTTTCATGTGCTTTCAGTACATTCCTGTTGTCTCCCAACAGCGCTCTGTAAACACTCGCCGAAGGCGGCGCAACATTAACAACCTGCATTCTGTCCCTTCCTCTAATGCACCTCTCTCCATCTCTGTAGGTCTCTGGAACTGTCAGTCAGCAGTCAATAAAGCTGCCTTTATCCCAACCTTTGCTACTAACTAGGTAATATAATATCCTAGGTTAATAATATCCTAGGTTTGACTGAGACATGGATTCGTCCAGAGGACTCAGCAACCCCCGCTGCTCTCTCTAATGACTTCTCTTTCTCCCACTTCTCTTTCTCACTGTGAGTTTGCTTCCTTCTTCTCTGAGAAAATAAATAATATCAGAAAGGCGATCAGCACATCCTTGAGCTGCACTGGGGTAAAACAGATCAGACCACAACCTCAGAAAGTAGCTATTATGTCTGTTTTCAAAGCAATTGATGATAAAATTTTGGAAGAAACAGTACAGCACCTTAAAACATCAACCTGCGCCCTTGACATACTTCCCACATCTTTTTTCAAAAGCGTGTTTAACTGTTTAGAAGCAGAGCAGATCTCCTAAAAGTGGTAAATGCCTCACTTCTTTCTGGGACTTTTCCAAAATCCCTAAAAACTGCAGTTGTTAAGCCCCTTCTGAAAAAGAGCAATCTGGATAACATCATATTGAGCAATTACAGACCAATCTCAAATCTTAATTTCATTGGCAAGATCATTGAAAAAGTTGTTTTCAATCAGCTGAACAAGTTCTTAAGCTTGAATGGATACTTTGACAACTTTCAATCTGGTTTCCGGCCACATCACAGCACAGAGACAGCACTCATAAGATAATTAATGATATTCGTCTTAACACAGATTCAGGTAAATTATCAGTGCTGGTTTTACTCGACCTCAGTGCTGCGTTTGACACTGTAGATCACAACATTCTCCTTGACAGGCTGGAAAACTGGGTTGGGCTTTCTGAGATGGTTCTTAAATGGTTCAGGTCATACTTAGAAGGGAGAGGTTATTATGTGAGTATCGGTGACCATAAGTCTGAGTGGACATCCATGACATCCGGAGTCCCTCAAGGTTCAATACTTGCAGCCCTCCTGTTCAACTTATATATGCTGCCACTGAGCCAAATAATGAGAAAGAACCAAATTGCATATCACAGCTATGCAGATGACACCCAGATTTACCTCGCGTTATCACCTAATGACTACAGCCCCATTGACTCCCTGTGTCAATGCATTGATGAAATTAAAAACTGGATGTGCCTAAACTTCCTTCAGTTAAACAAAAACAAAACTGAAGTCATTGCATTTGGAAACAAAGATGAAGTTCTCAAAGTGAACGCATACCTTCACTCTAGGGCAGGAGTGGGCAAACTATTTGTCTCGCGGGCCACATTGGTTTCTTAAAATTGACAGAGGGGCCGGGGTGAGCGCGGTTCGCAATTGTTGACGGGGAGGGGGGGTTTGGCGGCAAATCCATGACTTTAATATACGTGTAAATTACATCTGCGAGCAGAAAACAGAGCTACATGTGCAAATACGTGTGACATCTAAGTGTCATGTACATTTTATTCTAATGTACATTATATTTCCTCTACCTATATTTCCCTATTTTTCCCTTGTATTTTCAGGTCATGTACTTGAATGCAGCAAATAAGAACATAACGTTGACAGCATACAACTTCTTTTCAGAAGGTCGTACCTGTGCGTTTACTTATAATAAATCCTACAAAACCTGTATAAAGTATAGTTTGGTCTTAAATTACTCGATTGGGACACGTGAAATTACAACAAAACAATATTAATACAATTTAAACGACAGAAAAAACATAATATGCAATGTGACTGAATCGTATCTTTGCCTCAGCTCTAGATTCACAATCACAGGCGTCCAATCACAACTGACCTCTGGAAAAAAGGGAACTAACCAATGACATTTGACAAGACTATTACAAGAGCAAGCCCCGCCCCACGACTGACAAAATTAAAATGCTCGCGCGAGCAAAAACAGTAGTGGAGAGCAGGCGAATGTTCTCGCGCGCGCAGATTAGATATCACGCTCGTGCAAGTGATTAAAATGAGCTCGCGGGTACCCGTATTTATGCGTGTAGCTCTGTTTTCCGCTCGCGGGTGTAATTTACGCGCGCGCAAACATCAGTTTTGCGCTCATTCCTTTTTGGCACGGAATCAACGCCATAAAGGGGGGTGTAGAGGGGTTTGCGACACACGCCTACTCTCCACCACAGTTTCAGCGACACTGCCGCTTGCAGTCGCGACAGAGCGACATTACAGGGAAATGTAAAATGAAGGAGGTTTAATACGGGTTCGGCAAGTTCGGCGGGCCGGATTAAAAAGCCCAACGGGCCGGATATGGCCCGCGGGCCGTAGTTTGCCCACCCCTGCTCTAGGGGTAAAACAACTAAAAATCAGGTCAGGAATCTTGGTGTGATTTTGTAGTCAGACCTGAGTTTCAGTAGCCATGTAAAAACAATAACTAAATCAGCATATTATCATCTCAAAAATATTGCAAGAATTAGATGCTTTGTCTCCAATCAAGACTTAGAGAAACTTGTTCATGCTTTCATCACCAGCAGGGTGGATTATTGTAATGGGTTCCTCACTGGCCTTCCCAAAAAGACCATAAGACAGCTGCAGCTCGTACAGAACGCTGCTGCCAGGATTCTGAGCAGAACCAGAAAATATGAACACATCACACCAGTCCTCAGGTCCTTGCACTAGCTTCCAGTTACATTTAGAATTGATTTTAAAGTACTGTTACTTGTTTATAAATCGCTCAATGGCCTAGGACCTCAATACATTGCAGATATGCTCATAGAATATAAACCTAACAGATCACTAAGATCATCAGGATCAAATCACTTAGTAATACCCAAGGTTCACTCAAAGCAAGGAGAGTCTGCTTTTAGCTGTTATGCCAGCCGCAGCTGGAACCAGCTTCCAGAAGAGATCAGGTGTGCTCCAACAGTAGCCACATTCAAATCAAGACTCAAAACACATCTTTTTACCTATGCATTTGCAGATTGAGCACTGTGCTATGTCCGAACTGTTTGCATTTTATTTTATACGTATTATCTTTTTATTCTTTTAATCATTTTTAATGTTTTATTTGTATCATTCTTCTTTATGTAAAGCACTTTGAATTACCATTGTGTATGAAATGTGCTATACAAATAAACTTGCCTTGCCTTGCCTTGTAATATATCGCCCTCCAGGTCAGCTGGGCACCTTTGTTGAGGAGATGGACATGCTGCTGTCCTCATTTCCTGAAGATGGCACTCCACTGGTCGTCTTTGGCAACTTCAACATACACTTGGAGAAGCCTGGCGCTACAGACTTCTTCTCTCTCCTAGCCTCATTTGACCTCAACCGACTCATCACCACAGGTACCCACAAGTCGGGCAATCAACTCGACTTGATCTACACACGCAACTGCACCACAGACAACACTCTGGTTAAACCACTGCATGTTTCTGACCATTCCTTCATTACATTTCATATGCATCTTACGAATTCTGCAACACCAACCCCTCTTCCAGTCACTTTCAGGCGTAACCTGCGCTCTCTCTCTCTCCTTCTCATTTCTCCTCTATCGTCTCATCCTCTCTTCCCTCTCACAAACAGTTCTCATCTCTGGATGTGAATACAGCAACAGATACCTTATGTTCTACTCTAACGTCTTGCCTAGATAATATCGGTCCACTCTCTTCCAGGTCATCACGTGCTACTCCCTCTAGCCCCTCGCTAACTGATGTTCTTCGTGAACACCGGGCCAAGCTAAGGGCAGCTGAGAGAAAATGGTGCAAGTCAAAGGGCCCGTCTGACCTAAGTTTGTATAAATCTCTTCTCTCTACCTTTTCTACTGACGTCCATACTGCTAAATCTTTACACTTCCACACCAAGATCAACAGCACTTTTCAAAACATTCAACTCTCTCCTCTGTCCCCCTCCACCACCACCCTCCACCTCTTTAACTGCCAATGGTTTTGCCCATTTCTTTACTAACAAAACTACAACTACACCACACACACACAAACGTACACCGACCTCTGTAACCAGAAACACTCTCTCAACCTTCTCTCCACTTACTGAGGTAGATGTTTCTAAAATTCTCCTTTCCTATCTTCCTTTCATTTCCTAACTGACCTAACTGAGCAAGCAAACTCAGCACCTTCATACTTCCACTCATTGGTACAAATCTACACACCTTCCAGAATCCTTTGATCGATCAACGAGCGAAGACTCGTGGTTCCGTCACAGAGAGGAAAAAGAACGATCACAAGAACATTTCCATTCATCACCCCCGGCTGGTGGAACGCCCTCCCTGCCCTCATCCGGAATGCAGATTCCCTGTCCAAGTTTAAAAGACTACTAAAAACGCACCTCTTCCATGAACCTAACATGACCCACACACACACACTCTCAAAAAAAAAAAAATATTCCTTTCTCTATTCACCATGCTTGTGCTACTTGTATTCAGAATGTTTGAAACTTTGTATTGTAAGCGGTCTTATGTGTTTTTGTATCATTTGGACAAATAGCTTCTATACTCCTCAAATTGTAAGTCACTTTGGATAAAAGCGTCTGCTAAATGAGTAAATGTAAAATGTAAATAAATGTAATGTCTTGTGTTTTGTGGGTGCGCACAGCTTCGAGTTTGAGTCGCGCACTCTCTTGTCTGTGTGGCGTCTTATGTGCGGGTTATGATGTCCGATCCTGATACTTTGGTCTTTGTTTCGGTTTAGTGTTGGGGTTCTGACATTCATGATCCGTGTGTTCGTCCTTGTTGTGATCGGACAAGAACAGTTGTTTGCTCGATCTCGTGCGCTCTACGTCATGTGAGTGGGCATGGTTTCGAACTTGTGTGTAGTGTTTTGCATGCGGTTCGTTTTTTCATTAGCCACGTGCCTATTATGTTGCGTTTCATGTTGCGCACAGTTTATGTTTTCACTAGCTGTGGTGCACTGTCTCTTGCTTCTTGTGAACACGGGGCCATGTGCATCCAAAATGGTGTCTTGTGCTGGTTCGTCGTCATGTTATTTTGGTGTTCTGATGTCCTGTTCTTGTCCTGTCTTTAGCCGAGGTCCTGTCTAGTAGTCAAGTTCAGTTAAGTCTTGCTTTGTTTCCCCCTCTCTGGGTGGTTTTTGTTGTGTTTTTGTTGTATAAATATATATATTGGTTTAATAAATATCCCCATCCTCTGCACTACTGAGTCCGCACTCATACTTCTACACACCTGACATAGGATCAAAACGAGGATGATTAGGATCTATGATAGGAAAAGAAAAACTGTCCCCATATAATATGGACTGTGGCAAAGTGGAAATCTGTTCTGCGGTCAGACGGATCAAAATTTGAAGTTCTTTTTGGAAAACTGGGATGTCATGTCATCCGGACTAAAGAGGACAATTTCAGTGTCTCTCCTTCCTCAAACTCATCTGGAAAAATTACAGCCTCTACCAATTTGACAAACAACTCATCTTTAAAAACTTGTTCCCTTTCAGGGAACTCGAGCTGCGTCAAAGCGCTAGGGGAAATAGCTTTGCTTCGGTCACGTCAAGATCTGTGCAACCAATGAGAGACGAACGCGTGTGAATGCGTCACTGCTGGCGATTGCCGGTGACGTCATGAGGAAGAGCATAAAGCGCGTCTGAAACCCGGATGCGTCAGCTCTGAATGTCTTCAGTGTGCTGTGTCTGTGTGAGAGTGATTTTTGAGATTGAGAGAGCCTAAAAAATCAGGAGAATGAGTGTGGAAAATGTGGCGAATGAACAGAGGTTTACACCGTGTGTTTATCCTCGCCCACGCTTTATAACGGGCAAGGATACACATGTTATGTGTGTAATCTGTTTGGGAGTGTGGAGCATGCACGGTCGGCACTTGAGAATGCCGGCTGTAAAGACTGCGAGAGGTTTTCATTGCATGATCTCCGCTCCCGCCTGGCGGTCTGTAACGAGGCCGCCCAGGCTAGTGTTCCCCGCGGTTCGGGACCTGCAGCAGCCGAGGCTTTGCGGCACTCTCGGTCCTGGGGATCACAAATGGATCTCGCTGAGGCAGCTGGGGTGGGTCCTTCCTTACCTCAGCCCTCACGAGATCAAGCGGGTCCCAGTCACGAGCACTCCCCGAGAGATGCCCGTGCTGTGACTCCAACACTAGCTCTATCAAGTTCAGAAAGTGAGATGGATTTAGCTAGTGTCGACCCGGTCGAGGAGGATTCACCACTCTCCTCGCCGGCGTTTGAGGAGCTAGTTGAGGTTGTGGCGCGAGCGGTCTCTCGTCTTGGGCTTGATTGGCCAGCAGAGACCAGAAGCGCTCGTCCAAAAAAGAGTATGTTAGACGAGTGTTATCTACCGACTCGCGTCATTCCCCCGTGCCGAGCAATGCCTTTTATACCTGATTTACATGCCGAGGTATCTAAATCTTGGGGAAGGCCAGCCTCTGAGAAAGTTCATACACGTAATAGTACGATGTATACTAATCTAGTAGGGGCTCAAGATCATTGTTATGGGGGGATGAAGAAAGTGGATGAGGCTCTTGCGAGTTACCTCGTTCCCCAGTCTGCATCCTCCATTAAAGCTCCGGCGCTCCCCTCCAAGCCGATGCGCGTCACATCGTCTTTGGTGGGGAAAGCATACTCAGCATCGAGTCAAGCCGCAGCGTGTCTGCACACCACGACACTGCTGCAGGCATATCAGGCTGAGTTGCTTGGGGACCTCAACGAGGGCGGCGGTATCGGTCCGGAGGCAGTGGCAGAGCTGCGCCAGACTGTGGATCTGTCTCTTCGGGCCACTAGGGAGACGGCCTACTTTGTCGGCCGCTCCATGGCAGCTCTGGTGGCTACGGAGAGACATCTTTGGCTCAAAGATGTCGGCTATGAAGGATAGGGACAAATTTGTTTTGCTGGACGCTCCTCTGTCCCCTTCGGGCTTGTTCAGCGATGCCGTAAAAAGCATCGTCGACAAGTTTCAGGAGGCTGCACGGCAGCAGGTGGCGTTCAGTAAAGTACTTCCCCACCGCCCTCCACGTGAGACCGCCAGTCAAGCGTGGTCTCAAAGCTCCTCACATAGGGCCGCTCAAAAACAGAGTGTCGCGACCCGTCTCCCTCCGGTTGACCCCGGGAGGGCGGGCCGACAAGTTCAAGCCGCTGGTAGAAAGGGTGATTTGAGGGTTGTCCTGAACACCAAGAAGGATGGATTTACGTCTCTTGAATCGTGCGGTCAAGCGTCTAAAGTTCAAAATGCTAACGCTCAAACAGATCGTAGTGCAGGTCAAATCCGAGGATTGGTTTGTCACAGTCGACCTCAAGGACGCATATTTCCATGTCTCCATCCTTCCGCAACACAGGAAGTTCCTGAGGTTCGCCTTTGGGGGAAAGGCGTACCAGTATCGGGTGCTTCCTTTCGGCCTAGCGCTCTCACCCCGCACGTTCACAAAAGTCGTGGACGCTGCGCTAGCTCCACTGTGGTTACGGGGCATCCGTGTTTTAAATTATATCAACGACTGGCTTATTCTGGCACAGTCAACGCAGTTAGCGGAGCAACATCGAGATGTAGTGCTCGCACATATGAAGGAGCTGGGGTTGAGGCTGAACGCCAAGAAGAGTGTTCTTTCTCCTGCTCAGAGAACCACTTTCTTGGGAGTCATCTGGGACTCAGTCGCGATGTCGGCTCGGCTTTCCCCGAGCGCATCCAAGTTATTTGTTCAGCCGTCAAGAGCATCAAGTTAGGCCAGCCACTCACGGTGAAACACTTTCAGAGAGTGTTAGGGCTCATGGCAGCGGCATACAGTATCATCCCACTGGGCCTTCTGCACATGAGACCCCTGCAGTGGTGGCTAAAGACCAAGGGGTTTTCCCCGAAGGGGAATCCGCTACGCACTATCAAGGTCACGGGGCGATGCCTACGCACCCTGAGTATGTGGAAGAACTCTTGGTTCCTGTCTCAAGGCCCAATGCTCGGGGCTCTGGCTCGGAGAGTCTCTCTCTCGACAGACGCCTCCCTCTCGGGCTGGGGGGCGGTCATGAAGGACCTCTCCTCACAAGGTCTATGGAACAGTCGGCACCAGACCTGGCACATAAACATGTTAGAGTTACTGGCGATCCGCAGAGCACTCTGTGCGTTCCTACCGGACCTTCGCGACCACCATGTCACTGTTTTCACCGACAGTATGACTGCGGTTGCATATATCAACCACCAAGGGGGTCTACGCTCACGACCACTATACAAGATGGCGCAACAGATCCTCCTCTGGGCCCAGGGGAAGTTGCTCTCTCTCAAGGCGGCCTACATCCCGGGGGTCCAGAATGTGGGAGCAGACGCCCTATCGAGACAGGGGGCAAGACCAGGGGAATGGCGACTCCACCCCGATGTGGTGGAGCAGATTTGGGAAAGATACGGCAAGCCACTGGTCGACCTGTTTGCCTCGGTAGAGAACACCCACTGCCCTCTGTGGTTTTCACTAACACATCCAGCACCTCTGGGGCGGGATGCCATGGTGCAGGCGTGGCCGAGGTTACGCCTGTACGCCTTTCCCCCGATCGCTCTGCTCCCGGTACCGGGACAAGGTCCATCTCACGCTAGTGGCCCCCCACTGGCCGTCCAGAATATGGTTTGCGGACCTTGTGTGCCTCCTAGACGGAGTCCCTTGGAAGATTCCGGTCAGGAGGGACCTTCTGTCCCAGGCGGAGGGTTGCATTCTTTATCCGCAACCAGAGCTAATGAAGCTCTGGGTCTGGCCTCTGAAGGGGTCCAGCTCATAGAATCCGGTCTCTCAGCCGAGGTTGTGGAGACCATCCTTCAGTCCAGAGCTCCCTCCACGAGGAAACTCTACGCTTTGAAGTGGAAACTTTTCATGGCCTGGTGTAGTGAAAGGCAGGTGAACCCAGTAACCTGTCAAGTCGGCAAAGTACTGCAGTTCCTGCAAGAAAGATTTGCGGCAGGGTTGTCCCCCTCCACCTTGAAGGTTTATGTGGCTGCCATAGCGGGTGGGGTGCCATACCTCTGGGTGGGGTATCCTTGGGCAGGGACCCCCTAGTCACTCGTTTCCTCCGTGGCACATTAAGGCTGAGACCTGCGGCACAGACCCGGGTGCCGGCTTGGGACTTGTCTGTGGTACTCCAAGGCCTGTCCCAGGCACCTTTCGAACCTCTAGAGCAGTGGTTCCCAAAGTGGGGTGCGCGCACCCCTAGTGGTGCGCAGACTGACCACCGGGGGTGCGCCAGAGAATGTTTGTAATGGCGGGGAAAAAGATTGTCTCTTTATTATTTTTACGTATTTAACTGAGGTAAACTTCACATGCGAAAGTTTTATTAAGAAATAAAATTTCACATTACAAGCTATAAATTACTCATGATTTAATTTCATTTTACAAGCACGTCTCTGTCACAATAGCCCCGCCCTGTTCATATTAGGCGCTAACTGATAATTCGTTCATTTATTTTTTTCACTTACTACATTCATCAAAATGGACACATGGTTAAAAACGGGCACTTTAAAGAACTCAAGGGACAGGAATGAGCCATCTACATCGGCCTCTTGTGTGGAGATGTGCACCGACCACGGCGCTGAATATATTGAAAAACCCGATCAAACAGACTCAGATGATAATGAACGGAGTGAAGAGGCGGGAACAGAGAAACCTAACAGAGATGTATTGGTCAAGAGAAATAGGCCTGCATGCCAGAGGGAGAAAATGTCAAGTAAGAAACGCAAATACAGTGACAGTTACATTGCTTTCGGGTTTACATGGATTGGTGATGCAGAAAGTCCAAACCCGCAATGTGTAGTCTGTGGTGAAGTTTTAGCTAATAGCAGTCTCAAGCCCTCATATATGGTCCGGCACTTACAAACAAGACATAGTCAATTACAAGACATGCCTGCAAGTTTTTTCCAAGGAAAATTGGCAGAACTGCAGAAGAAGAAAAAAATTATCCACTCCCATTCAGGCTTAGGGACTTCCAAAAATGCACAGAAAGCTTCATATCTGGCGAGCTACCACATAGCTAAAAAAGGTATGCCCCACACAATTGGAGAAAATCTCTGCTTACCTGTTGCCAAAGACATGGTAAACTGTATGCTCGGGGAGAAAGCAGCAAAGACGCTGGACAAAATCCCTCTCTCTGACAATACTGTTTCTCGTCGCATTGATTCGATATCTACTGACATCTTCAACCAGCTAATAAGCAGAATAAAAAACAGTGAATTCTTCTCACTGCAAATCGATGAGTCTACTGACGTAGCGAATCTAGCTAATCTTCTTGTGTATGTCCGTTATTTATTTGAAAACACAGTTCATGAAGATTTTTTGTTTTGCCGTCCCCTTGTCACACATTCAACAGGGGAAGATATTTTTAATTTGATGGATGGCTTTTTCCGAGTACACGAAGTTGACTGGGCGCGCTGCGTTGGAATTTGTACAGACGGTGCGAAAGCAATGACGGGGAGGCACAAAGGAGCAGTGGCTCTCATCCGAAATATTGCACCAGCAGTTTCCTGGGTCCACTGCAGCATCCACCGGGAAGCCCTAGCGACGAAAAACATGCCAGGTGAACTTTTGACTGTACTTCATGACGTCGTGAAAATCGTCAACTTCATCAAGGCTCGTCCGTTAAATTCGCGTATTTTTCGCACTATATGCAACGAAATGGGCAGCGAGCATGAAACACTTCTACTGCACACAGAAGTTCGTTGGTTATCACGTGGAAAGGTTTTAGCAAGGATTTTTGAGCTCAGATGTGAAGTTGAGGAATTTTTTGTTCACCACCCGTTTCACTTGTCTTCATGCTTGCAAGACGACATCTGGCTTCAGAGGCTGGCATACCTGGCAGACATATTTTCTACTCTAAATGAACTTAATTTAAGTCTGCAGGGTCTTAGTACCACCGTTTTTAACACCCAGGACAAAGTTGAAGCACTTATTAAAAAGCTTGTTTTCTGGGCCAACTGGATAAATACAAACTCCAGCGAGTGCTTTCCTCTTTTATCTGAATTTTTGCAATCCCGGGAATCTGTGCTAAGTGATTGTGTCAAAGGCCTCATAATTGAACATCTCAACCAGCTCAGCCAAAATCTGCGGATTTATTTCCCCCCTATGGACCAATCTCAGACATGGATTCGGAATCCTTTTGATGTTACTCCTCCAATCCCACATCTCTCATTTCAAGAGCAAGAAAAGTTATTGGAGTTATCATCTGATGGGAGACACAACATGCTTTTTAAAAATAAGTCACTGGTGGATTTCTGGGCTTCAGCAATGGTGGAGTATCCAGGATTGTCAAAGCAAGCACTTAAAGTGTTGATGCCCTTTGCAACCACATACTTATGCGAGGCAGGCTTTTCTGCACTGACATTGTTGAAAACAAAACATCGACAAAGACTAGATGCCGAGAATGATTTGAGAGTAAAACTGTCATCCATTACTCCGAATTTTGATGATCTGTGTACAAACATGCAGGCCCATCCATCTCACTAAAAACAGGTAGTAATCTTTTGTATTTATAACAGATTTTTTTTATGTTTTCTAATCTACAGTGAATATTTGTATTTAGTTATTGCAAATAAAAATGTGAAGTTTAACCAGAGTATTTGTATTTAGTTGTTGCAATTAAAAATGTGAAGTTTAACCAGAGTAAAGTGTTGGGGGGTGCTTGACAGGTGTCAAACACTAGAAAGGGGTGCATGCTGCAAAAAGTTTGGGAACCACTGCTCTAGAGGAAATCTCTATTAAGTACCTCTCTCTTAAGACACTTCTTTTGCTGGCAATCACCTCGCTTAAGAGGGTCGGGGATCTTCAGGCCCTCTCAGTGGCCCCTTCATGTCTTGAGTTTGGATGGCAAAGGCATTTCTCCACCCGAGGCCAGGCTATATCCCCAAGGTTCCCACTAATGTGGCTCGGTCTATCACGCTGCAGGCCTTCTGCCCTCCCCCATTTGATGATCATGAGCAGGAGCACAAGAACAAGGTCTGTCCAGTGCAAGCACTGGACGCTTACGTTTTCAAGACTGCCACTTGGCGTAAGTCGGACCAACTGTTCGTTTGCTTTGGGGCCCCTGAGGTTGCTCCAGCTTCTAAGCAAACCCTAAGCAGGTGGATAGTCGAGGCTATCTGCTTAGCTTACGAGTCGGCCAGACATGCTTCTTTGAGGGTCCGAGCCCACTCCACTAAGAGCATGGCGGCATCCAAGGCTCTCCTCTCCGGAGTCTCCTTGTCTGATGTTTGTGCTGCGGCTGGCTGGTTTTTGGCGCACACTTTTATGAGGTTTTACCATTTGGACCTCGATGCCGCCCCGGGGGCCAGGGTGCTCTCTCAGTGAGCTGGGACACACCCGGAGGCCGGCGTCACTGCGTTCCCCTAGCGCTTTGACGCAGCTCGAGTTCCCTGAAAGGGAACGTCTCGGGTTACGAATGTAACGCTGGTTCCCTGAGGGGAACGAGACGCTGCGTCTTTGCCTCAGCTCCTTACGCCTCCGTGCCCGCTTCAGACATTCTTGGCTGACGCATCCGGGTTTCGGACGCGCTTTATGCTCTTCCTCATGACGTCACCGGCAATCGCCGGCAGTGACGCATTCACACGCGTTCGTCTCTCAAGGCTATTTCCCCTAGCGCTTTGATGCAGCGTCTCGTTCCCCTCAGGGAACCAGGGTTACATTCGTAACCCGAGACATTTTTTATAGTCCAACTAACGCATTATGTCCAGGAACAATCCTAACGTTCAATCCACAGATCATCATCCACACATCTGAAACTTTCTATGCATTGTGTTATTCATTCCATAATAAATATTTCTAGAATATTCTTCACTCTGGAGAAGCTGCAGTTCTTTCTGACAGAAAAATTAGGCCAGTTGAAGTGCCAACATTCACATCTACACAGTAGTGACACAGTAATCACAATGATTTAAAGGCGATGCGGAGATTGTCTTTCTGTAACAGGTAAGGTATTTTATTGAACAGATTAATTATATTATATGTATTTCTTTAATAGAGTTCATCAAGGATTGTCTATTGGTTTATTTCATTGTGGTTTATAGCACTGTGCTGGAATTTTGCTCAGTTGGAACATCAGCTAGTCAGATTGAACTGATATAAACTGGTTGTATCTCTCAAGGCTAGTAGTGAATGTTAGCAGTCTCTCTTTTCTTTAGGTATGTACAGTCATACAGAGCTGAAGCACAACTAAAACAATGTTCTTCCACATTCAGTTCAGTTTGTTTTATTAACTGCTACATTTAACCTGAAGAAATCCTGATGTTCCTGTCTGACCTGTTTAAACATCCAAAAATGATCAGAAACTCCCTCCTCTTTCAACATTTACCAGGAAGAGACTGACTTGTTATTTCTCCTGTCACACCAAATCTCTTCTCTCTCAACAACAGCTAAAACAATCAGTGATCAATGAAGAAAGAAGACAAACATTTTATAGGATTTTTTGAGAGGATCTTTGTGATTATCGTGGTTATTAATTTTGAAATATAGATTCAGAAAGTGAAAGAAAAGTTTAGATTTCTGGAGCTGAAACATAGAAAATGGCTTCACTATCTGAAGATAATATTTCTTGTCTTGTATGTCATGAAATCTTCAAGGATCTTGATGTTATATCTTGTAGTCACAGTTTCTGTAAAGAGTGTTGTGTGAGTTGTTCCTGAAGAAGAGAAAATACCAACATTAACTTGGTGTTTTCATAAATAGTTCACAAACAGCTTGTTAATGTCACAGTCTGGTCCTTATCCTCCTGTTTTGTCCCTCATGTGTTCCCGTAGCTGTCTTGTTTAGTTTAATTACCCATTTAGTTTCGCCACCTGTTTGTATTTTCCTAGAGTATTTAAACCCTTATGTGCTCCATTGTGATTGTCAGTCTTTGGATGTTATTGCATGTATGTACTGCGTTTTCGTATGTGTGGATGCCGCTCCCTGTTCCCGAGGTTTTCCTTGTTTCGAGTTTGCACTCTCGAGTGCGTTTTGTTTAAAAAAGTGTTTTGGTTGGTATCTCCTTGTTGCCTCGTTCTCTCCACATCGCACAGCCAGCAGCCGTTGCTAACAGTTAATAAATGACTATATAACCGATCACAGATAACACACAAATAATGTAAACAGGTATTAAATTATATTCTGCATTATACGTACCTTAAGCAAATATTTCCTCGCCACTCGTCAGGCGTGTGTATATAATAATATAATATATACTTTTCTCCACAACATCAGCACATGGTTCTGTGGTTAATCCCACAGAAAAGCTTGACGCTCCTATGCTCACGTGTAGTTTCTGATCAATTAACCCAAATATGTTTGTGCACGGTTGATATAGTTGTCCAATTTATTCAGAAGGAAAAAAAAATATTTGACATTAAAGTAGGTTGAAATGGGCTAGTTTATAAAACATGTGATTATGTTTTATTTTAATGTGCAGCTTCAGCTTTGAGATATCCAGTAATTTTTCTCCAACTGAACCAGAAACACAAAAACACATTAAAGATTTAAGATAATACATTTATTTTATAAAAAGCCAACAAATGCATATTCTGTGTTGAGAATAGTGTTAGTGATTATGATATTTGGTAACTGTTTGCTTCAGTGAAGATTTTATGTGTAGATGTGTGAATGAGTGTCTGTATTTTTTGGGAATTATTGTTAATGGGAGGGATCATATCTTGATAAAGCGACGTTTACGCTGCATTAATTAGATATCATGCAGATGTTTCAACATCTGATAAACATCTTTAAAAGATTGGATCACCGACGTTATAAATAATTTTCATGTCTTAACGAGAAAAACCCTATTATGTCTGGGCAACATCTTGCAGATGAGCAAATGCCCTAAAATATACATCTTCCAGATTTTTCCCATATTGATTTATAATACATTTATGATACAACTCCTGAATCTTTCTAGTTAATCTGAAGGTCTTGATGAACTGGATCAGGTGTGTTTGTTGAGGGTTGGAGCTGAATTTTATAAAACATCATAATAACTGCCAAAATAAGAAATAAAAGAAGGCATGGGGAAAAAAAAGAAAAAGAAAAAATATATTTTGTGTATAGTATTCCAATTTTTGCCTCTTTAAAAAAAAAAAAGTATTTTATACTTGCATTTTGTTAACATTGGATTATTTCACATTTGCCTAAAGAAAAAAATAATTGTTTTTATTTCCTTGTATTTCTCCCCACATTTTTCAATTGTGTATTTATACATTTATTTCCACCTTTATTTTTTGTCCACATTTATTTGTAGATTTCTTCATCTTCAGAGGGTGTGTTTTACCTCAGATATTGCAGAGAAATGATTCATGGGAAAGATTAAAATGCCCAGGTGATCAGAAACTCCACCCTCTTTCAACATTTACCAGGAAGAGACTAACCTGTTATTTCACTTTTCCGTCACTGACTTCAATATCTCGACAAAAGCAATAAATAACGAAGAGGAAATCCTTTAAGGAAGGATTTGAAACATTTGTTTCTGCACAGACACCAGATTTTTGTGACACTTGTGGTTATTCATTTTTGAAAGTGAGAAAGTGAAAGTAAAGATTAGATTTCTGGAGTTCAAACAGAGAAAATGGCTTCATTATCTGAAGATGATTTTTCTTGTCCCGTGTGTCATGAAATTTTCAAGGATCCTGTTATTTTATCATGTAGTCACAGTTTCTGTAAAGAGTGTCTTCATCAGTTCTGGAGAATCAAGGAAACTCAGGATTGTCCTGTTTGCAGAAGAAGATCCTCTAAACGTGACCCTCCATGTAATCTTGTGTTAAAGAACTTGTGTGAGTCGTTTGTGAAGGAGAGAAATGAGAAGCGTTCATCAGGATCTGAGGAGATCTGCAGTTTACACAGTGAGAAACTCAAACTCTTCTGTCTGGAGGACAAACAGCCTGTGTGTTTAGTGTGCAGAGATTCACAGAAACACGAAAATCACACATTCAGACCCATCGGTGAAGTGGTTTCATCATATAAGGTAAGACAGATATAAGTATGAGGAAAAACACTTAAAGGGATTGTTCATTCAAAAATTTAAATTCTCTCATTAATTATTCTTCTCACTCTTGTTCCAAACCCTTTCTGTCCCTCCTTTCTTACAACTACCACTTTGATGGTCCATAAAGAGATTTTAAAACTAATCCATTTGAGTGGACTTGAGTGGTTTACTCCAAAGTTTCTGAAGAAACTCGATCACTTTCTTTGATGATCACATTTAATTGAGGCTTTTATTCACATATAAACTTTGACATTTATAATAAATTAGTTTATGATCTCTTTATGAACTTTTTAAAGCATTAAAGTGGTAGTTGTGTAGCTGTCAATAGAGCGACAAAAATCTTTCAAGAGTTTGTCAAAAAATATCTTCAATTGTGTGTTTGTGTTCATTTTTCTTCATTGTGAGATGAATGAAAGTTGTATGGGTTTGGAACGATTTTAAGAATGAGGGACGACATAAATTTCATTTTTCCCTTTAAGCTTATGCATGACATATATGAATATATTACAGAAACCTCTAGTGTTTTATAGATTTTTTTCTGCACATTCTAGGAGGAGCTCAATACAGCACTGAAGTCCTTACAAGAGAAACTCAAAAGCAGAAAAAACATTAAAAGAAAGTTTGAGAAAACAGTTCAACACATCAAGGTGAGGTTTGATTCTTTTAACATATTTACAGATTTTATTAAAACAACTGAACTGACTTTTGTGACATTATCAATAGTTATCTTATTGATTGGAAACAAACACGCTGTAATGTGAAGTTGAAATGTTTCGATGCCCAGAGAGAGAAAAAACGTCTCAGGTTACTTACATAACCCTAGCTCCCTAAGAGGGAACGAGACTCTCCGTCGAACGCATATGGGAACGCCTTAGCGTGATTGTCTCTTGAAGCGCAATGAAATCCAGGTGTGCGAGTGCGCGTCACCGAGGGTGACGTCATGAGCCAGGAGTATAAAGAGACACTGCGTCGAACGCATATGGGAACAGTAATACCCACGCCGCCTCAGCGAGTGGAGTAGGCCAAGCTAACGTAGCTCACTACGAAAGGGCCAAAGTTCCCACAGCAGGGTTAAGGTCTAGTTGATAGAACCTAATAAAGGTATGCGGTGAGGACCAGCCAGCCGCATCACAGATATCAGCAAGGGGAGCCCCAGCAAGAAAAGCCTTAGAGGTAGCCATGCTCCTAGTAGAATGGGCGCGGACATGCATAAGAAACTGCTGTCCCGCCAAGTCATAAGCCAGGGAGATAGTCTCAACTATCCACCTGCTCAGAGTTGGATTTGATGCTGGAGCTCCCTTAGGATCGCCGAAGCAAACAAAAAGTTGGTCTGACCTACGCCACAGGGCAGCTCTGCGGACGCACTGGACAGACCTTATTCTTGGAGACCTTATTCTTATTCCTGGTTATGATCAACAAAAGGTGGAGGACATAAGGCCTGCAGTGTAGTGTGACGAGCATTGCTCGAAAGCACTTTGGGGACATAGCCCGGTCTGGGAAAGAGAAAGGCTTTCGGAGGGGGCCACAGAAAGGGCCTGAAAGTCACCGACCCTCTTAAAGGAGGAGATAGCCAAAAGAAACACCATTTTAAGGGTGAGAAATTTCTCCGAGATGTCCTCAAGTGGCTCAAAGGGTGCCTGGGACAGAACCTGGAGTACCAGGGAAAGGTCCCACGGCGGCACCTGAGAGCGTACCGCAGGCCTCAGCCTCACAGTGCCACGAAGGAAACGCACGACTAGGGGGTCCCGACCTAAAGAGGTACCACTTAAGGGTGCATGATAAGCTGAAATGGCAACCACGTACACCTTCAGCGTGGAGGGGGACAGCCCAGCAGCGAATTTTTATTGTAGAAACTCCAGAATGATACCAATTTGGCAGGTCACTGGGTCTAAATGTTTGTCGCTGCACCAGGAAGAAAACGTCTTCCACTTCTGGGCGTAAAATTTCCTCGTGGATGGGGCTCTAGAGTGGAGAATGGGCTCAACAACCTCAGTCGAGAGACCTGAGTCTATGAGTCGGGCCCCCTCAGAGGCCAGGCCCACAGTTTCCACAGTTTCGGGCGAGGATGAAAGATCCTGCCCTGAGTCTGGGACAGATGGTCCTCCCTGACAGGAATCTCCCAAGGAGTGCCATCTATGAGGGACACTAAGTCCGAGAACCACACCCTGCCTGGCCACCGCGGGGCAATTAAGGTGAAACGGACCCTGTCCTGGCGAACTTTCTCTAGAACCCCCGGGAGCAGGGCTACGGGGGGAAAAGCATGCAGGTGTAGCTTCGGCCACTCCTGCTGCACCGCATCCAGCGCCAGAGAGGCTGGGGGAAAAAGGGAGTACCACAGAGGGCAATGAGTTGTCTCGTGGGATGCAAAGAGGTCCACCTGAGCCCGACTGAATTCCTCCCAGATCTGCTCCACCACCTCGGTGTGGAGCATCCATTCTCCGGGCCTCGGCCCCTTCCTCGAAAGGAAGTCCGCCCCCGTGTTCTGGGATCCCAGGATGTAGACTGCTCTGAGGGAGAAAAGTCTCCCCCGGGCCCAAAGGAAGATCCGCTCCACTAGTTTGCAAAGCTGACGAGAGTGGAGACCCCCTTGTTGATTTATGTAGGAGAAACAGACGCGTTGTCTGTTTGGACTATTACGTGGTGTCCTCAAAGGTCTGGGAGAAAGGCATGAAGTGCCCTCCAGACGGCCAACATCTCCAGCACATTTATATGCAGGGAGAGGCAACGTCCGCTCCACAGACCCTGAGCTGAACGGTCTCTCAAGACCGCCCCCCAGCCCGAGAGGGAGGCGTCTGTCGACAGCATCACGCGGTGACAGATTGGTCCCAGTACGGGCCCTTGCGCAAGAAACCAGGGCCTCTTCCACTTACTCAAGGCTCGCAGGCAGCACTTTGAAACGTTGATCAGGCGGGAAGGATTTCCCCTTGGGGAAAACCCCCTGGTCTTGAGCCACCACTGCAGCTGTTTCATGTGATGCAGGACCAGTGGATAACACAGGAGGCCACAGCCATGAGACCCAGAACTCTGGAAATGTCTGACAGTGATTAGCTGGCATAGCTTTATGTCGCTGACTGTAGACAGGATTGAGGCGATGAGCACGGGGGACAGCCGTGCTGACATCAACACAGAGTCCCAGACAACGCAGAGGAAAGTAGTGCACTGTCTCGGCAGGAACACACTCTTCTTGGCATTCAGTCTTAGCCCGAGCTCCTTCATGTGTGCGAGAACGACATCTCGATGGTGCACCGCGATCTCTCGAGACTGGGCCAGAATGAGCCAGTAGTCGATGTAATTCAGGATCCGGATCCCTCGGGACCGGAGAGGAGCTAGAGCTGCATCCACGCACTTGGTGAAAGTGCGGGGAGACAAAGCCAGGCCGAACGGAAGAACTCTGTATTGATAAGCCTTGCCCCCGAAGATGAATCTGAGGAACTTCTGGTGCTGAGGAAGGATAGAGACGTGAAAATATGCGTCCTTGAGATCTATCATGACAAACCAGTCCTAGGATCTGATTTGTGCTACAATCTGCTTCAGAGTCAACATTCTGAATTTCAGTCGCCTGACAGAATCGTTCAGAGCACGAAGATCTAAGATAGGACGTAAGCCTCCATCCTTTTTTGGAACGATGAAGTATTGGCTGTAGAAACCCGAGTCTCTGGCTGAGAGAGGAACATATTCTATTGCCTCCTTCCTCAGCAGTGAGACGACAGCAGTGGGTCCACCACAGTCGGCAGAACTCCCGAAATTCTGGATGGATGAACCCGGAACTGAATAGCGTATCCTTCTGATACGGTGCGCAGGACCCAATGAGAGATACCTGGCAGACGTAACCACGCAGCCATGAAATCTACATAGGGTATCAGCCTCTCGAGACTGACCTCTGGACGGGAATATTTTTCCACTCTGGGGCTCTGGCATGTGCCAGAAAGCTGCCGGAGCGGATGCTCTAGGACCCTCCTCGGAGGGGGCGACCTGCCGGCGCGACTCGTGCTGAGCATGACCGGTAGGGAACGCCCACAGAGAGCATGGCCCGGCCCCCTCGAGGTATCGGGCATGCTACCGCGCTTGCAGGGCACTAATCCACCTCTCGAGGTAGACCAGCGAGGGGGACCCTGCGAGGCCAAGAGATGGTGGCATCAGGGCTTCTTGCAATTAGCCTTCTTGGCCTGGAGGACGACCCTCAGGTCTGTCCTCCTGCCCGAAGGCTGCGGCTGGGCGCGACGACCCGCACTGCCACCCAACTGAGGGGGCTGCCAGGTCTCAACGCTCTGCCGCTGAGCAGCGCGGTAGGAGGAGCTGCTGTTGGGCTGCGGCTGGCACGCAGACCCAGCTGTTTGAGAGTGGTGGGGAAGAATTTTTCTGAACGCCACCTCCTGCTTAGCAGCCTCCTGAAACCTTTCGACGGCCATCTTGACAGCATCGCCGAAAAGGCCAGGAGGAGTAAGAGGGGTGTCGATCAGAATATTCTTGTCTTTCTCTCTCATAGTGAGATTAGTGAGATTAAGCCACAGATGCCTTTCTGTGGCCATCAGGGCTGCCATAGACTGACCAATAGAGCTGGCGGTCTCCCTGGCAGCACGCAGAGAGAGATCGGTGACCCTTCGCAGCTCGGCGACCGCCTCAGGGCCAATTCCCCCGTATTCGTCGAGGTCAGAGAGCAGCTCTGCCTGGTAAGCTTGCAGCAGTGAAGACGTGTGCAAACACGCTGCAGCCTGACCAGCTGCGGGGTAAGCTCTACCCACCATGGATGTCACCTGCAAGGGTTTGATGGCAGCATCGGGGTTTTTAGGAGCGGCGATGAGTGAGGGGTGAGGTAGTTAGCCAGTGCCTCCTCCACTCTAGGCATCGCCCCGTAACTGCGTTCTTTAGCCCCACAAGAGTAGCATAGTTAGCGGAAGCGCTGCTATGCACTCTGTGGGAGGCGGGCCGCTTCCAGGACTTCGACACCTCGGTGTTAAGATCTGTGAAAAACAGCAAACCCCAACGCTGGGGCTGCACTCGGGCAGGCAGGTAGTGCTCATCCAGTCTGCTTATAGGACGAGCGTCCCTCGGCTCGGCTGGTCACTCGAGACCAAGCCTTGCCGTTGCCTGAGTGACGACCTCGAGCAGCTCCTCAAATACAGGTGAGGTTGATGGCGGTTCAACCTCATCCATATCGATGCTGACAACATCCACCTCCAGCTCCTCAGAACTGGAGAGGTTCAGCAACGCTTCCTCACCCAGGTCGGAAGTAATCACCGCGTGGTGCGCTTCCGAATCCTGCGTGAGGACGGATTCAGCAGGTAAGGGAGTAGATAAGGCGTCGCCCATCTCCAGCCCAGCTGCTAAATCCAACTGCGATCCCCATGAGCGCGACCGCCGCTGAGCCTCGGCTGCAGCGGGGCCAGAACCACGAGGACCGCGAGCCTGAGCAGTTCCCTCGAAAACTGTCAGGCGTGAGCGGAGAGTGCATAGCGGCAGCCGCAAACACTCTGCACACTCAGAGCCCTCGAGTGCTGAGCGTGCATGGTCCTCGCCCAAACAAGTTACACAAAGCACGTGTGTATCACTGCCCGTGATTAAATGCGGGCAGGGAGTGACACACCGCCGAAAGGATTGTGTATCCACCATTGAAAGAGAGGTAAGTATTCACAAAAACTTACAGCCAGCAAAAATGCACTACACAAGTTAGCTTCGAGCGCTTGTTGAAGACACTAAAGCTACCGCTTCCGGGTACAGCGCGCTCTTTATACTCCTGGCTTATGACGTCACCTTCGGCGACGTGCACTCGCACACCTGGATTTCATTGCGCTTCAAGAGACAATCACGCTAAGGCGTTCCCATATGCGTTTGATGCAGTGTCGAGTTCCCTTGACAGGGAACTATGTGTTGTCGAAGGAAAATAAACACGAGACAAAGAGCTGGCGTATTTTCCCCGGGTTTAATAAAATCACTTAAATTCCATCAAACTCATCCTCACACATGAGAATCTTGAGTTAGAAAAACTATACAAATCAACATTCAACTTAGGTCACAATTAGAAATAGAAAGAGTACAAAAGCCAGTAGACCATCTCTCTTTCCTGCTCACTTGTTGACATCTCCCAAAAAGCAATTCTCAAGCAATTCTGGGTAAAAAACTGTTTACTGAAAAGTGAAATAAAACATCCTCTCAGTGTTTCACTGCAGACATTGGGCATATAAATAACATATAAAATTAACAAGCGCGTGGCCGAGCTAACGAGAGCACAATCCAACAGATCATGAAAGGCCATATAACGAATAAAATATATGTTATTACTTTGATTCAATTGTAAAAACATTAGCTAAACCAAATAATAAACTCAAAATACTTGAAATTGCTACTCATTTTGCATTATAAATCACATAAATACTAGCATGCATTCCCCATTGCAGCTTGTTTTACATAATCATCAGTGTGGTGGCAAAATCTTTTAACAATTCTGAATAAGAGACAAAATATCCCAATTGTCTCTTATAAAGGTTTATTTTCTTGCAAAAATAAAAAAAGAGAATGACATACAGTACAGACATCTGAAGCTGATAAAGAAGGGAGGGCTGCTCCTACATTTCTATCTCTAATCTTCAAGGCTAGAGGCTCCTAAAACAGATGTAATTTTCCTCTCCATATTAGGAACACATTACATCAGTTCTTGCTTTCCCTGGGATCAAACCCATGACCGTAGCATTGTAAACACCAATGCTCTACTGATTAAGCTTCAGGAAAATATGTGTTTTAGATTTCTCTACATTGATTATATCGTACTTATTAATTCTACATAATTGCAATTAATACAACAAAATAATCAATAATATCAAACAATTATAATCATGGATAAAAAAAAAAAAAAAATTCCTCCTCAGTATTTTTCCTGTCTGCTGCTCCCAAACAAATCATGTGAGGCCCAATTGCAACATTTGATTAATAGCTGATGAGGATTCACACAAAAAACTCTTACAGTTCTATATCTGTTACACACATGTTTGGTTTTATGTTTTAAAGGGACTTCAATATATTTATCAGACTAATTTAATCAAAACCCTGTATGAGATGATTGAAGATGATGTGATTTTATTTCAGTCTCAAGCTGAGCAAACAGAGCGTCAGATTAAACTGCAGTTTGAGAAGCTTCATCAGTTTCTCATAGATGAAGAAGAAGCTACAATCACTGCACTGAGGGAGGAAGAGGAGCAGAAGAAGCAGATGATGAAGGAGAAGCTGGAGGAGATTAACAGAAACATCTCAGCTCTTTCACACACAATCAAAGACATGGAGGAGATGATGAAAGCCAGTGACGTCTGCTTTCTGAAGGTCTGATTTCACATCATTGGTTGATCTTTGGTTCATTGATTGAGTTCTTTGATGATAAATGGTGTGTTTGTTCTGCAGGAGTTTCCAGTCTCAATGGAAAGGTGAGTGATCTGCTGGTGTCTCTGGTCTCTCTGGTTCTGATCCAAAGCCACTGCAGTTCTGACTCCTGAATGTTCTTCCAGAGTCCAGATCTCACAGCCGGATCCACAAATGGCTTCTGGATCTTTGATTCATGTGCCGCGTTACTTGGGGAACCTGCCGTTCAGAGTCTGGAAGAAGATGCAGAACATCGTCCAAAACTGTGAGTCTGGAGAAGATCTGTGTTCTTACAGACACTGGAAATCACACATTTCAAGATTTCAAGATTCAAGAGTTCCCTTTCATGGGAACTCGAGCTGCGTCAGAAAAACGCTAGGGGAAACCCTTGACGTCAGTCACGTGAAGATGTGTACAACCAATGAGAGAATTACGCGTGTGAATGCGAGTCGCGGGTCAGTGACGTCATGAACAGAGCATAAAAGCACATTGGTTGTACACATCTTCACGTGACTGACGTCAAGGGTTTCCCCTAGCATTTTTCTGACGCAGCGTCTCGTTCCCCTTCAGGGAACCAGGGTTACATATGTAACCCGAGACGTTTTATTTGTCACATACACAGTTATATACAGAATATACAACCGGCAGTGAAATGTAAACAGGTCCGCTCCATGGACAGTGCAAATTAACAGTTACAAAAAACTTAACATTTAAAAACTTTACAAAATTTACAAAAAACACAAAGAGGAAGTTATAATAGAAATTGAATAAAAAGTACTATATATATATATATATATGTATATGTAGAATTATAAATAAACCAAGTAAAAAATAAGTGGAATAAAATAAGTGAAATAAACTGTGCAGTGAAGTATACTGTAGACTTATAAATCAGTGGTTAAGAGAAATGTACAAAATAGAATATATAATAGAATAATGTGCAAACAGGTTTATAACAGGTTGTTACTCAGTAACAATGAGGACAGAAAGTGCAGTGCAATGTCAGTATAATATCAGTATGTGATTACACATCATTTCTTGTTGATCATGAAACACACTCCACCGCCTTTGGATTTACCGGCCTCGGCTGTTCTGTCCATCTGAAAAACAGAGAAGTTCTCAGATGGCGTCACAGCTGTGTCCGGGACTGCTGGCAGAGCCATGTTTCGAACAAACAATAGATGTTACAGTCTCGCATGTCCCATTGGAAACTTATCCTGGCTCTAAGATCGTCCATCTTATTCTCCAGGAATTGAACATTTGCGAGCAGAATTTGCGAGCATTCTGCCCTGCTCGGGAGAGGAGGGCTGAATGCCCTTTTTCTCAGTCTATTGCAGATCCCAGCAAGTTTCCAAGCTTCGCCTTCGACTCGACTGGCCATTGTTCAACTCGGCGTCCCGGCGAATCTCAGATTGCCACGGAGGATTGGAGAAAGTGTCCTAAAACAGGCCAGTGTAGCGGTAACCAATGTCCAAAAGTGTTTTGCTGTCATAGCAGATCAATGCAGATGATAGATTTTTAAAATTTGAGAGCAAAAGAGAGTAAAATTATAAATAAAAGCACAGTTTTAGCGGAGCGCTCTGAACGGCAACCGAACGTCAGACCTTCACACATGGGTGTTTCATGACACGAAGCACTAGATTATTTCAGTTTGTATTAAGAGAAGATCATAATCTAGTATATAATTAATATTATCAACTCTTTTTAAACTCCACAGTGTAAAAGTTAATAAATTCTTGAATCTCCATTTTTGATTTTTCAGACTGAAACAATGAAGCTCGAATATGATACTGTGAATTCAAGGAGCTTCAATATGTAATTTAAGATCCTCAAAGAGTTTTATGCATTTTAGAATCTCCTGAGAGACAGATTCAAAACACTTGAACTTTAATCTGTTTTTTAATGAAGTAATGTGATATTGCAATAAAAAAATGTAGTGTGTATTCCAAGCAGTACCAAAAACAAACAACAAAATAAACAAATGTCTCCTAATGGTGGCAAATTATATCCACAGAGAAAATCCAAAATGAATGAAAACAAATAGCCTGTTCAAAAAGGTATGAGCAAACAAACTACATCAACCACTCTCACTCTACCTCCTTTACAGTTCTGAGTGGCCATCTTAAAAAGGCCAAGCCCCTCCCCCTTGAACTAAATAATTTTGAAAAAAGCTAATAAAGAGATTCAAGGAAGACATTCACACAGTAACTTATCATAATATCACAGTAAATTATCATAATAATACAAAAATACCAATAATGTGCAATGTTATAATGAAAAGTGCATGTATGTTCAAAGTCCAATGCTGGTAAGAGTCTCTTTCAAAATAAGTCTAGTCAGAGAGCCTCACTGTGAAAAAAGGGTTGTAAGAAGAGTTGTGTCATGATGATAGATGAGATCACAGATGTGATTAACACCTTCCATTGAACAGAGCAAGGAAGAGGCAGATAGCTGGTGGCAAACAGTTTGAGTGAGTCAGGTAAAACGGGGAGAACAGTATGATCTGGTTTGTAAGTATCCGAGGAATTGGAGATTGATGATCACTGAGAGTAACTTGGAGAATTGCTTCTTGGGGGATTAGTCTGCATGAGAGAGTCTTGGTAGGCTAAACAAGACCAGACATGGAGTGATGGTGGGAGAGTGTTATATAGTGCTTGACTGAGTGGCTGCAAGTGTATCTGAGTGGGCAGAGCGTGGGAGTTCTGAGGGTGTGATAGAGTCCGTGACAAGGTGCTTCCTCATGTACAGTGGGTACGGAAAGTATTCAGACCCCCTTACATTTTTCACTCTTTGTTATATTGCACCCATTTGCTAAAATGCTTTAAGTTCATTTTTCTTCCTCTAATGTACACAGCACCCCATATTGACAGGAAAACACAGAAATTTTGACATTTTTGCAGATTTATTAAAAAAGAAAAACTGAAATATCTCATGGTCCTAAGTATTCAGACCGTTTGCTCAATATTTAGTAGAAGCACCTTTTGCTCTATTACAGCCATGAGTCTTTTTGGGAAAGATGCAACACTTTTTTCATACCTGGATTTGGGGATCCTCTGCCATTCCTCCTTGCAGATCCTCTCCAGTTCTGTCAGGTTGGATTGTAAACTTTGGTGGAGAGCCATTTTTAGGTCTCTCCAGACATACTCAATTGGTTTTAAGTCAGGGCTCTGGCTGGGCCATTTAAGAACAGTCATAAAGTTGTTGTGAAGCCACTCCTTCGCTATTTTAGCTGTGTGCTTAGGGTCATTGTCTTGTTGGAAGGTAAACCTTCAGCCCTCAATTCCTGTATTCCTCTTTCCCTCAATTGCAACCAGTCGTCATGTCCCTGCAGCTGAAAAACACCCCCACAGCATGAAGCTGTCAACAAAATGCTTCACTGTTGGGATTGTATTGGACAGGTGATGAGGAGTGCCTGGTTTTCTCCACACATGCCGGCCAACAAGTTCTATCTTGGTTTCATCATTCCAGAGAATCTTATTTCTCACCATCTTGGAGTCCTTCGGGTGTTTGTTTTTTTTAGCAAAGTCCATGTGGGCTTTCATGTGTCTTGCACGGAGGAGAGGCTTCTGTCGGGCCACTCTGCCATAAAACCCCAACTAGTGGAGGGCTGCAGTGATGGTTGACTTTCTACAACTTTCTCCCATCTCCCAACTGCATCGCTGGAGCTCAGCCACAGTGACATTTGTTTTCTTCTTTACCTCTCTCACCAAGGCTCTTCTCCCCCAATAGCTCAGTTTGGCCAGACGGCCAGCTCTAGGAAGGGTTCTGGTCGTGCCAAACATCTTCCATTTAAGGATTATGGAGGCCACTGTGCTCTTAGGAATCTTAAGTTCAGCAGAAATTTTTTTGTAACCTTGGCCAGATCTGTGGCTTGCCACAATTCTTTCTCTGAGCTCTTTAGGCAGTACCTTTGACCTCATGATTCTCATTTGCTCTGACATGCACTGTGAGCTGTAAGCTCTTATATAGACATGTGTGTGGCTTTCCTAATCAAGTTCAATCATTATAATCAAACACTGCTGGACTCAAATGAAGTCAAGTCAAGTCACCTTTATTTATATAGCGCTTTTTACAATACAGATTGTTTCAAAGCAGCTTTACAGTGGTCACATGAAAACAATATAGACAAAGTTTGTTTTGTCTGAACAGCAGCCTTAAAAGAGAAGGCGAATCAATACAATTGATGAATATTAAGTGTTAAGTTTCCCCAACTGAGCAAGCCAAAGGAAGTAATTCAGGGCAAGGAACCAAAACTCCAGCAGGTGATGGAATGAATGCAGGTCCTTCATCTGATCTGGATACGGCCCCGAACCGGCTGACCACGGCAACCTCGGAATAAACAGAGACCAACATCAGCGTAGATTCCATTCTTTTTGTGATGTATCGAGTACATCAGATGTTATGGGAATGTTCCCGGTTACGGCTGACCTAAATTATGCAGCCTAAAAATCATTTTACATGGTTTGGATTAAAAATGTATGTATAATGTGTTATGTGTATGCCAGGTTGAAGAGATGTGTTTTTAGTCTAGATTTAAACTGACAGAGTGTGTCTGCTTCCCGAAATGTATTAGGAAGACTGTTCCAGAGTTTAGGAGCTAAATAGGAAAAGGATCGACCGCCAGCAGTTGACTTTGATATTGTAGGTATTATAAGCTGGTCAGTATTTTGGGTTCGCAACAAACGTGAAGGACTATAATGTGTTAAGAGATCACTCAAGTACTGGGGAGCTAAACCATTTAATGCTTTGTAAGTAATTAGCAAGATTTTAAAATGTATTCTGTGTTTAATGGGAAGCCAGTGCAGGTTTGACAGAACTGGGCTAATATGCTCATACTTCCTGGTTCTAAGAACTCGAGCTGCTGCATTTTGGACCAGCTGGAGTTTGTTTATTAAGCGTGCAGGGCAACCACCCAGTAGAGAATTTCAATAATCTTGCCTTGAACTCATGAACGCATGAACTAACTTTTCCGCATTTGTCTTTGAGAGCATATGTCGCAATTTAGATATATTTTTAAGATGGAAGAATGCCACTCAAATGAAAGAGTGGTATCAAAGAGCACACCCAGGTTTCTACTTGACAGAGCAGCCATCGAGTGTTAGGCGGTAGTCTAGATTATTATGTGCGGAACGTTTTGGTCTAATAATTAGAATCTGTTTTTTTTTTTTCAGAATTAAGCAGTAGAAAGTTATTTGTCATCCAATTTTTTATATCAGTTATGCATTGTTGCTTTTCACGCTGTACATGCTTCGTTTGGGTGCAATTATTAGAAAGCATGGCATTTGCTTTCACTGTTACGCTGATGATACTCAGCTTTATATTTCTTCTCATCCTGATGAAACGTACCAATTCAATAAATTAACGGGGTCCTATTACTGAACCTTGAGGAACTCCATACTGAACCTGTGATCGATATGACATCTCCTCATTTAATGCTACAAACTGATAACGGTCAGATATGTATGATTTGAACCATGCTAATGCAATTTCATTAATGCCAGCACAATTTTTGAGTCTATTTTTTTTTTATTTCTAATTTTTCTGCCATTGCACATTAGACAGGCCACTTCAATGTCGCATTTTAAAACCCACCTTTTTACATTGGCTTTTAACACTTGAAGTTGACATTTTGTGATTTTATGTATTTTTTATTATTTTTTATTGTATTATTTATGTTTTTATGTATTTTATTTTATTTTATTTCTTCTCTACAGCACTTTGGTCTACTTCGGTAGTTTTACAGTGCTTTATAAATAAAGTTTGTATTGTATTGTATTGTATTCAGAAGGATTTTGTGGTCGATTGTATCAAATGCAGCACTAAGGTATAGTAACACTAAGAGAGAGATAAAACCACGATCGGATGATAAGAATAGAAATAGACCGCGATAGAAAGACCTCGATAGAAAATGACCGCAAACTGTTTCAAGTCCGCCCCTTGCTGGCGGAGAGCGGTAAGAGTTCTGAAAATTATGTAACGTTCCGGGGTTAGTCCTGTCATAGGTGACTCTGACTGCCGCACGGTTCCTCTCCCTCGCTGTTTCCTTCCCATGACCAACTCGCAAGGAGGAGAAAAAAATTAAAGAGAAAAAAATCCCAAAAATAAGTTCTTCCCTGCTGAGTCCTATACTGGTGGTGTCATTCTGTCACGTATCAGAAGGGAGGACTCAAATGCAGGGGAAGACATGGATTTATTTAACAAACAAAGACACAAAATACAAAGGAAAACCCACGATGGGGAAAACATAACATACTAGGAAACTTTTAACCAACCGGGTAGAACGGGCGGTCAGACACGAGGATCACATAAAGGAACAACAAGCCACAACATCAAATGACACCACACAGGACAGCAAACACACCAGGATTAAATAGGGAACACATGAGGAAAGGTAGTGATGAGAAACAGCTGGGAATGATTATGGGAAACAAGGAGGCGGGGCAGGCACTAACGAGATACAAACACATGGGAGAAAGAGCAGTGCCACGGTTCTGTCCACTAGAACACTAATAACACTTGAAACAGAGACAGAACCGTGACAGTTGTGATCTATAAAAAACAACTTGACGGGAGAATGTGAGCAGATTTAAGCAAATTTTGAGTAGTGCGTACGCACATTTTCTGGAGACAAAGGGAATTGGCGACACAGATGGTGAGGTCGTGAACTGAGAAGAACGATTATAAGAATTAATGACATTTAATTTTCAGTCTATTTCATACGTTATATACATATTATCATGAAGATTAAACCCAACAGTGTTATTTGAGCAGATTGTTTTAGGCTATATATAGAAAAATCCAAACATAATTCAATTTATTAAAAATAATAATAATAACAATCAGCGGTGCCTTAGTCACATTGTCCACAGAATAGGATGAAACGCCCTTTTATTTGAGAACTGCAGAACACAGTGTCAAAAAGGAAATATTTTCCTTAATGTACATACAGTAATATCTCGGTTTGCAAGTGACTTGTATACGAGCAAATCGGTGTACGAGCATGGAAAGCCAAATCGGTGTACGAGCATTGTATCTGAGTCTGAGAAAAACTTTCCCTTGCCCACGTGCATTTTTTGTGTAAAAGTCCTAACGCTCAGCATCTTCGCGTGCATTTTTACTGGAAATATCCTCACGACAGCCTCTCACAAAGCCTATCATCTCTTAACTCGTTCAATCTCTCTCAGCATCGCTCGGTTTGGTTGCATCATTCACCACAGTGATACTTTTATAAGTGATTTACAGCGGTTTTACCTCCTGTTGTTGACATTAATTGTGATCGCTATTGTTCACGTAGTGAAATATATATGTACAGTACAGCACATAGACAACGGCCCCCAAGATGAGTAAAAAAGAAGGTATGAGATTCTCCCTCTAAGCAGTAAAACCCTCCTCTCGTCTCCTTCCGGCCAGCAGTGAAGCTACTCAAAGCTGAAGTGTGCGTTACAGTAAATTGTCAAGTATTTTTAGAGTTTAATTGTCAATTATTAATTAGTATTTATATGAGATGTTAATGGTTATAATTGTAACTGTAATTATAATAGGGTAAAACAAAACCAAAATATTTAAAATGGGCATTTATGGTCATGTGGAATGAATTGAGTGATTTTTATTACATTCTTATGGGGAAAATTGTTTTGGTATACAAGAATTTTGAGTTATGAGCTCTTGGAATGGAATTAAACTCTTGGAATTCTTGGAATTAAACTCGTAAACCGAGGTATTACTGTACAGTATATCATAAAATGTCAAAGTCTGCAAACACAGTCATGAAGCACAACCGATACTCATCATCAAACTATTACGGTGTTCATTAGAAAACCGTCAAGAAGCATGTGTTCCCTATAACATTTTCGTCTTAAATTTTCACCCACAAATTAATTATGTGATTTTGTCTAGGTGTTAACGATCAGTCTATTTGCTAGAAACATATAAATCCTCCGGTGACCCGGGTATGTAATGCTTCATGATGGCTATATATGGGATTCCACTCTCATTTACATGCCGATCAGCATTCATGAGGTGATTTGCATTGACTATTTATCGTCAAAAATGGGCGTGTACAGGGCGGGATATGAGGCTACTTCAGGTTTAATAGGCCTACACAGATAGTCGTGGATTATCCATCTTATACCATAATAATCTGCCATCATTGACAACTTAAAGTTGTTCTTGATGTTTGCAGCACAATATTTGACCAGAAGGGTAAAACTGATTTTTTTTTTTCGATGAGATGAGACGATGATGAGATGTTCAGTTCTCTTTATTAACAACGGAGCTGTGAGTTTAATATTTCAGAATTGAGATATTTCCTCTCCGTTGCTGAGAAATATAATGTATATAATGTTGTAGTTCAGTAGAAAAGCGATTTTATTACTAAAAGTCATGGGCAGTTGATCAGTTTTTGTGCTTCTTGTTGGGCACCCCTGAATGCTGGTTGTTGTGTTTTGACTGCTGAAGAACTCTGGTCAGGGAGTCTAAGTAATCAAATGGAGTTTAGTGTTTATTACACAAGAGTGACCATATACACTTAGTAGTGCACTTGAGGTAGTTTCTGAATTTCTTGAGGTAATTTCTGAATTCTTGGTGTTGATTAAATCATTATAAAATGATCATTCTTTATAGAGAAATATAGAACAACGGAGTTAAAAACACAAAGAGATGCATTTGACTTTATTCTCTTTAAATCATTAGATGAGACAAAAATTCAGCTCAGCTTTCCCTAAACACTTGAATGATCTAGTATTTATTTTTATAATAAATATATGTTTTTGTTATGTTGTAGGTTTATGTAGCAAATTAGAATCTATAAAATTATTTAATTAATTTTGAGACAAAGATCTTGTTAATGTCTTTTTGTTCAAGGTAACTAAAGCAACAGTTTCTCCAAAAAAATAGAATAATATGTAAAGGTTTGATATTTAGTATAAAATAATACCATATATAAGTAATAATGTAGTTTCTATACTTTTAAAATGAACATATTCAAATGACAGAATATTTATTGAATAAAAATGAAATGTTATGTATCAAAAATAGTACAAACTTTGTTAAAGTGATTGTTCTGAACAAGTATATACAATATTAAACACTTTATTTTCTGCAATCATATAATATGTGAAAAGCACGTTTTTTTGTTTTAGTTCAATGTTTAGGAAGGAATGAACTGTACGATAATTTTAAAGCTGAATTCACACTTGCTCAGAAAATATAAATATATGCAGTGATATGCATATTTATTTATTGGTTATTAATACTTATTTCGTTCAGCATCACAAGTGTTTATTTGCATTATTCACTCAGAAAATAATGCTGAGGGAATTTGTGCTGGAAGTATGTGATATTTATGAACAGCATCAAACCAGAGGAAGGGAAGGAGTTTCAATAAATCTGATATCTGGAGTGTGTATTATTAATATAATCTGACTGGCTCTGGTTTTAATCAGGTTCTTGATCGTGTGAGAGTTGATCTGGATTATGACAGAGGAACAGTGTCATTCTCTGATCCGAAGAAGTTTTACAGTTCGTTTCACTGTTTATCTCTTGAAGATGGTTTACAGCCATTTAGTTAACAGAGGTGGAAAACGTGGTTTTGTCTGAAATAAACAAATGAAATATATCAAAATTTGTCTGCATAAATATAAATATGAGTATAAATTAACTTACATTCATTCAGGCACATTTACCACGTAGAAGATGGCGTCAAAAACGAAACTGAAAGTAAATAAAGATCGCGGTGACACATACACAGCAGATGAATACAAATAATTAAGGCATTTAGTACACACACACACACACACACACACACAAACACAAACTGTAAGTGAGAGAGAGAAGCTGAGAAACTGTGTATAATTTTTCAGAATAGAGAAGTTTCTTCCTCGTTGCTGACAAATATAATATTGTGATTCAGTAATTAAGTGATTTTATTTCGAAAAGTTGCGGGTCAGTTGATCAGTTTCAGTGCATTAATAAATAACGTGATCAAACTGACCTGAACTACATGTGCATTAAACAACTTTATTGCTCCTCCCAGGCAATCAGAATCCAGCATTCATACAGACCATAATATAAACACACAGACATTAAGAGCCAGTTTAATTAAGATGATCAGATGATCAACATAGTTTTTCAACAGTTTTGATTGATTGATTGTGAATGAAACTTTTCCCAAATATTAGTTTCTGTTGACACAAATGTTTGAATCACACATTTAATGTTTGTCGCTGATGCCATTAAACACTGATAATAAAAATGAGTGTGTGACTAAAAACACTGACAGGGATCAGAGGAAAATGTGTGTTTGATCAGCAGGACGAGTGTCATAATTCATAATAATCTGTGTTCAATCACTCTTGATCATTATATGAACATCAGAATAAAAGCAGCTGTTGATTGTGTTTCATCAGATCCTGTGATTCTGGATCCAAACACTGCGAGTCCACATCTCATCCCGTCTGATGATCTGACCAGTGTGGGATACATTGTGAACAAACAACCACTTCCTGATAATCCAGAGAGATTTGATTATTATGCTTGTGTTCTGGGTTCAGAGGGTTTTAACTCAGGAACTCACAGATGGGATGTGGAAGTGAAAGGGAATCGACGCTGGAATCTTGGAGTAACAACAGCATCAAACCAGAGGAAGGGATGGGATTTCTTTAAATCTGATGTCTGGAATGTGTGTTATAGAATGTCTGGCTCTGGTTTTCGTGTTAAACAGGTTCTTGATCGTGTGAGAGTTGATCTGGATTATGGCAGAGGAACAGTGTCATTCTCTGATCCTGTAACTAACACACATATACACACATTCACAACCACCTTCACTCACACACTCTTTCCATTCTTTGATTGTGATTGTTATTCTCTTAGGATTTTACCGATGAACAGTTAGTAAATGTTACTCCTGTAATCAGAGTTTATTGGGTTAATTTGATGATGTCAGAGTTTAAAATGAACCTTTTCACTCAAAACTTGACTAACATTTTTAAGTTACTGGCCGTTAAGAAACTTCTACTAGATACAATTCTAAATATTAATTTTCAATTTCAAACATTAATTTCTTTTTCAAACAAAATCCCTTCATCCAGTCTCTTCTTCTTTCCTCTTTCATCATGTACCACTCTATAAGTCCCTTTGTATAGAATGCTCTGGGTTCGTTAAAGAGTTACTCATTTACTTTCTTAAGCAAAAGTGAATACACTATTTTGAAAGATGTTAATTTGTATAGAAGAATAAATAATAAAATTATGAATCAAATACCAAATACTCAATTGTGGCTCTTTTACTTTAACCTGGGTATAAACTCACATATACAACAATACTTAAACATAACACATTTGTATGTGCACATATAACTTAACAGTTTTGCTCTTTGTGCAATGTTCACATTAACTGGGCCCAGACTCTTTGAAAACTGTGAAACTGTCACTTTAGTCCCAACAAAAGTAACCAAATAAAATATGATGCAGGCCTGAAACGCTGCTGGGGTGCGTTGGGGCAAAAAAAAAAAAACGCTGGGGTGCGTTGGAAAAAATATATTGCCTCTTCACTCTTAATAGAGCAAACAAATGTGGAACACTACTCACGACTGGGCAGGTTACTAGTCCAGTTCTCAATAAAATCGCGGCACTCGTAAGAGTAAGAGGGAAACGATCAATCGTGCATCACCGTGTAGAAGAATCAAAGCGCGCGCTACCGCGTGCCATCCGGTCCCGATCAGGCGTTGCCAGTGGAACTTTCAGGAAGACCAGGGTACCTGAAGCGCTTCCTGGTTAGGGAATCCTTTTTTATTTTTTTTATTGCAAGAAAAACCAATTACAATAAGGCAATGCAAAAATCACATACACTGAATTACGAATTACAGAGCACAACTTCAAAAAAGAAACAAAGAAAGAAAAACAAAGAGACAGAAAGAAAAAAGAAAAAAAGAATTATACAACAGGGTCTTTTAGAAGATTAAATTTCTTCAATAAATCAAAAAGTCTTCTTCCACTTCTCGATTTTAGTAATCTTAATGACTTACAATAAATCCAAAATTCTTTCTGAAAAACAAAAAAAAAACAGTGGCTTTGTTTTAAGGCACTTACATTTATGAATATAAAATTTCCCCAGAATGAGAATATTATTCACAGTGTATTGAAAGTGTACATTTTCCATTATTACACCGAAAATTACATAATTTTCAGAAAATGATGAGATCAAATTAATCTTACTTTTAAGCCACTCGTATATATCAAACCAGAAGGATTTGCAAAATAAACAATCAAAAAACAAATGTACTGTTGTTTCAATTTCACTGTCACAAAAAGTACAACAATTGTGATCAATGTTAAAACTATATCTAAGAAGCTCTAAGGACGGGTAAACATCATTAAAAATTTTGAAATGTACTTCCTTGGCTTTGGGAGGGATTGGAAAGGAAAGATATATAGTTCTTAATTTATCAGTAGAGCTCTTGGGAAAAAGCTAACTCAAATTATTACAACTGACTTGATTTGGAAATTTATCTTGTGTTAATAAAGTTCGTATTAATTTGTTTGGAAAATTATTTCTAATAAAATCTAACCCATTTATTTTTAGAGATGGTAACTGAAGAGCTACAGTGATGTTGGACACAGTATTTCTAACTAAATGACCAAAAGCCTTTGGAATACAATTCAAAACTTTAACATATTGTTTGTGATCACATTGAAAATTATATTTCTCACAGAAAATCCTGTGATTCATAAAATAACTTTCCTCATCAAGAAGATGAGCAACAGACCAGATACCTCTTTCCATTCAATCTTTCATAAAGAGTGACTTGTTTCTAAACAAAATATACCTATTGTTCCAAATTGGAGAATTGTGGGGGGAGAAATTGTGTTTATAAATCAACCTCCAGTATAAAAGAACTTGACTATAAAAATCGGACAATTTGAGAGGGAGTTTTTGTAGTGTAAAATCACAACGTAACAACAATTCAAGAATTCAACAAGAATTCAGAATTCACGCAAAACCAAAAACAATTATTATTTGATAGAAAATGTTTAAGCCAGTTAATCTTGAACATCCCATTTATGCAGTCAAAATCTATGGCCTGTAATCCCCCCCTCTTTATAGTCTTTCACTAGTATCCCCTTTTTAATGTAATGTGCTTTTCTCTTCCAGATGTAGTTGAAATTCATCTGGTTAATCAACTTAATCATCTTATTAGAAAGAGGAAGGGAGCCTGCAGGGTGTTATGATTATGAGCTCTGTGCTCCCCTCCATGGCCTCCAGAGGGAGCTCACACTTATACTGACCCTTCACTACACACTACATTTCCCATCATGCAGTACACTGAACTGATTACACACACACAGCTGAACATGATCAGAACTGTTTGACACCAGCTGTTGCAGATTCCCAGAGACTATATAAACCTGGTTATCCAGCTCCTCTGGGCGAGGTCTTGATTTGCCATAGCGATCACTTCCGAGCGGTACATTCCTGCCTGTTTATCTCGTGTCTGATTCTGCCCGTTTACTAGTGATGGCGAAATGAAGCTTTGTGAAGCACCGAGGCTTTCCCCTCAACTGTATCGTAAAAAGGTTCATTACTCGAAGCTTTTCAACACGGCGCACACTAACGACATCTTGTGGTCAAAGAGAGCAGCTTGTGCCAGAGGACCTATTCATTTTTTGGACTGTATCATGTTACATTCACTTTGAGAAATCCATAAAAGCAATAAAAAAGTTTTTTTTTTCATTTGTTAATTTGATAGGCTACTTGCAACATGTGAACAAATTAGCCTATTAATGAATTTATGAAACAAAATAATAAATGGGACAAAGTAATGTGTATAGAAACTATTTTTATGAATCTGCTTTGATCAACACATGCAGCCTTATTTACATACACTTTAGCCTTAGTCCTAAACCTATGAATTCATAGGCAAGGCTCATGTAGGCATATACAATCAAAATAAAAGAAAGAACTGTGGAATGGTGAAGTGCTTGTGAACTGGGGAGTTTTTATTTTGTGGGAAATTAAAGAAATCAAAGATTTTTATTAAGGAACAGAACTTGTTCAACAGTGCGGGGGCTAAGTCTATTTCTTTTTTCTATTCTCTATTTCCCCTGCCTTTGAATATATTCTCTCACATGGGACTGAGGAGGCAGGAGTGAATAAAAATTCCAGGGCAAGATGATGAAGATGTGGAAAGACAAATTATTAGTAAAGTACATAAAAGTATTCGTGTAAATATTTATTCATATTACTATTAGCCTAATTCTTATAATTATTTATTATTTTACAATATAATTCTTGATATTAATAATAACAACAACAACAACAACAACAACGAGTTTACTTTATTTGTTACAACCTGAAAATGATTACGAAGTAGTCACGTGGTTGAGGAAGAAAACGAAGCTTCGGACGTCACCGATCACGTGGTTATGGCAAAACGAATCACGCTCCGATACAGTGCTTCACTGTGAGATGTTTCGTTTTTTGCTTCGAAGCTTCGAAGCCTCGGTGTCAAACGTCACATCACTACCGTTTACCGTTGTTCTGATCCTGTTCTGCCTGCCCTGACCTTTGCCTGGATTTACGCTTACGATTGATTGCTGCCTGTCTTGACCACCGCCTGTACCACGACTCTGCTACTGTCTGCCTGCCTTTGTGACCCCTGCCTGTTTTATGACTACTCTTATTAAAGACATTGCGTTTGGATCCCTGCCTGTGAGTCCATCTGTTACACAGGGTAAATGAATCTGGATAGAGATTCAAACTTTGTCAACAAAATTCTACCAAATATAGAAATATCTCTTTGCATCCATCTATCCAATCTAGTCTTACATTCAGCTAATCTGTTAGAAATATGTAATGTTTCACTTAATTCTTTATCTTTGGTAATTGTAATGCCAAGATATTTGACCCTAGATTTAACTGGTACACCACAGATGGCTGTGAGATGAGATTCTTTTAAGGTCACTATTTCACATTTACTCAAGTTAAGGAATAAACACGAAGCATTGGAAAAGTTATTAATAATTTGAAGAGATTTTGAAATCTGATCAGTGTTTTTTAGAAATAAGACAATCAGCCAATTGACTGATCACGATGGAGTCATCAAAAACCTTCAATTGCTCAATGTCCGAGTGTTTGATTGCGATTGCAAGCATTTCAGAAGCCAAAATAAAAAGTAATGGTGAAATGGAACAGCCTTGTTTAATACCTCGACTTATATTGAAGCGTTAGGTGGTCCCCTCTGGCAATGAAACAGAACAATTTGTGTCCTGATATAAGCTACAAATTAAATTTCTGAAAGGTTCCCCAAAGCCAAAAAGTTCCAAAGCAGTAAAAATATAGGGGTGTTCGACCGTATCGAACGCTTTGTAAAAATCAAGGAAAAACAAAACACCGTTGTCTTTAATATGCTCTCTATAGTCAATCAGATCTTGGACCAAACGTAAATTATTATGAATTGAACGCCCCCTCATAAACCCTGATTGCGTACTACTAATAATTTGTGCCAGTTCCTTTTTTAGACGATTTGAAAAAATGTGTGCTAACAATTTATAATCATTTTTTAATAGTGTAATGGGTCGTAAGTTGTCTAAAATCTTAGGGTCACTGCCTGGCTTGGGAATAAGAATTATAACCCCTTGTTTCATAGTATGGGAAAGTGAAGAACATTCAATAATTTCCATCAAAGCCTTAAATAAAATAAGCTTTATGGAATCCCAAAAAAATGTGTAAAAGCACTTTTTTTTAGCACTTTTAAACATCCGCTCACTTAAAAATAAATCACTTCTAGTAAATGTTTTAATAACCACAAACAATCTAGATTTTATGCTTCTAAATGAAACATGGCTTGAAGACAGTTGCAGTTCAACAATCCTGAATGAAACAGCCCCTCCTAACTTTACTTTTATGAGTGTCTGCAGAGCTGTTAGGAGAGGTGGAGGTGAAGCTGCTATTTTCAAAGATGTCTATCAATGCAAGCAAGTGTCATTTGGTGATTACTTGTCCTTTGAATATTTGGGTATTGTGTTAAAAGGTGCTCCTCGCATTCTACTTTTAGTCATTTACAGGCCTCCAAAATACTCTCCAGCTTTTGTGAAGGACTTTACAGAACTGTTATCAGCAACTTCCTCAGAGTTTGACTGTTTTGCTATTGCTGGGGACTTTAACATCCACATAGAAAATGCAGATTCCAAAATGGCAAAAGAATTTCTAACAGTTTTGAATACTTTTGATCTGATTCAGCATGTACATAGACCCACACACAATCGTGGACATACACTAGATTTAATTATCAGTAAGGGTCTAAACATTTCCTCCATTGTCATTAAGGATGTAGCACTATCAGATCATTTCTGTATTTTCTTTGATATATTGATCTCTCCGACTGTTGAAGCTAGATCTATCTCGGTCAAAAAGCGATGCTTAAATGAGAATACTAGTGCTCTGTTTATGAAGGCTATATCTTTAACACCAAGCATATCTGCAGACTCTGTTGATTTTCTTCTTGATTCTTTTAACTCAAAAGATCAGAATGTTATTAAAAACATTGCTCCTGTGAAAGTCAGGAAGAAGAGTGGCAGACAAAAAGCACCGTGGAGAAACTCAACAGCAGTGCAAAATATGAAAAGACAATGCAGAAAAGCTGAGCGCATGTGGCGAAAGACAAATCTTGAAATCCACTATAACATCTATAAAGATAACCTTCATGCTTTCAATGTGGAACTAGGCAAAGCTAGACAGACCTTCTTCTCAAATATTATAAACAGAAACTTAAACAACACCCGCACTCTTTTTGCTATTGTAGAGAGACTAACAAACTTTAAACACTTAGCACTTTAAAAAAACACACAAGCAATAACACATTTTAATTACAAATTTAATGAGTAATTAGAACATGGAACAAGCAGAATGATATTTAAACACAACCATATTACAGTGTTTGTGAATGAATAACTATTTAATACATAAACTATTAATATATATTTTACTATTACTGTTATTACATAATAGTACATAATACATATGAACGTCTCAGGTTACTTACGTAACCCTAGTTCCCTTAGAGGGAACGAGACACTGCGTCGAAAACGCATATGGGAACGCTTTAGCGTGATTGTCTCTTGAAGCGCAATTGAAACCCGGTGTGCGAGTGCACGTAGCCGAATGTGACGTCATGAGCCAGGAGCATATCAGCATGCACCACGCCAGAAAATACAGCTTGATCAGTGTCGAAACAGCCGGCGCTGCGATGGAGCTGAGGCTACGAGACGCAGTGTCTCGTTCCCTCTAAGGGAACTAGGGTTACGCAAGTAACCTGAGACGTTCCCTGTCAAGGGAACTTCAACACTGCGTCGAAAACGCATATGGGAACGAGAATACCCACGCCGCCTCAGCGAACGTAGCACGCCAAGCTAACGTAGCTCACTACGAAAGGGCCAAGGTTCCCAAAGCGGGGTTAAGGTCTAACTGGTAGAACCTAATAAAGGTATGCGGTGAGGACCAGCCAGCCGCATCACAGATATCTGCTAGGGAAGCCCCTGCGCAGAAAGCTTTCGAGGTAGCCATGCTCCGAGTGGAATGGGCGCGGACATGCAGAGGACACTGCTGACCCGCTGCCTCATATGCCAGTGAGATAGTCTCAACTATCCACCTGCTTAGAGTAGGTTTAGATGCTGGAGCTCCCTTGGGAGCCCCGAAGCATACAAAAAGTTGGTCCGACCTACGCCATGAAGCCGCTCTGTGGACGTAGGCGTCCAGTGCTCGCACTGGACAGACCTTACTCTTGGACTCCTGGTCATGATCGTCATGGGGGGAAGGACATAAGGCTTGCAGTACAATATGACGAGATGGGGCTGTCAAGACCTTCGGAACATACCCCGGTCTGGGAGAAAGAAATGCTTTCGCCAGACCCGGAGCGAATTTCAGACAGGAGGGGGCCACCGAGAGGGCCTGAAGGTCACCCACTCTCTTAAATGAGGAGACAGCCAAGAGGAAAACTGTCTTAAGGGTTAGGAACTTGTCCGAAATGACCTCAAGTGGCTCAAAGGGTTCCTGGGACAAGGCTCGAAGAACCAAGGATAGGTCCCTGGGCGGAACCCGTGAGCGTACCGCAGGCCTCAGCCGTAAAGTGCCACGAAGGAAACGAACTACGAGAGGGTCCCGACCCAAAGGGGTATTCTCCAGAGGTGCGTGGTAAGCCGCAATGGCAGCCACGTAAACCCTCAAGTGGAGTGGGATAGCCCGGCAGCAAACCTGTCTTGCAGGAACTCCAGGACGATACCAAGATGGCAGGTCACTGGGTCTACATTTTTATTGCTGCACCAAGAAGTGAAGATAGACCACTTCTGAGCGTAGAGTTTCCTCGTGGACGGGGCTCTAGAGTGGAGAATGGTCTCAACGACCTCAGTCGAGAGACCTGATTCTATGAGTCGGGCCCCCTCAGAGGCCAGACCCACAGATTCCATAGTTCTGGGTGAGGATGAAGGATCCTGCCCTGAGCCTGAGACAGAAGGTCCGATCTGACGGGAATCCTCCAAGGAGCACCGTCTAGGAGAGACACTAAGTCTGAGAACCACACTCTGCCCGGCCACCGCGGGGCAACTAGAGTGAGACGGACCTTGCTCTGGCGAACTTTCTCTAGAACCCCTGGGAGCAGGGCTACCGGGGGAAAGGCGTACAGGGTAGCCTCGGCCACTCCTGTTGCATTGCGTCCAGCCCTAGGGGGGCTGGGGGAAAAAGGGAGTACCAAAGAGGGCAGTGAGTCGCCTCGTGGGACGCAAAGAGGTCCACGTGAGCCCGACCGAATTTCTCCCAAATCTGCTCCACCACCTCGGTGTGGAGCATCCATTCCCCGGGCCTCGGACCCTGTCTCGACAGGAAGTCCGCTCCCGTGTTCTGGGATCCCGGAATATAGACTGCTCGAAGGGAGCGGAGCCTGCTCCGGGCCCAGAGGAGGATCCGCACGGCCAGCTTGCATAGCTGGAATGAGCGGAGACCCCCCTGATGATTTATGTAGGAAACCACCGCCATGTTGTCTGAGTGAACTAACACGTGGTGGTCCTGAAGGTCTGGGAGAAAAGCTTGAAGTGCTCTCCAAACTGCCAACATCTCTAAGACATTGATGTGCAGGGAGAGGCAGCCCTCTTCCCAAAGACCTTGGGCTGAGCGGTCCCTCAGGACCGCCCCCCAGCCCGAGCGGGAGGCATCTGTTGCCAGCATCACGCGGTGACAGATTGGTCCCAGTACGGGCCCCTGGGCAAGAAACCAGGGCTTCCTCCACTGATCCAAGGCTCGCAGGCAGCGCCTCGAGACCTTGATTGGACGGGACGGATTTCCCCTCGGGGAAAACCCCCTGGTCTTGAGCCACCACTGCAGACGTCTCATATGGAGCAGACCTAGCGGTATCACGCAAGAGGCTACCGCCATGAGGCCCAAAAGCCTCTGGAAGTGTCTGGCAGTGATCAGCTGGCCTAGCTTTACGTCGTTGACTGAGGATAGGATCGAGGCAATGCGCGCGGGGGAGAGCCGTGCTGACATTGATATCGAATCCCACACAACGCCTAGGAAAGTAGTGTTCTGCCTCGGCCAGAGCACACTCTTTTGGGCGTTCAGTCTCAACCCGAGCTCCTTCATATGTGCGAGAACAGCATCTCGATGCTGAGCCGCTAACTCTCGAGACTGGGCCAAAACGAGCCAGTCGTCGATGTAGTTTAGAATCCGGATCCCTCGGGACCGGAGCGGAGCTAGAGCTGCATCCACGCACTTGGTGAAAGTGCGCGGAGACAGAGCTAGACCAAACGGAAGAACCCGATATTGATAAGCCCTCCCCCCGAAGGCGAACCTTAGGAACTTCCGATGCTGCGGAAGGATGGAGACATGAAAATACGCGTCTTTGAGATCTATCGAGACAAACCAGTCCTCGGACCTGATTTGACCGACGATCTGCTTCAATGTTAGCATTCTGAACTTCAATCGCATGACAGACTCGTTTAACATGCGAAGATCCAGAATAGGGCGCAAGCCTCCATCCTTCTTGGGAACTATGAAGTACCGGCTGTAAAAACCGGATTCTCTGGCCGAGAGAGGTACATATTCTATGGCCTCTTTCCTCAGCAGTGAGTCGACTTCCTGTTCCATGACCAGAGCCTGCCTGGGGTTCACCACTGTTGGCAACACGCCCGAAAAACCGGGCGGGCGAACCCGAAACTGGATAGTGTATCCTCTTGATACGGTGCGCAGGACCCACTGAGAAATACCTGGGAGGCGCTGCCACGCCGCCAGGAAATCTACTAGGGGTATCAGCCTCTCGAGACTGACCTCTGGACATAAATCCAATGCCACCCCGGGGCCCTGGCCGCAGCCAGAAAACCGCCGGGGCGGATGCTCTAGGACCCTCCTTGGAGGGGGCAATCTGTCCAGCGCGGCCCGAGAGGAGCGCGACTGGACGAGACCGCCCACGCTGAGCATGGCTCGAGCCCCTCGGGACCACAAGCCATCCACCGCGCTTAATGTGCACTGGTCCAACCCTCGAGAAGGACCCGTGCTGAGAGACCGATGGGCGTCAGGGTCTCTTGCTCTTGGCCTTTCTGGCTTGGAGGACGGTCCTCAGATCCGTCCTCTTACCAGAAGGCTGTGGCTGAGAGCGGCGACCTGCGTTATCACCCCGCTCTCGGGGGGTTGACGTGAGGCCACGCTCTGCCGCTGAGCAGCGCGGTGGGAGGAGCTGCTGCTGGGCTGCGGCTGGCTCACAGACCCAGCGGGACGAGGGCGGCGGGGGAGGATTTTCTTGAATGCCACCTCTTGTTTGGCAGCCTCCTGGAACCTCTCGACGGCCACCTTGACGGCATCGCCGAAGAGTCCAGGAGGCGTAAGAGGGGCATCAATCAAACTGTTCTTATCCTTCTCTCTGAGTGTTGTAAGGTTGAGCCACAGATGCCTTTCTGTGGCCACCAGGGCTGCCATAGAGCGACCGATAGAGCTGGCCGTTTCTCTGGCAGCCCGCAGAGAGAGGTCGGTGGCCCTGCGCAGCTCGGCTACTGCCTCAGGGCCGATACCTCCGCCCTCGTCGAGGTCTGAGAGCAGCTCCGCCTGGTAGGCTTGCAGCAGTGATGATGTATGTAGACACGCTGCAGCCTGACCAGCCGCGGAGTATGCTCTCCCCACCATTGTGGAAGTAACCCGGAGGGGTTTGGTGGGCAGCGTCGGGGTTTTTAGGGGCGGCGCGGAGCGAGGGGCGAGGTAGTTAGCCAGCGCCTCCTCCACCTTAGGCATCGCCCCGTAACCGCGTTGTTTCGCTCCCACCAGGGTAGCATAGTTAGCGGTAGTGCTGCTATGAACCCTGTGGGAGGCGGGCCGTTTCCATGACCTCGACACCTCGGTGTGGAGGTCTGGGAAGAACGGCAAACCCCGACGCTGAGGTTGAACCCGGGTGGGCAGGTAACGCTCGTCCAAACGGCTCTTCGGACGAGCGTCCCTGGGCTCCGCCGGCCACTCGAGACCAAGCTTCGCCGTTGCCCGAGTAACCACCTCGAGCAGCTCCTCAAATGCGGGTGAAGCTGATGGCGGTTCAGCTTCCTCCACATCTACACTGACTACATCCACCTCCAGCTCCTCAGAACTGGAGAGGTTGAGCAGTGCGTCATCACCCAGGTCGGAAGTAATCACCGCATGGTGCGCTTCCGAGTCCTGAGTGACGACAGACTGGGCAGGTAAAGGAGGAGAAAAGGCGTCGCCCGTCTCCATCCCCGCTGCCAAGTCTAGCTGCGACCCCCACGAGTGCAGCCGCCGCTGAGCCTCAGCTACAGCGGGACCAGACCCGCGAGGACCGCGTGCTTGAGCTGCCTCCTCAAAGACAGCCAAGCGTGAGCGGAGAGTGCGCAGCGGCAGCTGCAAACACTCTGCACACTCAGAGCCCTCGAGCGCTGAGCGTGCGTGTTCCTCGCCCAAACAATATACACACAGAACGTGTGTGTCCTTGCCCGTGATAAAACGCGGGCAGGGAGTGACACAACGCCTGAAAGAATGTGTATCCGCCATTTCAAATCGAACAGGTAAGCAATAAATAACTTACAGCCAGCAGAGCAACTCAAACACACGTTAGCTTCGAGCGCTGTGAAGACACTAAAGCTGTATTTGCTGGCGTGCTGCACGCTGATATGCTCCTGGCTCATGACGTCACATTCGGCTACGTGCACTCGCATACCGGGTTTCAATTGCGCTTCAAGAGACAATCACGCTAAAGCGTTCCCATATGCGTTTTCGACGCAGTGTTGAAGTTCCCTTGACAGGGAACTAGTTCTACTGAACAGCCATCAGAAATGACCTGCACAAGCATAGAGATTAGTTATTTTTGTCTTTTCAGCAATCCACCTCTGGCTCTCAGTCTCATAGAATGGGGACTGCTGAAACTCTGTCCATGTCATCTGTGCGCTCATTCCCTGCGCCTGATATCCAATAATATTATATCTGTCATTGATAAACAATCATTGACGCAGGAAATTGCCACTGGTAATTAGTGTTTTACATATATATATTTTTCAGTGAAAACACCATAGAAAATGTGTATTTTTTATATTTGTATTGTACTATATATTGCATAATGTAACTTTTAAAACAGGCATTGTCAACATTTAGTATCTTGATACACTTTCAATGTGTAGAATTAAATGTTGCAGAATGTGCAGTCTCTGTATGTGCCACATCTTCAGGATGGAAGGCTTGATGAGTGGGACGTTGTTGGGGTGTGTGGCCTTGATGAAGATACTTCAAGACTTTCTCCACTCTGTATTTGCTCTCATATGTGCTGTTTGCTGGATGGAAACCACAGAACCTATAGACGTCCTGGAGCCTCTTTAGGTCGTCCTGATCCTCCACAGACAGGAGCAGCAGAAAGTGCTGAAAAGACGTGATGGTCAGAGGTAAAACACCTCAGGCAGTGGAACAAGTCCAGCTTCACCACAATGTTGAGGTTGAAATGTGACTGAGGTACAGATGTTCTCCAGGGGTCCAGAGGCACCAGCAACAACGGACGGGGTCTTCCAGATGTTCACCAGGGATCTTAAATGGAGCACGGGAATCCCTAAATACAAGGAACAATTTAGATTATTATTGTTTTTTTTAAAGAAACATCATTTGTAATGAATTGTGAATTCAAAAGTAATGCATTAAGAATTAGGATGAGCAATTACCTAAATCATCCTTTGGCTGACGTAACAATAAATGATTTAGCTCTTCAGACAGCGTCTGTTTTTCACTAGGTAAATGAGGTAAATGAAAATATGTACAAAACGTATGCTTTACTATTCTTGATTAATGACAGAATTTTTTTTTTAAAGGATTGACAGCACTAACATTTAAACAAGACACCGACAGTTTGACTGGCATAGATAAGAGAAGATTCTCACTTGTATTAAACATATATATATATAAAACGAAGAGAAAGAGAGCATTTAGTGCATTTATAAAACCATGATTGCACAACAGATATCATGATCAAAACATATTTACTATATTAACAACATACATACTTGTATATAAACATATTATAGTATTGATATTCTAGTCCTAACTGTAGCTGTACTATTTTTACCATGGTAAAACCATGAAAGCAAACATTTCATTTCAACATCTTCTTTTTGAGCTATTTATGTAATATCATAAACAATACAGAAGTTGAAAATAATGTTCAAGCTAATTTAGCTCGTAATCAACAAGTGACTAAACAGTGTAAAACACATCATCTCTCTTAGAAGAGAATCATTAGGTGTTTTACCATTTAATAACAAACACAAAGACGAGAACTGAAGACATGTTTGTTCATAATTTAGCATGCAAATCATAATATGATTAACAAGAGGAAGGAGAAGTTTATTTGCTAATAAACAAATCCTCGAACGCTGTGTTTCCACTCTTCCTGTCGGGATGAAAACAATGTCTTCAAACTTCCCGGGGTAGGGGATCCACGGTGAGGTGCACTTTTGCCAGCACCGAGGTGCTGGATTTTGTTAGCATCTAGACAGCAGGATGAAGACTAAAGAGGCAGGGCTGAGGCCTCTGCCCTATAGCCGGTTGCTAGGAGCGATCTCCTCTCATGGAGCGGGGTTGTTTCTTCGAACGGAATTAGAAGCACCGCCAGTTTGCTTATTCAGGCGTTCCCCTGTCATGAGAGTGGTATGTCGGGTTGAGTGAGCTCTGCCCACCTGAGGTTGCCTAGCAACAGCGAGCAGTGTTCAGCCTTTGCCTGGTAGAAAATGGTTTCTTGGGTAGGCCCCGCACTGCGGCGCACCTGCGCGGCATGGTAGGCCCTGGGTCTTTCCTAGCGAGAAGCCCATACATATGTTCAGAGCATAGTACTTGGCCTCCTATTGCTAGTTGTTAGGCCGCCGCTCTGAGCCGGCCATGCAGCAGTTTGACGAGAACTGGGTGGGCCTCTGCTCGTTAGAGCTGTTCCCTTTTGGAGGACTTGCTCCCGTAGAGGTCGTAGTCAGGAGGCTTGGCAGATGTCCCGTGGGACGCCTTCTGTCACCTTAGTTCTCCCTCATGCACCCAGCACCCCTGTTTGGCCTGGTTGCCATAGCAGCAGATGTGGTTGAGGCTACATCTGCATACTTCCTAGAGCGTCGTCAGGGCCCCTCTCCGAGGAGAGACGTAGCCTGAGCTCAACCTGTTTGAGGGGGTTTGCCGGGCTTGGGCGCTGAGTGAGCTCCGCACGCCTGAGGTCGCCCGACGACAGTGGGCGGTCTGGCTTTCGCCCGGTAGAGGAAAGTAACTTCCCGGGGGGGCTTCGTTCCGCGGTGCGTCTGCGTGTTATTGCAGGCTCTGGGTCTTCCTAGCCAGAAGCCCTCACGAATTCCCTAGAGCATAGCGCTCTGCTTCCTCTTGTATTGAGAGCGTTGAGCCTTGCTCCCTGAGCCAGCCATGCTGCAGTTAGATAGGCACTAGTGGGCCTCCGCTCGTTTAGAGTTATCCCCTTTTTGGGGGCCCTGCTCCGTTGTGCACCTGTTGGGGTTTCTTAGAGGCAGTTGTGGCCGAAGCTACGTCGGCTTGCCTCCCAGAGTGTCGTCAGGCCTCCTCTTAAAGCAGAGTCGTAGGCCTCCGCTCGTGGTGTCCAGGAGTCTTAGTGCTTGCTTGTGTAGACGCCCGTTAGCTCCGCTCGGCTGGCTTTCCCAAGTGTGGGCCCCCTTTGGCCTCCTTGTGGGTTCCGAGTGTGGTGAGGCCGATGCACTTGGCCTTCACCCCAGAGCTTTGCAGCGCAGAAAGGCCTCCTCTTAATAGTAGAGTTGCCCACTTTCGGCGAGGCCTCCGTTCCCCTGAGCTCCGCCTGGGCTATTTGAGCTAGAGTCGGTGGCCCCATTGGGACCCCCTCGCCTAAGCCTGTGGTGTAAAGAGGAGGGTTTGGGCCGAGGCCTTCACTCCTGAGCTCAACCTGTAGAGGGCGTAGTAGGCCTCCTCTCAATATGAGAGTTCTCTTTACTGAGGCCTCTGCTCCATGGAGCCCGCTATAAGCGTCGTCAGGCCTCCTCTCTGAGGGGAGTTGTAGGTCTCCGCTCTTGGTGTGGTAAGGCTGCCGAGCTTGGCCTTCACACTAGGGCTTCATAAGCGCAGGGAACGTTGTCAGGCTTCCTCTTAATGGTAGAGTCCGCTGCCTTTCGGCAAGGCCTCCGTTCCCCTGAGCTCCGCCTGGGCTACAGGGGTCTGCTAGAGTCGGCGGCTCAAGTCGAGCCCCCTCGCCCCACCTGTGGCGTAAGAAGGAGCATGCTGACTAACACCCTCGCTCCTGAGCTCATTCTGCTAGGTCTTTGCGAGATGAGCAAAGTCTTCCTTGTAACTCACGGTATCCTTTGCTCCCCCAAGCTGTGGCTGAGATACGTTCTGGCTGAGATACGGCAAGCCAAGTCTCCTTGCTAGTGGCCTGGAGTACAGTGTGATAACAGCATGCTGACACAGCCCTTGGAAGGGCTATTGTCCTTTTCTCTGCACTGTTGCTTGCTGTTTCCTGTGCTTGGCTTACTAGACCCTAGCAATAGAGCAGTGTGTGAGGGCCCTGAGAATCCGGTCGGTGTGCCTTCCCTGCTCGCCGGAGCTCCACTCAGTTGGTTTAGGGGCGGTGGCTCTAGCAGAGCCCCCTCTAGTCGCTCCTGAGTGTTCAAGTCGTGTTTACGTCTGAGCTCCTGAGGAGCCTAGTTGTAGAAAAGGGGTAGGTGTGAGCGGCTTGCTCCTCTCTCTCTGAGAGTTGTCCCCTTGCAGGTGAGCTCCCGCTCCCCTATGCTCCCTCAGGCACTTTCTGCGAGTCGTCGGTTTCTCTTAAGCCTCCTTCTCACTGCCTGGGGTCTGAGAGGGCGCTTCTTCGCTCTCTACAGCTATCCTCCTCTCCGTGGCGTTGTAGGCTTCCTCTCATTACGAGAGTATTCTCTGCTGAGGCCTCCGCTTCACGAAGCTCCGCTTGGTGACCTTTAGCGAGTGGTAGGTGAGGTAAAGTATTCCTGCCTCCTCTGGTCGGCTGATGCGTAGGGGTGTTGTCAGGCCTCTCAGAGGAGATCGGGCCTCCGCCCTGTGAGACCCCGCTGCGCTCTTGAAGTACAGGAGTTTCTTGGCCCTCTCATCTTGAGAGTGTACCCTTTGGGAGGTTGGCCCTACTTTTCTGAGCGAAGCGGTGCTGCACCTCAGTTCTTGCTTGAACCCAAACGACTTGGGTCGGCGCGAGGGCAGTGGAGTCACCCTTGACTCCCGAACTGGACTTGGCTGACGAGCGTTGTCAGGCCGACTACTTGGCCTTCGCTCCGGTGAGCTCCGCTTGTAAGAAAGTGGTTCCTCTGAACCCCCTTGCTGTGCCGCAAGCGTGGAGTGCTGTTCCTCTCTAGAGCTCTTAGAGCTCAGTAGCGACTAAGCGTGTAGGCCTAGCAGTTGCGGCTCTAGGTCTCCACTTTGCGGGTTCAGTCCTGAGTGGAGTGGCTCCTGCACTCCCTCGGACTCTAGATCGAGCGTGCTTGGGCCTCGGCTCTAGTTCCTTGAGGCCTCCGTTCTCTAGTAGCCCGACCCAGGTCACCGCAGGTCACGGGACAGTTCCCCTGGGGGTCTCTGACTGATGGTTTTACCTAGTAAGTGCAGTCACGCCCTTCAGCATGGCAGCGTTGGTATTTCGTTCCCCAAAGCGACCCCTAGGGGACGCAGCATAAAGTTCCCTTCGAAAGGGAACGTCTCAGGTTACTTACTGTAACCATAGTTCCCTGAGAATAGGGAACGAGATGCTGCGTCCCTTTGCCATGCTTCGAGCCTTCCTGCTGCTGTCTCCCTTCAGATATGAAGTGGATGACTTACTGTTTGTGTGCTCCTTTTATACCTGCAGCCGCACCCGTGGTGACGTCATATGCAGCTGCCAGCCATTGTCAATTTCATTGATGTGATTAGATCATTTGCTTCAGACACCTGTCACACCGAGGGTGTTCCCCAAAGCGACCCCTAGGGGATGCAGCATCTCGTTCCCTATTCTCAGGGAACTATGGTTACAATAGTAACCTGAGACGTTTTTACACACAGTTTTTCAACAGTTTTGTTTGATTGATTGTGATTTAAACTTTTCCCAAATATCAGTTTATCTTGATGAAACACAAATGTTTGAATCACACATTTAATGTTTGTCGCTGATGCCATTAAACACTCATAATAAAAATGAGTGTGTCACTAAAAACACTGACAGGGATCAGAGGAAAATGTGTGATGTGTTTGATCAACAGGACGAGTGTCATAATTCATAATAATCTGTGTTTAATCACTCTTGATCATTATATGAACATCAGAATAAAAGCAGCTGTTGATTGTGTTTCATCAGATCCTGTGATTCTGGATCCAAACACGGCAAATCCAAAACTTCTCCTGTCTGATGATCTGACTAGTGTGAGAAACAACGGGAACAAACAACCACTTCCTGATAATCCAGAGAGATTTGATTACTGTGTTTTGGGTTCAGAGGGTTTTAACTCAGGAACTCACAGCTGGGATGTGGAAGTTAAAGGGAGTGAATCCTGGAGTCTTGGAGTAACAACAGCATCAAACCAGAGGAAGGGATGGGATTTCTTTAAATCTGATGTCTGGAATGTGTGTTTTGGACTGTTTGTCTCTGGTTTTCGTGTTAATCAGGATCTTGATCGTGTGAGAGTTGATCTGGATTATGACAGAGGAACAGTGTTATTCTCTGATCCTGTAACTAACACACATATATACACATTCACAACCACCTTCACTCACACACTCTTTCCATTCTTCTATTCTTTTTACCCTCTGAGGATTTTACCGATCAACAGTCAGTAAATTACTTTTCTTTTCTCTCACAATTTGACTATTACATTTTTAAGTTGAATTAATTTAGAAACTTCTACTAGTCAAAAGAGACAGACAGGAATAAACCAAATTTACTTTCAGACATAAATTTCAAACTTTAATTTATTACTCAGGCATCCAGTTCTTCTTCTTTCATCAGAAATAATGTATTTAGTTCAGATCAATAGAGTTTAAAGAGCATCTGATCTTCAGAGTCTCTCACTCCAGTCGAGTATCAACACATTATTATGGGTTTTAATCTTCACTTTTCTTCAATGTAAATGATCAAGCGCGCCGTTATTTGTTACGTAGTGACGTGTGTGTGTGTGTGTGTGTGTGTGTGTGTGTGTGTGTGTGTGTGTGTGTGTGTGTGTGTGTGTTCAAGTGTGTCAGAAAAAGAAAAATTGTCAGAAAAGTTTTTTTCAAACTTTATATATATAAAGAGAAATAGACAGTATATAAATGTTTGGCATAGTTACTATAGTCAGTAGTTGGAGGAGCATCACAATAAAGAGTAACTGTGTTTAGGTTTCTCACGTCTGCAATCTCATCTGTATCCATGACAGTTGAAATGTAGTTGTGAAGTTACTCATAGTCAGTGAATGTGTGTTGAGGATCATCACAGTAAAGAGTTATCAGATATTAAACACACAGTCACTAATACTGTAATGAGAGTGAGTTGACATGTAGTTGTAAAGTTCCCTTTCAGGGAACTCGAGCTGCGTTTGCCGCTAGGGGAAGTAGTCTTCCTCGGTCACGTGGAGATCTATGCAACCAATGAGAGATGAACGCGTGTGAATGCGTCACTGCCGTCGAATGACGGTGACGTCATGAGCTAGGGCATAAAAGCGCGACCGAAACCCGGGCGCCTCAGCTCTGAATGTCTTCAGCGTGCTGTGTCTATGTGAGAGTGATTTTTTGAGTGTTGAATACCAGAAAAATCAGAATGAGTGTGGAAAATGTGGCGACTGTTGAACAGAGGTTCACACCGTGTGTTTTTCCTTGCCCTCGTTTTATAACAGGCAAGGATACACATGTTATGTGTGTAATCTGTTTGGGAGAGGAGCATGCACGGTCGGCACTTGAGAATGCCGGCTGCAAAGAGGTTTTCTTTGCATGATCTCCGATCCCGCCTGGCGGTCTGTAAAGAGGCCGCCCAGGCTAGTGTTCCCCGTGGTTCAGGACCTGCACCGGCCGAGGCTTTGCGGCGCTCTCGTTCCTGGGGATCACAAATGGATCTCGTCGAGCCAGCTGGGGTGGGTTCCGCCTTACCTCAGCCCTCGCGAGATCAAGCGGGTCCCAGTTACGAGCACTCTGAGCGAGATGCCCGTGCTGTGACTCCAACATTAGCTCTATCTAGCTCAGAGAGTGAAATGGATTTAGCTAGTGTTGGTCCGGCCGAGGAGGGATCGCCACCCTCCTCGCCGGCATTTCAGGAGCTTGTTGAGGTTGTGACGCGAGCGGTCTCTTGTCTGGGGCTTGACTGGCCAGCAGAGACCAGAAGTGCTCGCCCTAAAAGAAGCATGTTAGACGAGCATTATTTACCAGTTCGCGTCACTCCCCCGCGCCGAGCAATGCCTTTTATACCCGATTTGCATGCCGAGGTATCTAGATCCTGGGGAAGGCCAGCCTCCGAAAAAGTTCATACACGCAATAGCGGATTGTATAATAATTTAGTAGGGGGTCAAAATCATTGTTATGGAGGGATGAAGAAAGTGGATGAGGCTCTCGCGAGTTACCTCGTTCCCCAATCGTCATCCTCCATTAAAGCTCCGGCGCTCCCCTCCAAGCCGATGCGCGTCACATCGTCCTTGGTGGGGAAAGCTTACTCAGCTTCAAGTCAAGCTGCATCGTGCCTGCACACCACGGCACTGTTGCAGGCTTATCAGGCTGAGTTGCTTGGGAACCTCAACGAGGGCGGCAGTATTAGTCCGGAAGCAGTGACAGAGCTGCGCCGGACTGTGGATTTGTCTCTTCGAACCACTAGGGAGACGGCCTTTTCTGTCGGCCGCTCCATGGCAGCTCTGGTGGCTACGGAGAGACACCTTTGGCTAAATTTATCAGATATGAAAGATAAAGATAAATTTATTTTGCTGGACGCTCCTCTGTCCCCTTCGGGCTTGTTCGGCGATGCCGTAAAAAGCGTCGTCGACAAGTTTCAGGAGGCTGCACGACAGCAGGCGGCGTTCAGTAAAGTTCTTCCACGCCGTCCTCCACGTGAGACCGTCAGTCAAGCCAGGTCTCAAAGCTCCTCATACAGGGCCGCTCAAAAACAGAGTGTCGCAACCCGTCTCCCTCCGGTTCAGGCCGGGAGGGGGGGTCGACAAGTTAAAGCCGAAGGCCGTAAAGGTGATCTAAGGGTTGTCCTGGAAGCTAAGAAGGCTAAGAGTAAGCGGCTCTGACGCCAAGCCGCAACCAGGTGGTGTATCCCTGGAGCAGCTCAACAGTCAGCCCGCCATGGGAAAACCACCCCCTCTAAGGAGGGTCCTAGAGCAATCCTCCCGGATTTCCGGAATCAGCCCCGGCTCAGTGGGGGATATGTTCTTAGTACCAGAGGCCAGCCCAGGGAGGCTGGTTCCCCTAGTAGAATTCCGGGATGCGTGGTCACAGCTACCCGGTATCTCTCAGTGGGTCCTGCGCACGGTAACCTTAGGGTACGCCATTCAGTTTGGGGTTTCTCCACCTCACTTCTCGGGGGTCCTACAGTCAGTGGTAGGCCCTCAGCAGGCTCTGGTCATTAAGCAAGAAGTAGATACTTTGCTGGCGAAAGGGGCCATCGAGTATGTACCCCTCGCAGAAAGCAAGTCGGGTTTTTACAGCCGGTACTTCATAGTTCCAAAGAAGGATGGAGGGTTGCGGCCTATTCTGGATCTGCGTCTCTTGAATCGTGCGGTCAAGCGTCTAAAGTTCAAAATGCTAACGCTCAAACAGATCGTAGTGCAGGTCAGATCCGAGGATTGGTTTGTCACAGTCGACCTCAAGGACGCGTATTTCCATGTCTCCATCCTTCCACAACACAGGAGGTTCCTGAGGTTCGCCTTTGGGGGAAAGGCGTACCAGTATCGGGTGCTTCCGTTCGGCCTAGCGCTCTCACCCCGCACGTTCACAAAAGTCGTGGACGCTGCACTAGCTCCACTGCGGTCACGGGGCATCCGTGTTTTAAATTATATCGACGACTGGCTTATTCTGGCGCAGTCACCGCAGCTAGCGGAGCAACATCGAGATGTAGTGCTCGCACATATGAAGGAGCTGGGGTTGAGGCTGAACGCCAAGAAGAGTGTACTCTCTCCCGCTCAGAGAACCACCTTCTTGGGAGTCATTTGGGACTCAGTGACCATGTCTGCTCGGCTCTCCCCCGAGCGCATCAAGGCCGTTCGTTTAGCCGTTAAGCGACGAGTGACATCCTTAGGCTGAACACCAAGAAGAGTGTACTTTCTCCCACGCAGAGAACCACTTTCTTGGGAGTCATTTGGGACTCAGTGGCCATGTCTGCTCAGCTCTTCCCCGAGCGCATCCAGGCCTTTCGTTTAGCCGTTAAGGACGAGTGACATCCTTAGGGCTGAACACCAAGAAGAGTGTACTTTCTGCCATGCAGAGAACCACTTTCTTGGGAGTCATTTGGGACTCAGTGGCCATGTCTGCTCGGCTCTTCCCCGAGCGCATCCAGGCCTTTCGTTTAGCCGTTAAGGACGAGTGACACTCTTAGGGCTGAACACCAAGAAGAGTGTACTTTCTCCCACGCAGAGAACCACTTTCTTGGGAGTCACTTGGGACTCAGTGGCCATGTCTGCTCGGCTCTTCCCCGGGCGCATTCAGGCCTTTCGTTCAGCCGTCAAGAGTATCAAGGGGCAGCCACTCACGTGAAACACTTTAGAGGGTGTTAGGGCTCATGCAGCGGCTCCAGCGTTATTCCACTGGGCCGGCTGTGCACGAGACCCCTGCAGTGGTGGCTGAAAACCAGGGGTTCTCCCCGAGGGCTAGAACTCTTGGTCCCCTTCTTATCTGCAGATAAGAGCAGATTTGGGACAAATATGGAAGGGCACAGGTTTACCTGTTTGCCTCCCTAAGAATTTCTCTGCCCTCTGTGGCTTTCGTTTAAACATCCAGCGCCTCTGGGGCGGGATGCCATGGTACAGGCGTGACCGAGGCTACGCCTGTACGCCTTTTCCCCCGATCACTCTGCTCCCAGGAGTTCTGGCCCAAGCGGATGGTTGCTGACCCCCGCCCAGAGCTAATGTAGCTGTGGTCTGGCCCCTTAGGGGGTCCAGCTCATGGAATCCGGTCTCTCAGCTGAGGTTGTAGAGACCATTTTTCAGTCCAGAGCTCCCTCCACGAGGAAACTCTACGCCTTGAGGTGGAAACTCTTGGTGTCTTGGTGTAGCGAAAGGCAGGTGAACCCAGTAACCTGTCAAGTTGGCAAAGTGCTGGAGTTCCTTCAAGAAGATTTTGAGGCAGGGGGACAGCCCTCTACCTTGAAGGTTTATGTGGCTGCCATAGCGGCTTGTCATGTACCTTGGGGTGGGGTGCCCTTGGGCACTGACCCCCCTGGTCACTCGTTTCCTCCGTGGCACACTAAGGCTGAGACCTGCGGCACAGACTAGGGTGCCTGCCTGGGACTGGTCTGTGGTACTCCAAGGCCTGTCCCAGGCACCCTTTGAACCTTAGAGGCGCTTTCAGCTTCTCTCTCTTAACACCCTTTTTGGCTGGCTATTGCCTCGCTTAAGAGGGTCGGGGATCTTCAGACCCTCTCGGTGGCTCCCTCATGCCTCGAGTTCGGCCCGGGATGGAAAAACCTTTCTCCACCCGAGTTCAGGCTATGTCCCCAAGGTTCCCACTAATGTGGCTCGGTCTGTCACGCTGCAGGTCTTCTGCCCTCCCCCCATTTGGCGATCATGGAGTTCCCAAATGCATTTCACTGCAACGTTCTCGTTCCCACTCTAGAAAGAGAACGCGCTTTTGCGTGCCTCTATTTTAATTCGATACATGTAAATTTATGTATTTTTTTCCGTAGACAAAAAGGTTTCTGCGGGCCGGAGGAGAGGGCTTTGTGGGCCATAGTCCTGCTCTAGAGGGACAACCCCCTGCTTTAATTACTGCATCCATGAAGTATCCAGCAATTAGTTTTGGATCATTGTTGGTCTTGTATGCCTCAAGCCATATCATAATCCTAGAAAATCCATCAATACATCCACTTACCGTATTCCAATTCCAAATGGTTTCAGCTTATCATAGCCATCTATATACCACACACAGTTAGGACCACCTCGATGATACATTCTTCTCCTCAGTCTATTCCTTGACCTCAAATCAACCTCTTCACCATCTAAAAGCCGAAAAAAGGAAAGCACCGTTTCCCCATCAGTTACAATACAAATCAACCAACATTTTTGGTACATCATCTATAAGCATGACATTGGCCAGAGGTTTGAAGTTGTTGTTCAATGAAAGCTGCCATCACAGCCACATCCGTTTTGTTCTTTCTGCGCCAAAGCTTGTTCTTGCTCAAAATCCTTTCAAGAGCATGTCTGCTCAGCGCTATTCCATGTCATTCCACTAATAATGCAAGAATTTCATCATAAGTAAAACCACAATTAAAGTATTCCTTAATATGTTCACAATTCATCCTGTTTCGTCTTGCATCAATGTGCTCGCAAGATAGAAAGTCATAATTTCAAATTAAGTGTGTCTCAATTTTGATTTAATAAGTCATAAATTTGACTTTTTATCTCATTATTTGACATAATTATGTAATTTCATGCGCAATTGTTTTTTTATATGTGGCGGAAATGGGCTGCCATAAAATGTTGATATTTCAGGAAGAAGATGCAGGGTTTATCTCATGTTTCTTCCCATCTTTGAGAACAACTTATTATCAACAGACTATTATATGCGCCAATATACTAACAACTCCATCAAAAACATAGATTAAAAAAGCTTTCTTAATTCACTGCACCTGAACAACAATTGTTGATTAAAATATGAGATGAACTGAGATTTTCGGAAGAGAAAATAAAAATAATAAAACAAGCAAAAAAGATATTGTTTTATTAAAAGTTTTTTTAAACCTGCAAGAGCAACTCAGTTCCCAAATTTAAAAGCAAAGAGCATATTAGATGCGCAATTTGAAGTAGTTCCTCTTCACTGGACCTGTAGTTACAAAATCCATAGTAAAATATGCCTTTGATTCTTATTGAATGTTAATAGACGTCATAATATCTGCACAGTCCTGGTTTGTCACACAGTTAGAGCCCTGCGCTGCTTTCTGTGTATTAGGGGTGTAGGATGTGTGCGACAGCACAGCAGGGTCTCTGTCCTCTCCTCTCTGTCCTCATGAGAGCTGAGACGCTTCAGATCCTGCTACACTTTCATTACAGCTGCTTCTAGATCTCAGGTGAGGGATGTTGCATCGGCTCACTGATGATTATTTCATCCACTTATTTCTCTTGACATGCAGGATGATGCAGAACAGATGGAGAGACAGAAACTGGACTGAGTCTCTGTAAGTGTTGCTCGCGTCTCCAAACACTGATAATCAACACGATCAGCAGCCGAGTGTTTATCACTGGAGATTCAGATGTCAAGAAACCATTCTGATAAAGATTTGTTCATGAAAGACCCTGGAGAGGAACTGCGTGAGCAATAACGTCTTAGGTTACGTATGTAACCATAGTTCCCTGAGAGGGAACGAGACGCTGCGTCTTTCGATCGCTTTGGGGAATACTTGGACACTGTCTCGCGAAGCACAATATGTAAACTTCCGTCGACCGAGTGTGAGTGACGGTCGCAGCTCGGTGACGTCACGAACCAGATCAAAAAGGGGGCGCCAGAACCCAGAGGCAATAGCTTAGAGGTGTCTGAGCAAGCCCGGAAGGCTCAAGGAGCTGAGGCCAAAGACGCAGCGTCTCGTTCCCTCTCAGGGAACTATGGTTACATACGTAACCTGAGACGTTCCCTTTCAAGGGAACTCGCGCTGCGTCTTTCGATCGCTTTGGGGAACAATATACCAACGCCACCTCAGTGACGAAGGCCGACGAGTGTCTCGTGGCTCACTTCGAGAGGACCCGTGTTCCCGGAGCGGAGTTGAGGTCAAGCTGGTAAAACCTCAGAAAGGTATGCGGGGGAAGACCACCCCGCCGCATCACAAACATCAGATAAAGACACACCTGATATAAGGGCCTTGGAGGCAGCCTCGCTCCTAGAGGAGTGGGTACGGACCCTTAGAGGCGAAGGGGATCCGGCCAACTCGTAAGCCAGGGTGATAGCCTCGACTATCCACCTGCTTAAAGTAGGTTTGGATGCTGGGGCCCCACTAGGAGTCCCAAAGCAAACAAACACCTGGTCTGACTCACGCCAAGGGCAGACCTGTGGACATAAGTGTTTTGTTGTTGTTTTCTTGTTTTTAAATCCCTGGTCCTGGTCACCAAAAAGGGGGGAAGGCAGAAGGCCTGCAGTACAATAGACCTGACCACATGACTGGGCACTTAAGCACGTAGCCTGGCCTGGGATGAAGGAAGGCTTTCACCATCCCAGGCGCAAACTCAAGGCAAGAGGGAGCTACGGAGAGCACCTGTAGACCCCCAACTCTTTTTAGCGATGTCATAGCTAATAAGAATAATGTCTTTAAAGTGAGGAACTTTAGGGGAACCTCATCCAAAGGTTCAAAAGGTGCCTGGGACAACCCCTGGAGTACCAGGGATAAGTCCCAGGTAGGAACCCTGGTCTGTACTGCAAGCCTCAGCCTAATAGTACCACGGAGGAAGCGTGTGATGAGGGGGTCCCTGCCCATGGACATGCCACCCAGAGGTACATGGTAAGCAGCCACGTAGACCTTCAGGGTGGACGGGTACAGCCCTGCAGTGAATTTAACCTGCAGGAACTCCAGCACTTTGCCAATGTGACAGGTAACTGGGTTCACCTGCTTTTCGCTACACCAAGAAGTGAAGAGTCTCCACTTCAGGGAATACAGCTTCCTCGTGGAGGGAGCTCTGGAGTGGAGGATGGTCTCAACAACCTCAGTTGAGAGACCAGAATCTATGAGCTGGGCCTCCTCAGAGGCCAAGCCCACAGTTCCCACAGTTCTGGGCAGGGGTGACGCATCAAGCCCGCTGCCTGGGACAGAAAGTCCTCCCTGGGATCTCCCAGGGGGCTCAGTTCAGAAGGGACAAAAGATCCGCAAACACACTCTGCCCAGACAACATGGAGCAATTCACGAGTTCACACTTACGAATGATTCAGGAGCAATGGATGGTAAGCGTATTTGGCGAGCTGTCCGAGGAGAGGGCTCCGAGCTCGGCATTAGCCCGAACCTGGAGCACTCCCCCCGTATCCTGACTTTTGATAGGAACAATTAAGTGTGAGGAGTTGGGGTGGTGGAGGGATGCCGAAAAATGTCAAAGAGCTGTAGGTGAGTCAAACGTGTCTATATATACGTACTTCCTCTCCTGCTGATAGGATGAGGAGTAATTGCTGATGACGTGTTGATTGTATTAATCATTTGAACGTGCTCCTCCCGAACTTTGTTAATAAAACATCATTTCACGAGTTCACACTTACGAATGATTCAGGAGCAATGGATGGTAAGCGTATTTGGCGAGCTGTCCGAGGAGAGGGCTCCGAGCTCGGTATTAGCCCGAACCTGGAGCACTCCCCCAAAAATTGCAACCTAGTCGGACAGCCGCTAAAGATTTTGATGACCCCCCAAAGAATTGCGAAGTTATGGCTGAGGGGGGGGAAAATGTGAGTTCGGGAGGGCAGATAAATGAATTTAGAAGCTTGCTCCTGCGGGAGCGTCACTGCTGCGGCAGTGGAATTTAGAAGCTTGCTCCTGCGGGAGCGTCACTGCTGCGGCAGTGAGAGCTTACTCCTGCGGGAGCGTCACTGCTGCGGCAGTGGAAATTAGAAGCTTGCTCCTGCGGGAGCGTCACTGCTGCGGCAGTGGGAGTTAGAGAGAGCTGGAAGATAGAGAGAGCTTGCTCCTGCGGGAGCGTCACTGCTGCGGCAGTGGAAATTAGAGAGAGCTGGAAGATAGAGAGAGCTTGCTCCTGCGGGAGCGTCACTGCTGCGGCAGTGGAATTTAGAAGCTTGCTCCTGCGGGAGCATCACTGCTGCGGCAGTGGAAATTAGAGAGAGCTGGAAGATAGAGAGAGCTTACTCCTGCGGGAGCATCACTGCTGCGGCAGTGGGAGTTAGAGAGAGCTGGAAGATAGAGAGAGCTTGCTCCTGCGGGAGCGTCACTGCTGCGGCAGTGGAAGTTAGAGAGAGCTGGAAGATAGAGAGAGCTTACTCCTGCGGGAGTGTCACTGCTGCGGCAGTGGGAGTTAGAGAGAGCTGGAAGATAGAGAGAGCTTACTCCTGCGGGAGCGTCACTGCTGCGGCAGTGGGAGTTCTGTTCAGTGTTTTAGTCTCTTGAAATTATTTTGGTTACAGACGTCTAAATACACTCAAGAAATAACAAAATCAATATGGTTTGTAAAAAGCATGAGTAAAACCTTTTTAATTATAAATTGACAGTTGAATTTATATCAGATGCATGTTGCATATTTAATTTCAAAACGAACTTACCTGTCGAAACAAACTTACCTGTTGGAGATCGGAATATCAAAGTTTATGAAAGATCACAAACTTATTGGCTTTGAATAAACCCTGAGCAGGGGTTCATCCAAATATCATAGACTTATAAAGCTTGTCATAGACTTAAAGGGAGTCTTGAAATTACTTTGGTTACAGACGTCTAAATACACTCAAGAAATAACAAAATCAGTATGGTTTGTAAAAGCATAAGTAAAACCTTTCAATTATAAATTGACAGTTGAATTTATATCAGATGCAATTAGAAGCTGGCTCCTGGGGGAGCGTCACTGCTGCGGCGGTGGAAGTTGGAGAGAGCTAGCTCCTGCGGGAGCGACACTGCTGCGGCAGTGGAAGTTAGAGAGAGCTTGCTCCTGCGGGAGCGTCACTGCTGCGGCAGTGGGAGTTCTGTGCAGTGTTTCAGTTTCAGTTTTCAGTTTCAATTTCAGGAGTCTTGAAATCACTCTGGTTACAGACGTCTAAATACACTCAAGAAATCACAAAATCAGTATGGTTTGCAAAAGCATAAGAAAACCTTTCAATTATAAATTGACAGTTGAATTTATATCAGATGCATGTTACATATTTAATTTCAACACAAACTTACCTGTTGGAGAACGGAATGTCAAAGTTTATGAAAGTTCACAAACTTATTGGCTTTGAATAAACCCTGAGCAGGGGTTCATCCAAATATCATAGACTTATAAAGCTTATCATAGACTTAAAGGGAGTCTTGAAATTACTTTGGTTACAGACGTCTAAATACACTCAAGAAATAACAAAATCAGTATGGTTTGTAAAAGCATGAGTAAAACCTTTCAGTTATAAATTGACAGTTGAATTTATATCAGATGCAATTAGAAGCTGGCTCCTGGGGGAGCGTCACTGCTGCGGCAGTGGAAGTTAGAGATAGCTTGCTCCTGCGGGAGCGTCACTGCTGCGGCAGTGGAAGTTAGAGAGAGCTTGCTCCTGCGGGAGCGGCACTGCTGCGGCAGTGGTAGTTAGAGAGAGCTTGCTCCTGCGGGAGCGGCACTGCTGCGGCAGTGGTAGTTAGAGATAGCTTGCTCCTGCGGGAGTGTCAGTGCTGCGGCAATGGAAGCAATGTCCATGAAGTTGTAAGTGGGGAGGAGCTGATGCTTAACAGAAGACCTTGTTTGAATGTGCGATCTGTTTGGTCTGATGTGGCTCTTGAAAGCTTCTGGAGACCAGCGGCGCAATGCTTGTATTACTGTTGGGAAAAGGCCTTGCACAGCCGTGGTTGCTGCACCTGTGCGAAATGAATGGCTAGATGAATGGTCTGTTGGGAATCCGGTTTGGGGTAGCGTAGCTTTAAGAACTTGTAATGGGGTGGAATCGTCTATAGAGAGTGGGACGGATGGGAGTTTAGCCTGCGAGTTTCTGAAATGAAAGTAGGCTGAGTGGATGTGATGGTGGGTTATGAGCATCTGAGGTAACCAAGCCAGTGTGAACATGGCTTCACTGCTGCGGCAGTGGGAAAATTCCCCCTTGGCTGACTCCTGCGGGAGTGTGGGGGAACGTCATTGCTGCGGCAATGGGGGCAGCAGTGGAATCATTTCTATTTGAACTGAGCTCATGCGAGAGTGAGGAGGTGCATCACTACTGCGGAAAAGGAGAACTTCCTCTGAACTAATCGCGTGTTGGATGATGGAGATTGTCCATTTCCTCGACTTCTGTTGTCTCTTGAGGCGGTGAAAGCCTTTTCTGGAGAGATTGATTTGATCGAATGTAACTCCTGAAGCTTCCGAAGACCTGCGGCCCAGTGCTTAGATCTGCTGGTTTTGGGACACGACATGTGGTGGGGTGATTTAAGTCTTCAGTGAAGAGTGGGTCGGATGGGAGTTTGGCCTGCTCTCTTAAATGAAGGTTGGCAACGAAGGATTGTTGCTGTCGGAGTAAGAAAGCCTTACAGTTTGGTCTCTCTTACTTTCGTTGTGCAGCGCTGACGAGTCAGAATATGGACGGATTTGGATTAAGGTTGGATGTGATGGAATCAGAGGAACTGGAATCTATATGGCTCGACCATGGCGTTGAATGGTCGGACGACATTTGGGTAGAATCCTTGGCGGAGAGTAGGGGTACGGATTTCCAACATGATTGATTGTCTGGTGTCTGAGCTGGTGGGTTGCGTTCTTGATATACCTTTGATGAGCAGAGGATTAGGTTTCAGCAGTGAGAAGTAGATTTCACCTAGGTAACCCATGGTGAAGCTGGCTTGGAAGTTCTTGGTGTTATTGGAATGCAATACGAGTCGGTGGTAGTGGGTAGAGACCATGTGGAGCAGACTGCATGTGGAGTGGAAAGTCTTGAACTTTTCCACTCCACATGTAATCCTCCGAGGGAGTGGTTTGAAGCGAAAGCTTGAAGAATGAACATTTAGCGTCGATAAATATCAACTCTGAGTATTGATGTACTGGTTGGGAATAGGTCCACCTCTGGTGGCAGCAGCCTTAACTTCAGTTGGGATTTGCGTTCAACTGTTGTTGGCGACAGGGGTGGTTCTAAGCAGCAGTGTTTGTGGAATGGCATAGCAGAGAACGGGATGAAAGGAGAATTAGCATGGTGGAGAGAATTAGGTGGGAAAGGCCAGGGGCGAAGCCACTTGCGGAGGCAGCCTCACGCTAGGATCGGAAGGCCGGGCTGCAGGCCTAACGTAGGGGAAAGGTTAGGTACGTGCTGCCGTTGCTAACCCTGCACCGCTGGCGGAGGCAAGCTCGCACTTAAAGGGCGGCGTTTGTCGCTAGATGCTGGCATGTGAGGTGCAGTGCTGGAAAACTGCAGTGCTGCTGCGTCTTAGCGCTTGGAAATCTGGTTTTGCAAGGGAGAGATATGAAGATTTAAGGAACGTACGTTTGAGGCATTTTGAAGGTAGAGTTGATTTGGAGATGGTACAGCTGACTGGAGCGAGAGCTATTCTAGTTAATTTGCTTTGGTCGTCCTCCTTTACTATTGATACGAGTGCTGAGGTGTCGTAGGAAGTTGGGCAAGACGAAGGTGGATGTCTTGATGGTGGAGGTGAAGGCAAGCCTCGGCGTCATAGGGTGCGACAACGGAGCGGAAGAGCTGGCGACCGCGTGGAGTTGTTGGAGGCTCGGTTGCAGTGTTTGTTGAGTGCATGAGCTCCTTTTGACAGTGGGATACAGTGAAGGAACTTGAGAGGAAGAGTTTATCGTGAAACTGGTACATCTCAATCTTGGACAGGGGTGGCCAACCTGTTCAGCATGAGCCTCGAAATAAGCTCATGGCTGCGGAGAGCCGCATGACAGACTGTTAAATTCGCATTTGTTGATGGGGTTTTTGACATTAGAAGGTCTCGCACATATATTGCTCATTTTTTACATATGGCACCCCACGAGCTATACAAGCATGCAGAGACAATGCGTCTGTGAACTATATATGCGGGAAAAACGATATATCATCTCATTGACGGTGACAGGAAGTATAAAAGTAAGCAGCCTTGGTAATGTAGTGATCGGTTGGAAAACGTCTCCGGTTACTATCGTAACCTCTGTAATTTAATCATATTCCGTTTAGAGAAGTATGAAGGAAATGCTATTTAAGATATTTATACCGTCTGGCAGCCGGATCTGCATCGCGCTACGATTGGCCAGTTGTCAACTGCTGTTATCCATAAATTTTCAGAAATGACGTGAAGGGGAGGAGTTCCCAAATGAGTTTCATTAAACATCTCGTTCCTACTCTCGAAAGGGAACGCGCTTCTGCGCGCCTCTATTTGAATTCGGTAAAAACATCGTGTCCACGTGAGCGGCGGCTGACCTTGGCAGGATACATGTAAATTTATGTTTTTGTAGACAAAAAGGTCTCAGCGGGCCGGATGAGAGCCGCGAAAGAGCAGTCAAAGAGCCGCCTGCGGGTTGGCCGCCCCTGGTTTTGGACAATGTGGCGAAAGGCGGGGCATCACATGATCGCCTGCTAAATTTTGAACACATTGGCTGGCGCTGAGCCAGAGAAAGCGCTCAAAGCTTGTTGCTGTTCAGTGTTTCAATCTCTTGAATTATTTTGGTTACAGACGTCTAAATACACGCGGGAAACAACAACAAAAACAATCAATATGGTTTGTAAAACATTGATTTCCGTAAGTAAAACCTTTCAATTATAATATTGACAGTTGAATTTATATCAGATGCATGTTGCATATTTAATTTCAAAACAAACTTACCTGTTGGAAATCGAAATATCAAAGTTTATGAAAGCTCACAAACTTATTGTTTTTGAGTAAACCCTGAGCAGGGGTTCATCCAAATATCATAGACTTATAAAGCTTATCTTGGACTTACAGGATTGAAACAGTGAAGGCAAAGAATTACTTTGAAATAGAAAGTGCATATGGTTTCTTTTCAGCGAGTCCGCTTAATAGCCGATTAAGTTGAAACAACAAGGCAGCGTTGGCAATAAGTGCTTGATTCTTGTGTGGGCGGCTGAGCGCGCAATCTGAAGTGGCGCATGCGATCGGACTGTACTGCGCGCGATCTGGCTTCGGTGCGCGCTACTGCTTGAGTTGCGAGGAAGCAGCGCGTTACTTTAGAACAATCACATCTCAGACGTGGGTTCCCCGGAACAGTAGTATTGAGAGGGCACAACTGCTCGTGATTTAGTGATGCAGAAATAAAAGCGCCGGGAAGGATTACAGCTGCTCTTGTTTGTGTGAGCTGACGGACAGAGAGAGTGTGAGCTGAAGCTGCAGCGCGGTCTGCTGAGGCTCGCGGCAGCGGCGGCGGCCTGGCTAGCAGGAAGAAAGCGGCATTGCCTGAGAGTCGAGCGTGTAGCTCGGCCGGCTTTATCGTCCTTTCTCAATGGCAGGAGCGATTAACAGCCGATGTAGAGCTGCTGGATACGGATGTTTACTTGGTGGCGAGAACGGCCTCAAGTCTTACTGTGCGTTGCTTGTTGTTGCTTAGGACCCATTTGTTTGGTCTGGCACCCGTGATGTATTGCTGAGGGTGGTATAATATAGTTAGCATGGTGTTGAGCGGATGAGGATCGCTACTGGGTCCGGAGGTTTTCGTGGAGAATCCATCTAACGAGTGGAGCTCAATTTCGGGTGTATGGCGACCAGAAGGCGGAGCCACAATGCCGTAAACTGTCGAGCTGCCAAAAAATGTCAAAGAGCTGTAGGTGAGTCAAACGTGTCTATATATACGTACTTCCTCTCCTGCTGATAGGATGAGGAGTAATTGCTGATGACGTGTTGATTGTATTAATCATTTGAACGTGCTCCTCCCGAACTTTGTAAATAAAACATCATTTAGTGTGAGACGGACCTGGTCTCGGCGAACTCTCTCCAGAACTCCCAGGAGCAGAGCAATCGGGGGAAAGGTGTACAGACATAGCCTCGGCCATGTCTGAACCATGGCACCCGGTCCGAGCAGGGCTGGGTGCAAGAGTGAAAACCACAGAGGGCAATGAGTCGATTCCTCGGACGTGAACAGGTCTACTTGTGCTCGGCCGAATCTCAACCAAATCTGCTCCACCACCTAGGGGTGGAGCCTCCAATCCCTGGCCTCGGCCCCTGCCTCGACAGGACGTCTGCTCCCACATTCTAGGTAATAGGGATGTGAACTGCCCATAGATGGATCAGTCTCCCTTAGGTCCGAAGGAGGATCTGCCGCGCCAGTTGTATAATGGTCGCGAGCATAAGCCTCCCTGATGATTTATATAGGAGACCACAGTGGTGCCGTCGGTCTGAGCAACCAGATGGTGGCCCCTGAGGTCTGGGAGGAACGCCTGTCAGGAGCCCCCAATACGGGTACTCATGACCTTGGGCGGAGCGGTCTCTCAAGACTGCTCCCCAGCCCGTAAGAGATACATCCGTCGATAGCATTACGTGTCGACAAGGAGCTCCCAGTACGGGTCCATGAGACAGAAACCAGGATTCCTTCCGCACATCTAAGGCATGTAAGCCTCGCCGCGTGACCTTGATAGTGCGGAAAGGGTTGCCCCTCGGGGAAAACCCTCTGGTTCTGAGCCACCACTATAGCGACCTCGTGCAGCAACCCGAGCGGGGTAACGCAGGAAGCTGCTGCCTGAGAACCAGCACTCGCTGAAAGTGCTTTACAGTGAGTGGCTGGCCTAGTAAAACTCTTTGACGGCTAACAGGACGGAATCGATGCGCACGGGGAAAAACCGTGCAGACATCATAACCGAAACCCAACAACGCCGAGGAAGGTGGTCCTCTGGAGAAGAGAGAGCACACTCTTCTTTGCGTTTAGCCTCAACCCCAACACATTAAAGAGCGCGGGAACAACATCTCAATGTTGAACCGCTAGCTGTAACAACTGGGTAGAAAAGCCAGTCGTCAATATAACTGAGAACTCTGATTCATTGGAGGTGCAGCGGGGTTAGCGCTGCGACCATGCATATGATAAACGTACTAGGTGAAAGAGCTAGGCCAAACGGAAGCACTTGATATTGGTAAGCCTTCCCCCCAAAGGCGAACCTGACGTACTTCCTGTGTTGTGGAAGGATGGAATGAAAATATGCGTACTTCAGGTCGATTTGACAGACCAGTCCTCGGACCTGATCTGTCACGATCTAGTTCAAAGTCAACATCGATGACGAGTGATTTAGAAGGTGCAAATTTAGGATGGGCCGCAATCCTCCATCCCTCTTGAGGAATGATGAAGTAACGATTGTAAGCCTGACTTTCTGTCTGAGGGGGGTACATATTTTATGGCCCCTTGCCTCAACAGAGTGTCTACTTCTTGTTCCGTGACCAGAGCCTACTCAGGGTTCACTACGGTGGGGAGAACCCTGCTAAAGGAAAATAATATATATATATATTGCAGGACCCAATGAGAAACTTTTGGTAGGCATGAGATGCGACCAGAAATTCTAATGAGGGAACCAGCCTCTCAAGGCTGGCCTCTGGTGCTTGAGTGGCAGACGCTCCAGGACCCGGTTTTCAGGGGAACGCCTGGAGAGAATGCTCTAGGACCCTCCTTGGAGGGGGCGATCTCCTCAGAGCAACCAGACTCACGGGTGGCAGCTGAGGAGGGACGCCTGTGCGAGGTCTGGCACCTTAGCGCCAGGACCTCTTTGATGTAGCCTTCTTGGCGAGGATGACGGTCCTCAGATCCATCCTCCTGCCAGAGGGTTAAGGCTGGGAGTGCCGGCCCGACCCCCCGGGTTTCTGGAGGGGTTAGCGGGTTGCGACGCTCTGCCTCAGAGCGGCCCATTGTGAGGAGCTCTGGGGCTGTGGCTGGCTCACAGCCCCTAATTTGAGAGCAACGAGGCAGCAGCACACTGAACGCCACCTGCTGCTAGCAACCTCCTGGAACTTATCGACAACCGTCTCAACAGTGTCGCCGAAAAAGCCCAGAAGACGAGAGAGGTGCGTCCAGTAGGAACTTATTTCCTTATCTTTAAAGGTTTGAGCCACAGATGCCTCTTTTATAAATATAATATATATACGTATATTTATATATATACACACATATAGATAGATTCATATAATATTAAAATATATGTATATTTCTGCTCTCATCGAGGTCCCCCAGTAACCCTGCTTTCCTGTTTACATTTCACTGACAGCTGTATATTGTATGTAACTGTGCATGTGAAATAAAATTCTTGAATTTTATATGCTTGACTGCCCACGAGAGTGGAAATAATCTTCACGGGTTTATAGAGCAGTGTAGGGTTTTTTTATTTTTTATTTTTTGCATCAATGGATGGTTTTCCCATAATCGTAAATACCCATGACGCACCGCGGCGGCGGCCATGGTGTACGGCAAGAACAGTGGGCAATTCAATATTTGTGAAGCGCAAACAATCGCTAATGTCAACAACGGACACGAAAATTATATCGCCAGAGGCATTCCAGTTAAGAGTGCTGTACATAGATTCTCTGGACACAATTACCAAGGCAAGATACTTAGACAAGATGAAAATAATTGACGGTAAAGACCCATACGAAATCAGCAAAGCTGAAAGTGTTGTACAGAGATTCTCCTCTTTGCAGTCGAGGCCGCAGTGAATATCAGAAACACAAAGACAGTGACAAGAAAAGGCATACTGGCTTTTACCATCATCAATATCAAAGGTATGTTTCAGCATAACTACTTCCCATTTTATTAGATATCACAATGTATTAAATAATGGGGAAAAAATGATTTCATTTTGCATGACTGTTCTGTAGTTATTACATTTTTTCATAGTGTCTTGCTTACAAAATGCATGTATTTATATTTCTACTGTTAACACATCTATTTGTATTAAGCTGGTGAGCTTGATGAATTAGAGTTCAACAAGCTAAATACAATTGCTGATGTTTTAATTTTTCAGGTTAACTACAAAACAGTGCAAGAAATAGACTTTACATCGGCAAAAACAAAGAAAAAGCAACTTGATCAAGTGACTTGGATTGCTTTCAAGGAACACATTGACATTCTAATCAGTTCTTGTTTTCCCTGGGAAACAAACTCATGATCTTGTACACGTATTTCATGAAACTTTTATTACAAATGATTTGTATGCATTGTTTACACTTAATAAAACAGACTTTAAATGTGTGAACAATGAGTTATTGTCCTCTGCTGTTTTTTCTGCTGGTTTAAGTGTCCCTTTCAGAAAGAACTGAACTTTTTCAACATGTTCATTAACAATGGGAACATTTTCATCAATGTCTGGATTGGTAACTGATGTTTGAAGAGCCAAAAGTGCAGTTCCCTTTCATGGGAACTCGAGCTGCGTCAGAAAAACGCTAGGGGAAACCCTTGACGTCAGTCACGTGAAGATGTGTACAACCAATGAGAGAATTACGCGTGTGAATGCGAGTCGCGGGTCAGTGACGTCATGAACAGAGCATAAAAGCGCACCGGAACCCGGAAGTGACAGCTTTGAGTGTCTTCAGTGTGCGTGTGTCAGAGAGTTTGTGCTTGCGAGTTACAAACCAATTTTCTTCTGGATTACGTGCGTTTGTATTATGGTGGAACAGGCATTTACCCGTGTGTTTTTCCTTGTACCCGTTTTATTACGGGTAAGGATACACACAGGCAGTGTGTTGTCTGTTTGGGAGTGGAGCACGCTCGGTCAGCGCTTGAGGGCGCTGACTGTGAGAACTGCGAGAGGTTCTCATTGCGTACTCTCCGCTCTCATCTGGCGGTATTTTCGGATACTAACCAGACTCGCGTTGCTCAAGGTTCTGGACCCGCTGCGGCTGAGGCTCGGGGGCGTTCTCAATCTTGGGGATTGCAGATGGATCTCACGGAAGGTTGCGAGGCGGGTCCGCCTGTTTTGCAGCCTGGCTGTGCTGATCCCAGTTCCAGGCAGGATTTGGGAGCACGCGCCTCAGGCGCGGTTTCTCCCGATCCTACTGGGGCTTCGGTGCTATCATTATCCTGCTCTGAGGATGAGGAGGTGATTAGCATCGACGCGGCTGAGGAGGCTTCGCCACCCTCCTCACCGGCGTATGAGGAATTGATCGAGGTTGTGACGCGAGCAGTCTCTCGTCTGGAGATCGATTGGCCGGCGGAGACCAGGAACGCCCGTGCCAGAAAAAGTAAGCTGGATGAGCGTTACCTACCAGCTCGCGTCGTTCCCCAGCGCCGGGCAATGCCTTTCTTCCAGGATCTCCACACTGAGGTGTCGAGATCTTGGAAAAGGCCAGCTTCCGATAGGGTGCATACGTCGTCCAGTGCGATGTATGCTACCCTCACCGGAGCTCAACCTTATGGTTATGGAGGGATGCCGAAGGTGGACGAGGCTCTTGCAAGATACCTTGTGCCCCAGTCGGCATCCACTCTCAAAGCCCCGGCGCTCCCCACCAAACCATTGCGGGTCACATCATCATTGGTGGGGAAAGCATATTCTGCCTCTAGTCAGGCTGCGGTGTATCTGCACACCATGGCACTGCTGCAGGCCTACCAAGCAGATTTGCTGGGCGATCTCGATCAGGGCGGCGGCATTGGCCCGGAGGCAGTGGCAGAGCTGCGCCGGGCCATGGATTTGTCTCTCCGAGCCACTAGGGAAACGGCCTTCTCTGTCGGCCGCTCCATGGCAGCTCTGGTGGCTACGGAGAGGCATTTATGGATCAATCTTTCAGCCATAAAGGATAAGGATAAGTTTGTTTTGTTGGACGCCCCTCTGTCCCCTTCGGGCTTGTTCGGCGACGCCGTAAAAAACGTTGTCGACAAGTTTCAGGAGGCTGCACGACAGCAGGTGGCGTTCAGCAAAGTCCTTCCCCGCCGCCCTTCACGTGAGCCCGACAGCCAAACACGGGCTCACAAATCCTCATACAGGGCCTCACAGAAGGAGAGTGTTGCATCTCGTTTACCTCCCCCCAATAAGGGGAGGTCGGGACAACACTCTCAGGCCCAGCCTTCTGGTAAAAAGATGGATCTGAGGAACATCTTAAATGCCAAGAAGGCTGCCAGTAAGCGTTCCTGACGCCAGAGGCAAGCCGCTCGAAGGCGGTTATCTCCGTGTCCGGTTCCCGAGGGAGCCCATCTCGGAGGTACTGCCCCCTCTAAGGAGGGTCCTAGAGCATTCCACCAGTACGGTGTCCGGAAACCCCGGCCCTGTGGTGTCTCTGCTCATATCAGAGATCAGTCTCGAGAGACTGATTCCCTTAGTAGAGTTCCAGGCCGCATGGTTGCGTCTGCCGGGCATCTCTCAATGGGTCCTGCGCACAGTAACCTGCGGGTACAAAATTCAATTTGGGGTTTCACCACCCCGTTTTATGGGGGTCCTACCGTCCTCGGTAGGGCCCCAGCAGGCTCTGATTATGGAACAGGAAGTAGACTCTCTGCTGGAGAAAGGGGCCATCGAGTGTGTGCCCCTCACAGACAGACAGTCCGGTTTCTACAGCCGGTACTTCATAGTTACGAAGAAGGATGGAGGGTTGCGGCCCATTCTAGATTCAAAATGTTGACGCTCGGGCAGATTGTGACGCATATCAGGTCCGAGGACTGGTTCGTCACAATCGACCTAAAAGACGCATACTTCCACATCTCCATCCTTCCTCAGCACCGGAAGTTCCTACAGTTCGCCTTCGGGGGGAAGGCGTACCAGTAACGTGTACTTCCGTTCGGCCTATCGCTCTCGCCCCGCACGTTCACGAAGGTCGTGGATGCTGCACTTGCTCCACTGCGATCACAGGGCATTCGTGTCCTCAATTATATCAACGATTGGCTAGTAATAGCCCAGTCGTCCCAGTTAGCAGCTCGTCATCGAGATGTCGTGCTTGCTCACATGAAGGAGCTGGGGTTAAGGTTGAACGCCAAGAAGAGTGTGCTTTCTCCTGCTCAGAGAACCACCTTCTTGGGAGTCATTTGGGACTCGGAAACAATGTCTACTCGGCTATCCCCTGGGCGCATTCATTCCATTCGTTCAATTGTCGAGAGTATCAAACTAGGCCAGCTACTCACAGTCAAACACTTTCAGAAAGTGTTGGGGCTCATGGCAGCGGCGTCCAGCATTATTCCGCTCGGCCTGCTGCACATGAGACCTCTGCAGTGGTGGCTCATGACCAAAGGGTTTTCCCCGAGGGGCAACCCGCTTCGCACAATCAAGGTCACGAGGCGATGCCTACGCACCTTGACCCTGTGGAAGAATCTCTGTCACAAGGTTCCTGTCACAAGGCCCTGTGTTGGGCGCTCCGTCCCGACGGGTGACTCTGTCAACGGATGCCTCCCTCACGGGTTTTTGGTGCGGTTCTGAGGGACCGCTCCTCACAAGGGCTGTGGAGCTCGCGGCACCAGTCCTGGCACATAAACCTGCTGGAGTTATTGGCAGTCCGCAGAGCACTACTTGCTTTCCTCCCGGACCTAATTGGGCATCATGTCACTGTGTTTACAGACAGCATGACAGTGGTGGCTTACATCAATCACCAGGGAGGTCTTCGTTCTCGTCCAATGTACAAATTGGTGAGACAGGTTCTACTCTGGGCCCAGGGCAAGTTGCTCTCCCTCAGGGCAGCTCACATCCCTGGAGTCCAGAACATAGGAGCAGACTTCCTGTCGAGGCAGGGGCCGAGGCCTCCTCAGTCTCAGGATCGATCATTTTATATATCGTGGGGGCTGACTCGTGCTAACAGGACGCGTTCATTTAATTATTTATTTTCTTAGAAGGAACGCTTCTTTGCCGGCAATAAATAGTCAACATGGCGCGCGAGTCACTTCCTCGAACAACTCCTCATACTGGAGAGAAAAGTGGCGAATATTCTCTCATCATTAAATGCTGACAATGTCAAAACTCCTCAGAGGCAGATCATTGCAGTATCTGTGCCCATATGTAACAGCCCTCGGGCTGCACGGGCAATGGATCTGCCGCGAAAGGGCTGAGATAAAGCAGCGCTCGTCTCACATCCCGCCGTCTGATCCATTCGCGAATCCCAGGACCCAGATCACCGCAGATCCTTGATTATAGCGGGATCTGAGTCCCGGGCAGCGCAAGCCTGGGCGGACTCAGAGCATCTGTAGCGGCTGGCTGGCTACAGTGAACACAGACAGCACACTTATACGCTTGTCTGAGCATGCTCTGCTCCCACGCACACACATAGTGAATGCGCGTTCCCACCCGACATGTAGTGGAGGCAGGAAGACGCGCAATACACAGATGTTTGATTCGCCATTTGAAAATTGGAGAGCCCTTTTCTTTTAAACTAATCTAGGGAACTCAAACAACCAGCGCGACAACACAACACACTCTCACACTTGTGCTTGCGAAGACAAAACAAGCTATTGCCTCTGGGTTCTGGCGCCCCCTTTATGACCTGGTTCGTGACGTCACCGACCTGCGACCGTCACTCACACTCAGTCGATGGAAGTTTACATATTGTGCTTCGCGAGACAGTGTCCAAGTATTCCCCAAAGCGATCGAAAGACGCAGCGCGAGTTCCCTTGAAAGGGAAATAAAGTTCAATAAAACACAGTGTCTTGAGTCTTTTATTACCAGTATTTATCAGGGATGGGATCCTTCGGCTCTGCAGAGTTTCTCCAACCTTGATTTCAAAAACTTCTGAATCTTTCTAGTGAATCTGAAGGTCTTGATGAACTGGTTCAGGTGTATTTGTTTAGGGTTGGAGCCAAACTTTATGCAACATTATCGCTGACAAAATAATAAATATACAAAGGTATATAAAAAGTATAGTTCTATTTTCTTGTGTATGATTGAAGTTTTTTCATTTGTGTGGTTATGTTTATTTCTATTTTTACTTTCATTTGTTTCTACATGTATTTATACATTTCTTCATCTGTATGTTATTAAGAGGGTGTGTTTTACCTCAGAAATAGCAGAGCAAAGATTCATGGGAAAGATTAAAACACTCACATGATCAGAAACTCCACCCTCTTACAACACTTACCAGGACGAGACTGACTTGTTATTTCTCCTTTCTGTCACTGACTTTATGATCTCAAAAAAAAAAAAACATTGATCGATGAAGAAACAAGAGGAAAAACTTTCAGGAAGGATATTTTTGTACACATTTTTGTGATTCTTGTGGTTAATCATTTCTTTAACCTAATCTTTTAAACCTTGATTCAGAAAGTGAAAGTGAAGTTTAAAGCTAAAACAGAGAAAATGGCTTCACTGTCTGAAGATGATTTTTCTTGGCCTGTGTGTCGTGAAATCTTCAAGAATCCTGTTATTTTATCATGTAGTCACAGTTTCTGTAAAGAGTGTCTTCATCAGTTCTGGAAAATCAAGAAAACTCAGAAATGTCCTGTTTGCAGAAGATCCTCAAAACATAATCCTCCATGTAATCTTGCATTAAAGAACTTGTGTGAGTCGTTCCTGAAGGATAGAAATGAGAGACGTTCATCAGGATCTGAGGAGATCTGCAGTTTACACAGAAAGGCACTTGAGCTATTCTGTCTGGAGGACAAACAGCCTGTGTGTTTAGCGTGTAGAGATTCACAGAAACACGACAATCATAAATTCAGACCCATCGGTGAAGTGGTTTCATCATATAAGGTAATATGAGAGTAAATGCTTAGAGGGAATACAAATTAAAATTCTGTCATTAATTCCTCACTCTTGTTCCAAATCCTTTCTCTCCCTCCTTTGACAAGTACACAACTACCACTATGATGATTCATGAAGAGATTATAAACCTAATGTGAATTAAAGTCTTATGGGTTTGGAACAACACAAGGGCGAGTAATTAGAAAGAGAAAGAGAAATAGAAATTTTATTTTTGGGTCAACTAAACATTTAAGGTTATGCATATATTACAGAAAACTTTGTATTATAGATTTTCTCTTAAAATTCTAGGAGGAGTTCAATACAGCACTGAAGTCCTTACAAGAGAAACTGACACACAATAAAAACATTAAAGGAGAGTTTGAGAAAACAGTTCAACACATCAAGGTGAGGATTGATTGTTTTCACATATTTACAAATTTGTTTAAAACAGTTAAATGCTTCATTCTGAAATCTCTTTATTGCATTTTGAATGCAGTGTTGTATTTTGAAAGAGATGTGAAGCATTTTGCATTTTGTGTGTGCAGTTTTAAGAATTGTGTGTGGAGTTTTGAAAACAGGAGACTTAGTTTTGAAAAAGTGTGTACGTAATTGGTAAAAACTGTAAGTTGTGTCTTTGAGATGATTGAAGATGGTGTGATTTGATTTCAGTCTCAAGCTGAACACACAGAGCGTCAGATTAAACTGCAGTTTGAGAAGCTTCATCAGTTTCTCAGAGATGAAGAAAAAGCTACAATCACTGCACTGTGGGAGGAAGAGGAGCAGAAGAAGCAGATGATGAAGGAGAAGCTGGAGGAGATGGACAGACACATCTCAGCTCTTTCACACACAATCAAAGACATGGAGGAGATGATGAAAGCCAGTGACATCTGCTTTCTGAAGGTCTGATTTCACATCATTGGTTGATCATTGGTTGATTGATTGAGTTCTTGATGATAAATGGTGTGTTTGTTCTGCAGGAGTTTCCAGTCTCAATGGAAAGGTGAGTGATCTGCTGGTGTCTCTGGTCTCTCTGGTTCTGATCCAAAGCCACTGCAGTTCTGACTCCTGAATGTTCTTCCAGAGTCCAGATCTCACAGCCGGATCCACAGATGGCTTCTGGATCTTTGATTCATGTGCCGCGTTACTTGGGGAACCTGCCGTTCAGAGTCTGGAAGAAGATGCAGGACATCGTCCAAAACTGTGAGTCTGGAGAAGATCTGTGCTCTTACACACATTGGAAATCACACATGGATGTTTCATGACACAAAAAGCTTAACTGCTTAAATTACTTCAGTTTTTAGGAAGTGAAGATCATTCTCTCGTATATAATTAGTCAACTTTATCAATTGTAACTATCAACTTTGTTTAACCTCAACAGTGTAAAAGTGAAAACATTCTTAAATCTCCATTTGTGACTCTTCAGACTAAAACACTGAAGGTCAAATATAATATTGCAAACTCAAGGAACTTCAATGTGTATTTCAGGATCCTCAAAGAGTTTATATCATAACAATATTATTAGAGGAACTACTGACATACTCTCAAGTTTATGACGAAAATGATTAATATAATAATCTAATCAGAAACACGTGGCCAGATTAACAAAATTGAAAAGACAATCTTCTTTTCAGATGGTTCTAAAAAATAAATTTAATAATTCAAAGTTTTTAAAATAATTATCTTAAGAATTATATCTTTATATTATTGAATACGTTTTTAGATTTACCACTTAATGATTCATTTATTTATTGTATTAAAAAGCTGACCTTGAATAATACTGATTAAAATAATACAATCAGACAATCAGAAACTTCAGAAAGTAAATTCCATAATACATTTTTATGGAAATATTTGATGACCTTTCAGGAATTATTTAAGGATCTCTTTCCTCCCACTTCAAAATGGACACAGAGATAATTTAGTTTTCACATATTTTGTGTAGCGATGAAGACAGGGAAGGGCGCAGAAATGCAGAGTAATAAACTGTAACATTAGTTTATTAAATAAAACTCAGGAGAGTGCTACACATAGATGAGATCCAACAAAGACTGGAGGGAACACAGAGTAGATATACAGGGGAATCAGAGGAAACAAGGTTTGATTGATGACGAGACAGGTGAATTGAATCACACTGGAAGAGCACACTGCGAACCCAGATGTCACAGTCTAGTCGCGTCTGTCACTTCCGGGTTCCCTTGTGTATCCTCCCAGTCCTGCACACTCCCGTCTGCGTCTAATCACTTCCTAAGTTGTCGTTACCTGGTCTCTATCCGATGTTTGTCCATATATACCCTCCTGTGTTCCTTTGTACTTGTGGGTAATTGTCAGTGTTATGTGGAAGTTCGCGTGTGTGGATGAATGCTCCTTGTTTCCCTAGTGTTTCATCTTTTGCACCACCGAGTGCCTTCTAAGTTATAGTTAAAGTGTTTTGGTTTCCCTTCGTTTGAATAAAACCCTGTGCAGCATTCCCGTGGTGTTCTGTCCGTGTCTCCGCATCGCACACCAGCAGGAGCGTCGCCTTTAACGACCACTTCCTAAAATGGATTCACCTAGACGGGCTGAGCTCCGCCTACTCTCTCTCCGGCAAAGTGGCTGGTCACTGGTGCATTATGTTACAGACTTTGTGGAGATCTCACACCTTGTGAGCTAGGACGATTCAGCCCTCTGTTTTTGTTTCAAGTGGGGGTTGGATACCATAGTCATCCGGGCTCAGAGATGCCCAGGGGAGTCCCTTATGGATTATATGAATCTCATCCTGTAGCTTAATGGGGTGGACTACGAGGTTGAGCTGGCGCCACGACTCCCGTGATCGCGTCCGTGTCACCGACTCCCGCGGCCGGTTCCACGTGCTGTCGGCGCAAACGCCGGAAGCGGAGAGGTCAAGTGACCATGGAATCGATTCCCCAGGCCCACGAACTGATTCCCCAGGACCCACAAACTGATTCTCCAGGTCCACGAACAGTTTCCCCAGGCCCAGGCTGACGAATCGATTCCCCAGGCCCACGAACTGATTCCCCAGGCCCACAAACTGATTCCCCAGGCCCACGAACCGATTCCCCAAGCCCACGAACTGATTCCCCAGGCCCACGAACTGATTCCCCAGGCCCACGAACCGATTCCCCGAGCCCACGAACTGATTCCCCAGGCCCACAAACTGATTCCCCAGGCCCACAAACCGATTCCCCAAGCCCACGAACTGATTCCCCATGGCCCACAAACTGATTCCCCAGGCCCACAAACTGATTCCCCAAGCCCACGAACTGATTCCCCAGGGCCCACAAACTGATTCCCCAGGACCCACAATCTGATTCCCCATGGCCCACGAACTGATTCCCCAGGCCCACGAACCGATTCCCCAGGCCCACAAACTGATTCCCCAGGCCCACGAACTGATTCCCCAGGCCCACGAACCGATTCCCCAAGCCCACGAACTGATTCCCCATGGCCCACAAACTGATTCCCCAGGCCCACGAACTGATTCCCCAAGCCCACGAACTGATTCCCCAGGGCCCACAAACTGATTCCCCAAGCCCACAAACTGATTCCCCATGGCCCACGAACCGATTCCCCAAGCCCACGAACTGATTCCCCATGGCCCACAAACTGATTCCCCAGGCCCACGAACTGATTCCCCAAGCCCACGAACTGATTCCCCAGGGCCCACAAACTGATTCCCCAAGCCCACAAACTGATTCCCCAGGCCTACGAACCGATTCCCCAAGCCCACGAACTGATTCCCCAGGCCCACGAACTGATTCCCCAGGCCCACAAACCGATTCCCCGAGCCCACGAACTGATTCCCCAGGCCCACAAATTGATTCCCCAGGCCCACAAACCGATTCCCCAAGCCCACGAACTGATTCCCCATGGCCCACAAACTGATTCCCCAGGCCCACGAACTGATTCCCCAAGCCCACGAACTGATTCCCCAGGGCCCACAAACTGATTCCCCAAGCCCACAAACTGATTCCCCATGGCCCACGAACTGATTCCCCAGGCCCACGAACCGATTCCCCAGGCCCACAAACTGATTCCCCAGGCCCACGAACTGATTCCCCAGGCCCACGAACCGATTCCCCAAGCCCACGAACTGATTCCCCATGGCCCACAAACTGATTCCCCAGGCCCACGAACTGATTCCCCAAGCCCACGAACTGATTCCCCAGGGCCCACAAACTGATTCCCCAAGCCCACAAACTGATTCCCCATGGCCCACGAACTGATTCCCCAGGCCCACGAACAGTTTCCCCAGGCCCACAAACTGATTCCCCAGGCCCACGAACTGATTCCCCAGGGCCCACGAACAGTTTCCCCAGGCCCAGGCTGACGAACAGTTTACCCAGGCCCAGGTTGACGAACAGTTTCCCCAGGCCCAGGTTGACGAACAGTTTCCCCAGGCCCAGGTTGACGAACAGTTTCCCCAGGCCCAGGTTGATGAACAGTTTCCCCAGGCCCAGGTTGACGAACAGTTTCCTCAGGCCCAGGTTTATGAACAGATTCCCCAGGCCCAGGTTTATGAACTGTTTCCCCAGGCCCAGGTTGATAAACAGTTTCCCCAGGCCATCATAGACCTCCTGGACCCAGGGGACCCTGGGACCTCCCAGAGCCTCCAGACCCATGGGACCTCCCAGAGCCACCGCCGGTGGTGCGTGCGATCATACAGCGGGAGGGGGTGTTCTGTCACAGTCTAGTCGCGTCTGTCACTTCCGGGTTCCCTTGTGTATCCTCCCAGTCCTGCACACTCCCGTCTGCATCTAGTCACTTCCTAAGTTGGCGTCACCTGGTCCCTATCCGGTGTTTGGCCCTCCTGTGTTCCTTTGTACTTGTGGGTAATTGTCAGTGTTATGTGGAAGTTTGCATGTGTGGATGAATGCTCCTTGTTTCCCTAGTGTTTCATCTTTTGCACCACCGAGTACCTTTTGAGTTATAGTTAAAGTGTTTTTGGTTTCCCTTCGTTTGAATAAAACCCTGTGCAGCGTTCCCGTGGTGTTCTGTCCGTGTCTCTGCATCGCACACCAGCAGGAGCATAACACCAGATGTATACAATGACAATACAGACATGTGACAGTAGTGTGTAGGCTAACAGTTATTTGAATTAATTAATCATCATGAGAGAGATGAGATGAGATACACCTTGCATCTATTCAGTTCTCTTTATTAACAACAAAGCTGTGAGTTTAATATTTCAGAATAGAGATGTTTCCTCCTCGTTGCTGAGAAATATAATGTCATGACTCAGAAGTTATTTTATTACAAAAAAACGCTGGGCAGTTGATAAGATTATGTACTCCTGATTTTTACTAGTAAGAATTAAATTAATGTGCTCTCCAATTAAATTATTACTAGTAACAACTACAGGGAGTGCAGAATTATTAGGCAAGTTGTATTTTTGAGGATTAATTTTATTATTGAACAACAACCATGTTCTCACTGAACACAAAAACTCATTAATATCAAAGCTGAATATTTTTGTATCAATATTTTAAGTAGTTTTTAGTTTTAGCTATTTTAGGGGGATATCTGTGTGTGCAGGTGACTATTACTGTGCATAATTATTAGGCAACTTAACAAAACACAAATTTATACCCATTTCAATTATTTATTTTTACCAGTGAAACCAATATAACATCTCAACATTCACAAATATATATTTCTGACATTCAAAAACCAAACAAAAACAAATCAGTGACCAATATAGCCACCTTTCTTTGCAAGGACACTCAAAAGCCTGCCATCCATGGATTCTGTCAGTGTTTTGATCTGTTCACCATCAACATTGCGTGCAGCAGCAACCACAGCCTCCCAGACACTGTTCAGAGAGGTGTACTGTTTTCCCTCCTTGTAAATCGCACATTTGATGATGGACCACAGGTTCTCAATGGGGTTCAGATCAGGTGAACAAGGAGGCCATATCATTAGATTTTCTTCTTTTATACCCTTTCTTGCCAGCCACGCTGTGGAGTACTTGGACGTGTGTGATGGAGCATTGTCCTGCATGAAAATCATGTTTTTCTTGAAGGATGCAGACTTCTTCCTGTACCACTGCTTGAAGAAGGTGTCTTCCAGAAACTGGCAGTAGGACTGGGAGTTGAGCTTGACTCCATCCTCAACCCGAAAAGGCCCCACAAGCTCATCTTTGATGATACCAGCCCAAACCAGTACTCCACCTCCACCTTGCTGGCGTCTGAGTCGGACTGGAGCTCTCTGCCCTTTACCAATCCATCCACGGGCCCATCCATCCTCACTCTCATTTCATCAGTCCATAAAACCTTAGAAAAATCAGTCTTGAGATATTTCTTGGCCCAGTCTTGACGTTTCAGCTTGTGTGTCTTGTTCAGTGGTGGTCGACTTTCTGCCTTTCTTACCTTGGCCATGTCTCTGAGTATTGCACACCTTGTGCTTTTGGGCACTCCAGTGATGTTGCAGCTCTGAAATATGGCCAAACTGGTGGCAAGTGGCATCTTGGCAGCTGCACGCTTGACTTTTCTCAGTTCACGGGCAGTTATTTTGCGCCTTGGTTTTTCCGCACGCTTCTTGCGACCCTGTTGACTATTTTGAATGAAACGCTTGATTGTTCAATGATCACGCTTCAGAAGTTTGGCTATTTTAAGACTGCTGCATCCCTCTGCAATATATCTCACTATTTTTGACTTTTCTGAGCCTGCCAAGTCCTTCTTTTGACCTATTTTGCCAAAGGAAAGGAAGTTGCCTAATAATTATGCACACCTGATATAGGGTGTTGATGTCGTTAGACCACACCCCTTCTCATTACAGAGATGCACATCACCTAATATGCTTAATTGGTAGTAGGCTTTCCAGCCTATACAGCTTGGAGTAAGACAACATGCATAACGAGGATGATGTGGTCAAAATACTCATTTGCCTAATAATTCTGCACTCCCTGTATGATTGGAGAGCTTTAAAAATGTATTATTATTATAGTCATATTTCCCCATGGACTTTTTAATTACATAAATATTTTTATTAATTACTCATTTTGAATTACAGAGCTTTGCAATTCAATTGTTACTAGTAAAAATACAAGTTAAAGACATGTAGAATTTCAGAGCGCAGTAATTGAAATATTGCCAGTAAAACCATAATTGTATATCAAATATTGTAGGATTATATAACAAATGAGAATCAATAAAATTATTGAATGAATTTTGAGACAAATGTATTTTTTAAGGTAATTAAAGCAACAGTTGTTCAATAATGGAAGAATATGTAAAAGTATGATACTTCCTAAATGTAACACCACACCAGCAGAGGGAGCCCTCACCTGAGTTCTGACCAGTACCACTTTGCAACTACTTACCCTTTGCAACTACTTCCTTTCCAGCAGCTATATAAAGTGTGGGTAACCACCAGACTTTGCAAAGTATTGCCGGTTACTCTGCTTTACCAAGCGTTTGCATCTATTCTGATCTGTTGTCAGGCACCATGCCTCCCAGAAGTAAAGTGTATTCCCTGTCCCGTAACGAAACTCAAGCTATGGAGTATATAGAAGAAGCCTTGAACTATGGGTTTATCTGCCCTTCTACTTCACTAGCTGCCTTTGTGGAGAAGAAGGGTGGAGGCTTACACCCATGTATAGATAACAGGGATTATAGGGATTAAATGGAATCACTGTTAAATTCTGTTATCCCCTCCCATTGGTTCCTGCAGCCCAAGAACAGTTACGTGAAGCCGCAATCTACACAAAACTTGATCTCAGAAGTGCGTATAATCCGATTCGAATGCATGTAGGGGATTAATGGAAGATGGCTTTCCTCACCACTAGAGGACACTATGAATATCTCGTTATGCCCTATGGACTTGCTAATGCCCACGCAGTTTTCCAAACCTTTATCAATTAGATATTTTGAGACCTCCTGAACTAGTATGTTGTGGCCTATATTGACGATATTTTAGTATACTCCAAGTCTGAAGCTGATCATGTGTCATGTCAAGACCGTACTCACCCACCTACTTGAAAACCAACTATATGTTAAGGCAAAAGAGTGTGAATTTCATGTTAAGCAAACTACCTTCTTGGGGTACAACATGAGCCCTCAAGGCGTGAAGGTGGATGAGTCCAAAGTTCAAGCCGTCACTGAATGGCCCCAACCTACCATGATAAAAGAACTGCAGAGATTCCAAGGTTTTGCAGACTTTTGCAGTTTTTACACTTCATTAGGAACTACAGTCAGGTTGCGTCTGACACCACTCTTAAAAAGGCAAACCTGTGAAACTCAAATGGTCAGAGAAAGCCCACCAACTCAAGAACAAGTTTTCCACAGCTCCCTTTCTTAAACATCCTAATCCCAATCTTCCCTTTATAGTGGAGGTTGACGCTTCAGACTGTGGAATAGGAGCCGTTCTCTCTCAACGTCATGGCCAGCCAGTTAAACTCCACCCTTGTGCATTCTTCTTGAGAAAACTGAATTCTGCTGAATGAAATTATGATGTGGGGAATAAGGAACTGTTAGCAATGAAGGCAGCTATTGAGGAGTGGAGGCATTGGTTAGAGGGGGCCAATCACCCCTTTCAGGTGATCACAGATCCCAAAAATCTTGAATATATGAATAGTGCTAAATGCCTGAATCCCCACCAAACTCGCTGGTCTCTGTTATTCACTTGCTTCCAGTTTACAGTCACGTACAGACCAGGTAGTAAAAATAGTAAGGCTGATTTCCTATCCAGACGTCATGATCCTCCAGTAGAAAATATTTCACCTCAATATTCTCCCTCCAGCCGTCATTGTAGCCAAAGTCTCTTGGGACCTCATGGAAGAGATTCAACGAGCCCAGCAACAAGAACCAGCGTCAGCCAACTGTCCTCTAAACAAGCAGTATGTACCAAAAACTCTTCATCACAGAGTCATGCAATGGGTCCACACATCTTTAAGCTCAGGTCACCCTTGAATTTCACGTACCCTCCATCTCCTAAAAAACTCCTTGTGGTGGCCACCCATGACCAAGGATGTTGCAACCTATGTTAAGTTTATGCCAGGTCTGTGCACAGTCCAAGACCCAGAACGAGTTACCCTCTGGCCTGCTCCAGTCACTTCCCTTTCCGCAATGTCCTTGGTCACACTTGTCCATAGATTTTATCACGGATCTGATTCTCTCAATTGGTTTCACGACCATCCAAATAATCATTGACCATTTCTCAAAATCATGTCGTCCAGTTCCCTTAAAAGGCCTTCCTACAGCCATGGAGACCGCACAAGCTATCTTCCAATATGTCTTTCGAGTTTATCGGATCCCCCGAGGACATTGTCACCGATAGAGGAACCCAGATCACATCTCAGGTTTGGAGAGCATTTTGCAGACACCTAGATAAAAACCTAAGCCTCACCTCAGGGTATCACGCACAATCAAATGGGCTGGTGGAACGCCTGAATCAAGAACCAAGTCTTCGTAGGCATCCTCTGCTTGCATTAGTCACTCATAAAATAATGCTGAGAGAATTTGGGCTGGAAACATGTGATATTTATCAACGCTGACTTTGCAAATGAATGAACAGAACTTGAGATTCCAAAATAAATCCCTCCACAATGACAGTATGATCACTATTGACAGCATTATCTGTTTTTGCATTAATTTATTTATTTAACAGATGAACATTTCAAGACAAAGCCAGAGCAAACTGTTTTAAACAGTGCAATGTCTTATACTTGTAAATCTGTTTTTGTCAGGCAGGATTCGGCTGCTATTGGTGGTTTTAGACAGGCTTAAACAAGCCACCTCAAAAACACACGCACGCACGCACACACGGACACTCACTCACACACGTACAGACACAGACAAACACACACACATTCTTTGTGCTTGCAAAGTTCTGGAATACATCAGAATAAAAGCAGCTGTTGATTGTGTTTCATCAGATCCTGTGATTCTGGATCCAAACACAGCAAATCCAGAACTCCTCCTGTCTGATGATCTGACCAGTGTGAGAGACACTGGGAACAAACAACCACTTCCTGATAATCCAGAGAGATTTGGCATCTATCCTTGTGTTCTGGGTTCAGAGGGTTTTAACTCAGGAACTCACAGCTGGGATGTGGAAGTTAAAGGGAGTCGATACTGGAATCTTGGAGTAACAAAAGCATCAAACCAGAGGAAGGGACGGAATTTCTTTAAATCTGATGTCTGGCGTGTGTGTTATGATCCTTATTATGATGTGTTTGGGTTTGGATTGTTTGGCTCTGGTTTTCGTGTTAAACAGGTTCTTGATCGTGTGAGAGTTGATCTGGATTATGACAGAGGAACAGTGTCATTCTCTGATCCTGTAACTAACACACATATACACACATTCACAACCACCTTCACTCACACACTCTTTCCTTTCTTTGATTGTTGTTTCTCTCTGAGGATCTTACCGATCAACAGTCAGTAAATGTTACTCCTGTAATCAGGGTTTTTTGGGTTAATTTGATTGTCAAGATTTGAAATTAAGCTTTTAATTCACAATTTGGCTACTAAATTTAATGCCATTAAGAAATTTCAACGAGCCAAAATCATGCTTATTAAATTTTGGATTTCATGTATTAATTTCTCACTCAAACAATGTATTTTGGTCAGATCAATAGAGTTTTAAGAGTATCTGATCTTCAGAGTCTCCCACCCCAGGCGAGTATCAACACATTATTATTGTTTTAATCTTCACTTTTTCTTCAATGTAAATGAACAAGCGCATTGTTATTTCTTACAAAGTGACTTGTGTGTTCAAGTGTGGTGTCGATGATTATTTTTATGTTGCGTGAGGGTTTGCGCTAAATCTGTGCAGATTTGACTTACACAAACGTCCCAAGCAGAGTGAGGGAACATAAGTATCACTACTTGATCCGGAGCGTTAAGATGGCACCTATTGTTAGATGCTCTTAAACATTTCTGTGCAATTCATATCCTCATGTGAGTGTAAATATTATTAATCGTTACTAATTTTACAAAGTCAAGAAGCCTTATTACTGTTTTGTTTTGAGGATGAGAAAATTTATCCTATACATATATACAATAAATGTACTTTTAAATTAGCCAGCTAGTTGCTAACTGAGATAATAAATCTAGGCATAAATAAATTTCCTACACGTTTCGTAACAAAAGGAAGACGTTTTAGCAATGAAACGTGTGCATGATTAAGCAAAGACACCTGTGGAGGTGGATAAAGCTGCTCTTTCAACATATATTTATATTTATGCATTTGGCAGATGCTTTTATCCAAAGCGACTTGCATTGAATTCAAGGAACACACTGAATCAGGTCTTGCTTTCCATGGGATCGAACCCATGACCTTGGCATTGTGAACACCACACTCTACTGATTGAGCTACAGGAAAGCATTGCCTGAACAGTCAACAGTCAAAGATGCAACGCCTCACAACCGAGCCAAAAAATGCTGTTCTCTTTGAAGCTATTGAGAGCCTACGAAAAAAACAAGATGATTTTTTAGAGAAGCTGATGGCAATTAAAAACTCAAATGTCTCATGTAACTCAAGCCGCATCACTGAACTCAAAACTAAATTAGATGCGTTCTCTGGCAAGGCTGACCTTACAGTTACTTACTCTAATGTTATGAAAGATGAAGTGACGTCCTGAAAGACTGAAAACCAGCAACTCTGGGAAAAGCTGGATGAATTAGAAAGATACAAAAAGCGGTGGAACCTTCGAATTTCCAGCATGCCTGAAGTGGAAGAGGAACATGTAAAGAAGGCTGTGATGGAATAATTGCATTGTTTTTCACTAGGTCAGGCAGATGTTCTCCAATCTTCCACAAGCTTGGAAAAAGACTCACTCAGCCTTGTCGTATTATTGTACAGTTCATCTCTAGCACATACTGTGATCGCATCTGGGCTGACTTGAAGCGATCCGAGACTTTCAAACCAAAGAACATCAGAGGACTTAGCACAGCATGCAAGGGATGCTCGAAATAAACTGTGGCCACTTTTGAATCAAGCCAGACTTGAAGGTAAACGTGCAGGGTTTCAGGGTTCGACTGATATCATCGACGGGAATTTAAGTGACTCTTGTATTCCCTAGTGAGGTTTATCATCCTCATGGGAATTGTTCTTGTAAGGGTTCTTGACTGGAGAGATGCAAAACTGGTTCACATCACAGTGAGGAGGTCTGGACAAGTGTTGCACTCACTATCTTTTTGTTTTCTTTCTGTCTGTAACCTGTAAAATAAATTCTAGTTTTTAAACAATATAGTTTGATTAGATGTTCTTGTTTATTGTTTTAGGTAATTTAAGTTTTTTTCACTCAATGATAGGGGAATTGGGGTCTTGATTTTTTTTGTTAGATATGATAATCTGATTTATTTTGTTAAATCGTGTACTGTATCTGCTGCACTTTTGTTTGACCATGCAGGTTTAGAATTAGAAATTTTGGAACTTAATAACAGTTGCTTATGGAATCCAGGTTATTGGAAATTAAATACCTCTCTGTTGCCTAATACTGATTATTGTTTGAATATTAAAGACATAATTGATTATTTTAGAAAAAATACTAATATGCCTCATACCTTAAATTGTTTGAATATGAATGTCAATAGTTCTATATTAAATTCAATAAAGCTGTTTCCAAATCAAAGGAATTAGAATATGAATCTTTATTAAAAGAAATTAACTATATTACTTGTCTTGACTCCCCCAAATGATGCAGAGAAAGAAAGTATATACATGTTAACTCTTTTTATGTGGAAAAGGCTAAAGGGGCTTTTGTTAGATCTAGAGCCAAATATCTAGAAGCCGCAGAAAATATTTTGCATACTTTTTTCAATTTGAAACATCAGAAAAACGTGCATCAGTTGGTTGTTGTTGATTATTCTCATATTGTCTGCAGGTGTGAAATCCATAATCTTCTTTTGTGACGTTCTTGATGTTCAGAGAGCAGTCAGACCCCAGTCTCAGTCTCTCATATCTCTCTGTGTCTTTCTTCTGTTTCTCTAAATGAATCAGTTCATCTGCCACTGAATGACTCAAATATACTGTTTCAGGAACTAGTGGATTGGATGAGACTGATGTGTTCATCAGTTCTGGTGAAAATGTCCGTCTTTCTTGTAATAATGCTCTTTCTGACTGCAACTCAACTTCATGCAACTATAACAGACAGATCACACTTATCAGCCATTTTCTGTTTCTGTCAGTCTTTCATTTCATTATATAGTTACAGTTCTTCCTTTAAACATCATCAGCTCTTCCTGTGGTCGTGAACTTCCTGTGTTTAGTTCTGACACTATGATACAGGTGAAGAAGCGATCAGAAACTGTTCAAAACACGGTTTGGAAACCTCTGGAACAGAAAGTGAGCTGAACTGAAACCAACCAAATCCAGAAAGAAGTGCATGAACATGTATCAGTTCCACACAAATCAATATAAACATATTTCTTTTCCTATCAGTCTACTGATATTTGTCACAAAACTCAAGTATTACTCACAAAATTTAAGTAGAGAATGTTTAATATGAGCATATTTCTGCCGCTGTTATTTTAGTGTGATACAGCCACACATTCCCAATATCATATATCACATTATCATATATTCTGCCATACAAACCACATAAGAATAAAAAACAAAAAATGAGCTATATGCTACTTGCCTCCAACAACTCTATTGACATTGAATTTATTGCTACACTATAATTTGAGCTGTTTTCAACACTGAGAGTCAGTTCAGGGGAACAGAGGGAAACTTTCACTCTCTCTCTTTTTACTCCTACTGGCTGGATGTGGAATTGCAGGTACAAAATGTACCTTCTGTCATTAAAAACTTCTCATATCCCAAAGAAAAAATGGTGTGGCTACAATTAGTTTGTCAGAACTTATATTTATGGAGAAAGAGACTGAAAAAACTGATCAATTGATAAAACTGCATATTTTGTGTTTTCATTATTTTTTTATTTTTGGCTCCATCTGAATAGGACTTGGTGAATAACATAAAATGAACATAACACATGGATGAAAACAAATACTAATTTCCACCGACAATTTTAAACTATTCTGTTGAGACTCCAGCGAACAATGACAACAGTAAGGTGGAGGTTCAGGTCTTCTCGTGTCTAACAATTGGAAATACTCTTTCTTCTCCATGCAAGTATAATTAATCTGAATTTCATGCTGTTACAGTTTAAATTCCTCCCAAATTTCAGATTGCCACAATCTACCGTCCTCCAGGTCAGATGGGCAGATTTGTTGAGAAGATGGATTACATAAACCCAGTATTTTACATTGTTTTTACAAATTTGAATATCTCCCTATCAAATATAGAAATTTATATCAAAGATTAATTTTGATGAATCCTCTGACAAAGTATTTCTGTACCGAAAAGAAATAAGAATGGGGAGATCGGACAGCCTAATTATTATAATAATTCATTATTCGAGACCATTACATATATATACACACACACATATACAGACTTGTCTGACTCCACGTTAAAGGTCAAACCTTTGGACGTGTCAAAGTTAATGATCACTGAGCTGTTACTGCCTCTACAAAACATGGTTACAGTATCTATAAATGATTTACTAAATTCAAATAACTCTTAAGAATGGAAGAGAAACTTGTGTTCAATGGAGTCGAAAGCTTAATAAAAGTCAAAAAAGAGAACAAGACCATTGGAATGAATCATATCAGAATAATCAAATAAATCTAATACTAATCTTATGTTATTAGATATGACAATTTTCATGAAACCAGAATGAGATTTTGAAATAGTATGATCTAAACCAGTTGTTAATCTTTTAGCACAAACAGAGGCTGATATTTTATAGTCTCGTGTTAATAGAGTAATAGATCATTAGTTGTCAGTTAATAAAGTGTTGTTTCATGGCTCAAGTATAAGAGAGAAAACGTCTCGGGTTACGTATGTAACTCTGGTTCCCTGAAGGGGAACGAGACGCTGCGTCAGAAAACGCTAGGGGAAACCCTTGACGTCAGTCACGTGAAGATGTGTACAACCAATGAGAGAATTACGCGTGTGAATGCAAGTCGCGGGTCAGTGACGTCATGAACAGAGCATAAAAGCGCACCGGAACCCGGAAGTGACAGCAAAAGAGTGTCTGAAGCGGGCCCGGAGGTGCAAGGAGCTGAGGCGAAGACGCAGCGTCTCGTTCCCCTTCAGGGAACCAGGGTTACATACGTAACCCGAGACGTTCCCTTTCATGGGAACTTCGAGCTGCGTCAGAAAACGCTAGGGGAACGTTATACCAACGTCACCTCAGCGACGCCGGCCTACGGATGTGTCTCAGCTCACTGAGAGAGCACCCTCGTTCCCGGAGCGGAATCGAGATCCAATTGATAGAATCTCATAAAGGTGTGCGGTGAGGACCAGCCAGCCGCAGCACAAACATCAGCAAGGGAAACTCCTGAGAGAAACGCCTTGGAGGCCGCCACGCTCCCAGTAGAGTGGGCCCGGACCCTCAGGGGAGAAGCATGTCCGGCCGACTCATAAGCCAGACAGATAGCCTCAACTATCCATCGGCTTAGGGTTTGTTTGGAAGCTGGAGCCCCCTCAGGGGCCCCAAAACAAACGAACAGTTGGTTTGACTTACGCCAGGTAGCAGTCCTGAGAACGTAAGCGTCCAGTACTCGTACTGGACAGACCTTGTTCTTTCGCTCCTGCTCATGATCGTCAAAGGGGGGAGGACAGAAGGCCTGTAGCATGATAGACCGAGCCACGTTCGTGAGAACCTTAGGGACATAGCCTGGCCTCGGGTGAAGAAAAACCTTCGTCATCCCGGGCGCAAACTCGGGGCAAGATGGAACCACCGAGAGAGCTTGAAGATCCCCAACCCTCTTAAGCGAGGTGATAGCCAGCAAAAGAAGGGTCTTTAGGGAGAGGAGTTTAATAGGATGCTCCTCTAATGGTTCAAAGGGTGCCTGGGACAGGCCTTGGAGTACCAAAGACAAGTCCCAGGCAGGAACCCTGGTCTGTGCCACAGGTCTCAGCCTTAGAGTGCCACGAAGGAAACGAGAGACTAGGGGGTCCCTGCCCAAGGACACCCCACCCAGAGGTATGTGGCAAGCCGCTAAGGCAGTCACATAAACCTTCAAGGTAGAGGGGGACAACCCTGCCGCAAACTTTTCCTGCAGGAACTCCAGCACTTTGCCAACGGGACAGGTTACTGGGTTCAACTGCCTTACGCTACACCAAGCAGAGAAAAGTTCCACTTTAGAGCGTAGAGTTTCCTCGTGGAGGGAGCTCTGGACTGAAGGATGGTCTCTACAACCTCGGCTGTGAGACCAGTTTTGAAGAACTGGGTCCCCTCAGGGGCCAGACCTTCAGCTTCAGAAGTTCTGGGCGGGGGTGAAGAACACAACCCTCCGCCTGGGACAGAAAGGTCCCGGAATCTCCACAGCGTGAGACGGACCCCGTCCTGACGAACTTTGGCCAGAACTCCCGGGAGCAAAACAATCGGGGAAAACCGTACAAGTGTAGCCTCGGCCACGCGTGTACCATAGCATCCCGCCCAGGGGCGCTGGATGCGACAGAGAGTACCACAGAGGGCAATGGGAGTTCCTGACGGAGGTAACAGGTTCAACTGTGCCTGCCCGTATCTATCCCAGATCTGCTCCACCACCTCGGGGTGGAGCCACTATTCCCCGGGCCTCGGCCCCTGTCTCGACAGGATGTCTTGCTCATTGTGCGGAGCGATCCCTCAGGAACGCTCCCCAGCCCGTGAGGGATGCAACTGTCGACAGCGACAACGTCGGTCGAATGCTCCCAACACAGGGCCCTAAGACATGGAACCAGGTTTACTTCCACAGGGTCAAGGCGCGTAGGCATTGCCTCGTGACCTTGAATGTGCGAAGCGGGTTGCCCCTCGGGGAAAACCCTTTGGTCCTGAGCCACCACTGCAGGGGTGTCATGTGCAGTAGGCCGAGCGGATGACGCTGGACACTGCTGCCGTGAGCCCCAACACCCTCTGGAAGTGTTTGACAGTGAGTAGCTAGCCTAGTTTGATACTCTTGACGGCTGAACGAATGGAATGAATGCGCCCGGGAAGGAGCCGAGCAAACATTGCCTCCGAGTCCCAAATGACTCCCAAGAAAGTGGTTCTCCAAACAGGAGAAAGTACACTCTTCTTGGTGTTCAACCTTAACCCCAGCTCCTTCATGCGAGCGAGCACGACATCTCGATGACGTGCTGCTAACCGGGACGACTGGGCTAATACTAGCCAGTCGTCGACATAATTGACATGAATGCCCTGTGAACGCAACAGAGCAAGCGCAGCGTCCACAACCTTTGTGAACGTGCGGGGCAAGAGTAATAGGCCAACCGGAAGTAACCGATAATGGTACGCCTTCCCCCCCGAAGGCGAACCAAAGGAACTTCCTGCTGAGGAAGGATGGAGATTGAATTCTAGACGCAAGATTAGCGCAAATCTAGAATGGGCCGCAACCCTCCATCCTTCTTCGGAACTATGAAGTACCGGTCGTAGAAACCGGACTGTCTGTCTGTGAGGGGTACATACTTGATGGCCCCTTTCTCCAGCAGAGGTTTTACTTCTAGTTCCATGACCAGAGCCTGCTGGGGTGAGCCCCCGAACTGCATGGCGTACCCGCAGGTTACCGTGCGCAGGACCCATTGAGAGATGCCCGGCAGACGTGATCACGCGGCCTGGAACTCTACTAAGGTAACCAGTCTCTCGAGACTGGCCTCTGGTACGAGCAATGACACCACAGGGCCGGGGTTCCCGGACACCATACGGGTGAAATGCTCTAGGACCCTCCTCGGAGGGGGCAGTATTCCAGTGGCAGGCTCCCTCGGAAGCCGCACACGGGGAGAACTGCCTCGTTGCGGCTTGCCTTTGGCGTCAGCTTTCTCCCCACGAAAGATGATGTGACCAGCAACGGCTTTGTGGGGAGCGCCGGGTTTAAGAGAAGATGCCGATTGGAGCACGAGGTATCCCGCAAGAGCCTCGTCCACATTGGCATCCCTCCATAACCATAGGGTTGAGCCCCGACAAAGGTAGCATACGTCGCACTGCACGGTGTATGCACCCTGTCGGAGGCTGGCCTTTTCCCAAGATCTCGACACCTCGGTGTGGAGATTCGCTAGAAAGGCATTACCCAGCGCCGGTGAAGAGGATGGCGAATCACATCCTCATCCTCAGAACAGGATAGTGATAGCACCAAAGTCCCAGTGAGATCGGAAGAAACCGCGCCTGGAGCGCGTGCTCCCAAATCCCACCTGGAACTTGAATCATCACAGCTAAGCTGAGATACGGGCGCGCCCGTCTCGCTACCTTCTGTGAGATCCATTTGCGATACCCAGGATTGTAAACGCCGCTGAGCCTCAGCTGCAACAGGTCCAGAACCCTGAGAAACGCGAGCCTGGATAGTGTCCAGGCGAGAGCGGCTTCATCTGCAGTCTCGATGCCAACAAAATCCAACACCTCGGTGCTGGAAAAAGTTAATCCGACCGGGGCTAGAACCCCGGTCTCCCGCACTATTGACAAACACAGTATCCACTGTACCACAGCAACTGTAGTAAAACAATGATGGCACCAGGTTAATACAACGCCAACTCCTCAAAGCTGGATTGTAGTTATTCAGGTGGGAAGAAACCGCTCCCAGGCAGACGATTTGCGATCCTCAGGATTGTAAACGCCGCTGAGCCTCAGCTGCAACAGGTCCAGAACCCTGAGAAACGCGAGCCTGGATAGTGTCCGCAAACACCACCAGGCGAGAGCTGCCTTCATCTGCAGTCTAGATGCCAACACAATAATAAATCAAACAAATAAAACAAACAAAATAAAACAAAAAGTTGACCGGACCGGTGCTCGAACTCTGGTCTCCCACATCATCGACAAACACAGTATCCACTGTACCATAGCAGGTGTAGTAGAAAACTGATGCTGCAGATATATGCCGGTGAAGAGGGGGCGAGACCTCCTCAACTGGATCGATGCTAATCACCTCCTCATCCTCAGAGTAAGAAAGTGGTAGCACCGAAGTCCCAATAAGATCGGGAGCAACCGCGCCTGAGGCGCGTGCTCCCAAATCCTGCCTGGAACTAGGATCAACACAGCCAGGCTGCGAAACGGGCGCACCCGCCTCGCAACTTTCCGTGAGATCCATCTGCGATACCCAAGATTGAGAACACCGCCGAGCCTCAGCCGCAGCGGGTCCAGAACCGCAAATACCGCCAGACGAGAGCGGAGAGTACGCAATGAGAACCTCTCGCAGTTCTCACAGTCAGCGCCCTCAAGTGCCGACCGAGCGTGCTCCACTCCCAAACAGACAACGCACTGCCTGTGTGTATCCCTACCCGAAATAAAACGGGTGAAGGGAAAACACACGGGATAAATGCCTGTTCCGCCATAATACAAACGCACGTAATCCAGAAGAAAAATGGTTTGTAACTCGCAAGCACAAAACTCTCTGACACACGCACGCTGAAGACACTCAAAGCTGTCACTTCCGGGTTCCGGTGCGCTTTTATGCTCTGTTCATGACGTCACTGACCCGCGACTTGCATTCACACGCGTAATTCTCTCATTGGTTGTACACATCTTCACTTGACTGACGTCAAGGGTTTCCCCTAGCGTTTTCTGACGCAGCTCGAAGTTCCCATGAAAGGGAACTCCCTGTTTCATAGCAGTGGTCAAATCTCCCTGATTGATGCTTTCTTTATACATATGAAATAACAGCAGCTTCATAATCCACAAAAGTTAATATAGAATTCTAATTAAAGCCCATCAATAATGGGGGATTTACCTTTTTTCATCAATAGCAAATCTTTTTTTATTTCATCTAATGACAAATCAGTGAAGCAAATTTGACTCACGATCAATAATTTTAATATGGTGTTTAATTATATCAATGAATTTTTCATAATTGTCATTATTGATTTAGAGGTATGTTGAATTCTTTTTTTATTTAAAAACTCTTTTTCTGACATCTTATCTTCAGCTAGTGACACATTGTCTATTAGTAAATTCTGAATTAGATAGGTGTTTAATACGGTAGTTTTAATTTCCTTACTTCTTTAAATCGCAATATATCTAATTTTGTATTTAAAGAACTTTTTTTTACAATCTCTGTTTAATCCAGTAAATAATTATTTGATAAGCTTGATGATGCTATCATTATTTATTTTGTCTTTTAACATGGAAATATTAAGCTTCCAGTAGCTCTTCACTCTTGAATTTTCATTAATACAACTCAATTTTATTGCTACTAATTTATGATCTGTTAAGCGGCCGTGATGCGAGAAGTGTCTTTAACAGTTCAGAGGGGAAGATAAAATTGGAAAATCTAGATCTAAGAGACAAATTTCTATATGACCAAATCATATAGACCACATGCATCAGTGAGGGAGAGAAAAAAGGGAAAAAATATGATAATTATTCATCCTGCTATCAAATGTATCCAGAAGATCATCATTTTATTCATTAAAATCTCCTCTCAAAATAAAAGCAGAGTCATTATCTGTTTAACTTTTTAAGTTTGTCCACTGGATGAGAGAACATTACTCTATTAGATACACAAGAGTTGTGACGTTACACACAACAAGCTATACAGTTGCCGTGTTACAACAATAACATCTCCAGCACAAAGTTTCTAATACAGTTCATTTAAATTGATGTAATCACTTTATTTCACCACTTCACATATATTTCCCTGAAGATCAAAAACCTGCAACCACCTTCACCTTCATCCTTTACTTTCCTTCAGGGGAAAACAGTGTGTCATGAATTAGGAGGTGAATTCATTCATTCATTTGCTAAATCTGAATATATTTTCACGGCCACTGAAGGATTTAGTGATTTGTACTATCGATGCCTGTAATCAGTCGTGTGTTTGGTTCCTTGTGTAGAATTTTATTTATACCACTTTTTTTAAATGTATGTAAACGTCTCAGGTTACTTACGTAACCCTAGTTCCCTTAGAGGGAACGAGACACTGCGTCGAAACGCATATGGGAACGCCTTAGCGTGATTGTCTCTTGAAGCGCAATTGAAACCAGGTGTGCGAGTGCACGTCGCCGAGGGTGACGTCATGAGCCAGGAGCATATCAGCACGCAGCAAACTAGCAGCCGCAGCTTGACTAGTGTCTGAAACAGCCGGCGTGCGATGGAGCTGAGGCTACGAGACACAGTGTCTCGTTCCCTCTAAGGCAGTGGTTCCCAAAGTGGGGTGCGCGCACCCCTAGTGGTGCGCAGACTGACCACCGGGGGTGCGCCAGAGAATGTTTGTAATGGCGGGGAAAAAGATTGTCTCTTTATTATTTTTACGTATTTAACTGAGGTAAACTTCACATGCGAAAGTTTTATTAAGAAATAAAATTTCACATTACAAGCTATAAATTACTCATGATTTAATTTCATTTTACAAGCACGTCTCTGTCACAATAGCCCCGCCCTGTTCATATTAGGCGCTAACTGATAATTCGTTCATTTATTTTTTTCACTTACTACATTCATCAAAATGGACACATGGTTAAAAACGGGCACTTTAAAGAACTCAAGGGACAGGAATGAGCCATCTACATCGGCCTCTTGTGTGGAGATGTGCACCGACCACGGCGCTGAATATATTGAAAAACCCGATCAAACAGACTCAGATGATAATGAACGGAGTGAAGAGGCGGGAACAGAGAAACCTAACAGAGATGTATTGGTCAAGAGAAATAGGCCTGCATGCCAGAGGGACAAAATGTCAAGTAAGAAACGCAAATACAGTGACAGTTACATTGCTTTCGGGTTTACATGGATTGGTGATGCAGAAAGTCCAAACCCGCAATGTGTAGTCTGTGGTGAAGTTTTAGATAATCTGTGTGCAAACATGCAGGCCCATCCATCTCACTAAAAAAGGTAGTAAGGTAGTAATCTTTTTCTAATTTTTTAATAATCTAATTAATTTTAATTAGATTTAATAAAATTATTTTTTTTTCTAATCTAATTTTTTTATGTTTTCTAATCTACAGTGAATATTTGTATTTAGTTATTGCAATTAAAAATGTGAAGTTTAACCAGAGTATTTGTATTTAGTTGTTGCAATTAAAAATGTGAAGTTTAACCAGAGTAAAGTGTTGGGGGGTGCTTGACAGGTGTCAAACACTAGAAAGGGGTGCATGCTGCAAAAAGTTTGGGAACCACTGCTCTAAGGGAACTAGGGTTACGTAAGTAACCTGAGACGTTCCCTGTCGAGGGAACTCAACACTGCGTCAAAACGCATATGGGAACGAGAATACCCACGCCGCCTCTGCGAACGGAGTACGCCAAGCTAACGTAGCTCACTACGAAAGGGCTAAGGTTCCCAAAGCGGGGTTAAGGTCTAACTGGTAGAACCTAATAAAGGTATGCGGTGAGGACCAGCCAGCCGCATCACAGATATCGGCAAGGGAAGCCCCTGCGCAAAAATCTTTAGAGGTAGCCATGCTCCGAGTAGAGTGGGCGCGGACATGCAGTGGACACTGCTGACCCGCCGCATCATAGGCCAGTGAGATAGCCTCGACTATCCACCTGCTTAGAGTAGGTTTAGATGCTGGAGCTCCCTTGGGAGCCTGAAGCATTCAAAAATTTGGTCCGACCTACGCCATGAAACCGCTCTGTGGACGTAGGCGTCCAGTGATCGCACTGGACAGAACTTGCTCTTGGACTCCTGGTCACGATCATCGTAGGGGGGAGGACATAAGGCCTGTGACGAGCTGGGCTCGACAGGACCTTCGGAACATACCCTGGTCTGGGAGAAAGGCTTTCGCCAGACCAGGAGCAAACTCCAAACAGGAGGGGGCCACTGACAGGGCTTGAAGGTCACCAACCCTCTTAAAGGAAGAGATGGCCAAGAGGAACACCGTCTTAAGAGTAAGGAACTTGTCCGAGATGTCCTTGAGTGGCTCAAAGGGTTCCTGGGACAAGGCTTGGAGAACCAAGGATAAGTCCCAGGGTGGAACCCGTGAGCGTACCACAGGCCTCAGCCGTAAGGTGCCACGGAGGAAACGAGCTACTAGGGGGTCCCAACCCAAAGGGGTACCCTCCAGGGGTACGTGGTAAGCCGCAATGGCAGCCACTTACACCTTAAGTGTGGAGGGGGACAGCCCGGCAGTGAATTTGTCTTGTAGGAACTCCAGGACGATACCGACATGGCAGGTCACAGGGTCTACATGCTTGCTGCTGCACCAGGAAGTGAAGATAGACCACTTCTGAGCGTAGAGTTTCCTCGTGGACGGGGCTCTAGAGTGGAGAATGGTCTCAACTACCTCAGTCGAGAGACCTGAGTCTATGAGTCGGGCCCCCTCAGAGGCCAGACCCACAGATTCCATAGTTCTGGGCGAGGATGAAGGATCCTGCCCTGAGCCTGAGACAGAAGGTCCACTCTGACGGGAATCCTCCAAGGAGCGCCGCCTAATAGGGACACTAAGTCCGAAAACCACACCCTGCCCGGCCACCGCGGGGCGACTAAGGTGAGACGGACCCTGTCCTGGCGAACTTTCTCTAGAATCCCTGGGAGCAGAGCTACTGGGGGAAATGCGTACAGGGGTAGCCTCGGCCACTCCTGTTGCATTGGGTCCGGCCCTAGAGGGGCTGGGGGAAAGAGGGAGTACCACAGAGGGCAGTGAGTCGCCTCGTGGGACGCAAAGAGGTCCACTTGAGCCCGACCGAATCTCTCCCAAATCTGTTCCACCACCTTGGTGTGGAGCATCCATTCCCCGGGCCTCGGCCCCTGCTTCGACAGGAAGTCTGCTCCCGTGTTCTGGGATCCCGGAATATAAACTGCCCGAAGGGAGCAAAGTTTGTTCCGAGCCCAGAGGAGGATCCGTGCAGCCAGCTTGCAAAGCCGGAGAGAGCGGAGACCCCCATGATGGTTTATATAGGAAACCACCGCCATGTTGTCGGACTGGACTCACACATGGTGGTCCCAAAGGTCTGAGAGAAAGGCCTGAAGTGCCTTCCAAACTGCTAACATCTCTAATGCATTGATGTGCAGGGAGAGGCAGACCTCGTCCCAAAGACCTTGAGCTGAGCGGTCTCTCAAGACCGCCCCCCAACCCGAGCGGGAGGCGTCTGTCGACAGCATCACGCGGTGACAGATTGGTCCCAGTACGGGTCCTTGGGCAAGAAACCAGGGCCTCTTCCACTGATTCAAGGCTCGCAGGCAGCGCCTTGAGACCTTGATCAGGCGGGAAGGATTTCCCCTCGGGGAAAACCCCCTGGTCTTGAGCCACCACTGCAGACGTCTCATGTGGAGCAGACCTAGCGGTATCACGCAAGAGGCTGCCGCCATGAGACCCAGAAGCCTCTGGAAGTGTCTGACAGTGACCAGCTGGCCTAGCTTTATGTCGTTGATTGAAGATAGGATTGAGGTAATGCGCACGGGGGAGAGCCGCGCTGACATTGACACAGAATCCCACACAACGCCTAGGAAAGTAGTGCTCTGCCTCGGCCAGAGTACACTCTTTTGGGCATTTAGTCTCAGCCCGAGCTCCTTCATGTGTGCGAGAACAACATCTCGATGATGAACCGCTAATTCTCGAGACAGGGCCAGAATGAGCCAGTCGTCGATGTAATTCAGGATCCGGATCCCTCGGGATCGGAGCGGAGCTATAGCTGCATCCACGCATTTGGTGAAAGTGCGTGGAGACAGAGCTAGGCCAAACAGAAGAACCCGATACTGATAAGCCCTCCCCCCGAAGGCGAATCTGAGGAACTTCCGATGCTGGGGAAGGATGGACACGTGGAAATACGCATCCTTGAGATCTATCGAGACAAACCAGTCCTCGAACCTGATTTGTCCTACGATCTGTTTCAGAGTTAACATTCTGAATTTCAGTCACCTGATGGAATCGTTCAGAGTGCGAAGATCTAAAATAGGGCGTAAGCCTCCATCTTTTTTGGGAACTATGAAGTACCGGCTGTAGAAACCCGATTCTCTGGCTGAGAGAGGTACATACTCTATGGCCTCCTTCCTCAGCAGTGAGTCGACTTCTCGTTCCATGACCAGAGCCTGCTCGGGGTTCACCAGTGTTGGCAATACACCCGCAAAGCCAGGTGGACGAACCCGGAACTGAATAGCGTATCCTTCTGATACGGTACGCAAGACCCACCGAGAGATACCTGGGAGGCACTGCCACGCCGCCAGGAAATCTACTAGGGGTATCAGCCTCTCGAGGCCGACCTCTGGACATAAATATTTTGCCACCCCGGGGCCCCGGCCGAAACCAGAGAGCCGCCGGGGCGGATGCTCTAGGACCCTCCTCGGAGGGGGCAACCTGCCCAGCGCGGCCCGAAAGGAGCGCGACTGGACGAGACTGCCTGCGCTGAGCACGGCCCGAGTCCCTCGAGACCACGAGCCATCCACCTCGCATGTGCACCGGTCCAGCACTCGAGGAGGACCCGTGCAGCGAGGCCGACCATGGGCGTCAGGGCCTCTTGCTCTTGGCCTTCTTGGCCTGGAGGACAGTCCTCAGATCTGTCCTCCTGCCAGAAGGCTGCGGCTGAGGGCGGCGACCTGCGCCACTGCCCAACTGGGGAGGTTGGTGTGAGGCCACGCTCTGCCGCTGAGCAGCGCGGTGGGAGGAGCTGCTGCTGGGCTGCGGCTGGCTCGCAGGCCCAGCGGAACGAGGGCAGCGGGGGAGGAGCTTCCTGAACGCTACCTCTTGTTTGGCAGCCTCCTGGAATCTCTCGACAGCCATTTTGACGGCATCGCCGAAGAGACCGGGAGGCGCGTCAATCAGGATGTTTTTATCCTTCTCTCTGAGGGTTATGAGGTTAAGCCACAGATGCCTTTCTGTGGCCACCAGGGCTGCCATAGAGCGGCCGATTTAACTGGCCGCTTCTCTGGCAGCCCGCAGAGAGAGGTCGGTGGCCCTGCGCAGCTCGGCTACTACCTCAGGGCCAATTCCTCTGCCCTCGTTGAGGTCCGAGAGCAGCTCCTCCTGGTAGGCTTGCAGCAGAGAGGAGGTGTGTAAACACACTGCAGCCTGACCAGCCGCGGAGTATGCTCTGCCCACCATTGTGGATGTAACCCGGAGGGGTTTGGTGGGTAGCGTCGGGGTTTTTAGGGGCGGCGATGAGTGGGGGGCGGAGTAGTTAGCCAGCACCTCCTCCACCTTAGGCATCGCCCCGTATCCGCGCTCTTTGGCTCCCACCAGGGTAGCATAGTTAGCGGAAACGCTGCTATGAACCCTGTGGGAGGCGGGCCGCTTCCATGACCTCGACACCTCGGTGTGGAGGTCTGGGAAAAATGGCAAACCCCGGCGCTGAGGCTGTACCCGGGCGGCCAGGTAACGCTCGTCCAGCCGACTCTTAGGATGAGCATCCCTGGGCTCAGCCGGTCACTCGAGGCCAAGCCTTGCCGTTGCCCGAGTAACCACCTCGAGCAGCTCCTCGAATGCAGGTGAAGCCGATGGCGGCTCGGCCTCCTCCACATCTACACTGACCACATCCACCTCCAGCTCCTCAGAACTGGAGAGGTTGAGCAGTGCACCCAGGTCGGAAGAAATCACCGCATGGTGCGCTTCCGAGTCCTGAGTGAGAGCAGACTCAGCAGGTAAAGGAGGAGAAAAAGGCATCGCCCGTCTCCATCCCCGCTGCTAAGTCTAGCTGCGATCCCCACGAGTGCAGCCGCCGCTGAGCCTCAGCTACAGCGGGACCGGTCCCACGAGGACCGCGTGCTTGAGCTGCCTCCTCAAAGACAGCCAAGCGTGAGCGGAGAGTGCGCAGCGGCAGCTGCAAACACTCTGCACACTCAGAGCCCTCGAGCGCTGAGCGTGCATGTTCCTCGCCCAAACAATAAACACAGAGAGCGTGTGTATCCTTACCCGTGATAAAACGCGGGCAAGGAGGGACACAACGCTTGAAGGACTGTGTATCCGCCATTTGAAATAAAGGTAAGTGGAAATCAATCAACTTACAGCCAGCAGAGTAACTCAAACACACGTTAGCTTCGAGCGCTGTTGAAGACACTAAAGCTGCGGCTGCTAGTGTGCTGCGTGCTGATATGCTCCTGGCTCATGACATCACCCTCGGCGACGTGCACTCGCACACCTGGTTTCAATTGCGCTTCAAGAGACAATCACGCTAAGGCGTTCCCATACGCGTTTCGACGCAGTGTTGAGTTCCCTTGACAGGGAACTTGAATTTGTTAATATTGGTTTATATTCACATGTATTTTAACTTTCCTTTATGTCTACATATATTTATACATTTCTTCATCTGTATGTTATTGAGAGTGTGTGTTTTATCTCAGACACAGCAGAGAAAATGTTCATGGCAAAGAATGATCAGAAACTTGATCAGAAACTTCACCCTCTTTCAACACTTACCAGAAAGAGACTGACTTGTTATTTCTCTTTTCTGTCACTGACTTTAATTTCACGACAAAAGCAATAAAAAATCAGCAACCAACGAAGAAACAAGAGGGAAAACTTTCAGGAAGGATTTGAAATGTTTGTTTTTGAACTGAGAGCAGATTTTTGTGACACTTGTGGTTAATCATTTCTGAAACCTTGATTCAGAATGTAAAGGTAAACGTCTCAGGTTACGTATGTAACCATAGTTCCCTGAAGAGGGAACGAGACGCTGCGTCGAACGCTTGGGGAATCCTTGGATGATGTCCGCGCGAAGCACAATATGTAAACTTCCGGCGCGCGCGCGCGCGTGTGCGTGAGTGACAGACGCAGATCGGTGACGTCACGAACCAGTTGATAAAAGAGCGCCGGAACCCGGAAGCGGCAGCTTAGAGTTTGTCTGAAGCAAGCCCGGAAGGCGCGAGGAGCTGAGGCCAAAGACGCAGCGTCTCGTTCCCTCTTCAGGGAACTATGGTTACATACGTAACCTGAGACGTTCCCTTTCAAGGGAACTCGCGCTGCGTCGAACGCTTGGGGAACGATATACCAACGCCACCTCAGTGACGAAGGCCGACGAGTGTCTCGTAGCTCACTACGAGAGGACCCGTGTTCCCGGAGCGGAGTTGAGGTCAAGCTGGTAAAACCTCAGAAAAGTATGCGGGGAAGACCACCCCGCCGCATCACAAACATCAGATAACGACACACCAGATATAAGGCCCTTAGAGGCAGCCACGCTCCTAGTAGAGTGGGCCCGGACCCTCAGAGGCGAGGAGGATCCGGCCGACTCGTAAGCCAGGGTGATAGCCTCAACTATCCACCTGCTTAAAGTAGATTTGGATGCAGGGGCCCCCTTGGGGGTCCCAAAGCAAACAAACAACTGGTCAGACTTACGCCAAGGGGCAGACCTATGGACATAAGTGTCCAGTGCTCGCACTGGACAGACCTTGTTTTTAAATTCCTGGTCCTGGTCACCGAAGGGGGGAGGGCAGAAGGCCTGCAGTACTATAGACCTGGCCACATGAGTGGGCACTTTGGGCACATAGCCTGGCCTGGGATGGAGGAAGGCTTTCACCATCCCAGGCGCAAACTCAAGGCAAGAGGGAGCTACAGAAAGCGCCTGTAGATCCCCAATTCTCTTTAGCGATGTTATAGCTAACAAGAATAAGGTTTTTAAAGTGAGGAACTTTAGTGGAACCTCATCCAACGGTTCAAAGGGTGCCTGGGACAACCCCTGGAGTACCAGGGATAAGTCCCAGGCAGGAACCTTGGTCTGGACTGCAGGCCTCAGCCTAATGGTACCACGGAGGAAGCGTGTGACGAAGGGGTCCCGGCCAATGGACACGCCACCCAGAGGTACGTGGTAAGCCGCAATGGCAGCCACGTAAACCTTCAGGGTGGACGGGGACAACCCTGCAGCGAATCTATCTTGCAGGAACTCTAGCACTTTGCCAATGTGACAGGTAACTGGGTTCACCTGCTTCTCGCTACACCAAGAAGTGAAAAGTCTCCACTTCAGGGCGTACAGCTTCCTCGTGGAGGGAGCTCTGGAGTGGAGGATGGTCTCAACAACCTCGGTCGAGAGACCAGAATCTATGAGCTGGGCCCCCTCAGAGGCCAAGCCCACAGTTTCCAAAGTTCTGGGCAGGGGTGAAGAATCGAGCCCGCTGCCTGAGACAGGAGGTCCACTCGAACTGGGATCTCCCAGGGGACCCCGTCCAGCAGGGAAACAAGATCCGCAAACCACACTCTGCCTGGCCAACGTGGAGCAACCAGTGTGAGACGGACCTTGTCCCGGCGAACTCTCTCCAGAACTCCCGGGAGCAGAGCAATCGGGGGAAAAGCGTACAGACATAGCCTCGGCCATGTCTGGACCATGGCATCCAGCCCGAGCGGGGCTGGATGCAGGAGTGAATACCACAGAGGGCAATGCGTTGATTCCTCGGACGCGAACAGATCTACTTGTGCCCGGCCGAATCTGAACCAAATCTGCTCCACCACCTCTGGGTGGAGCCTCCATTCCCCGGGCCTCGGCCCCTGTCTCGACAGGAAGTCTGCTCCCACATTCTGAAAAAGGCAGGTCCCGGCGAGGAGGAGGGACCCGCGCTGGCAGAAATCGTTCATCCAACTTGCTTCTCTTTGGACGAACGACAGTGATTTCCGCTGGCCACTCAATACTTAACGTGGCCACAGCGCGAGTCACCACCTTGAGCAATTCCTCATAAGCTGGGGAGGTTGGCGAATCCTCACTCTCCGCGTCGACACTAGCAACGTCTAACTCCTCGGAGCTAGACAATTGCAGTGCCGGTGCTTCAGCTTGGTCGGAAGTAACCGCCCTCGAGCGTGCTTCCGAAACCATGCATGAAGCACTGGATCCACCGGGTAAGGGCTGAGATAGGGGAGTGCCCGTCTCAGACCCCGCCGTCAGGTCCATTTGTGAACCCCATGACCTAGATCGCCGCAGAGCCTCAGCTGCTGCGGGACCCGAGCCCTGGGGAACGCGAGCCTGGCCGGACTCAGAATCAAAAACCGCCAGGCGTGAGCGGAGCACCCGCAGCTCACGAGCGCTGACCTAGCATGCTCCGCTCCCAGACACATTACACATAACAAGTGCTCATCTCCCCCCGAGAGGAAACGAGGGCAAGGAGATGCGCACTGTTTAAATGCCTGGTTCGCCATAAACATAGATATTGTATATAAATATATATGGGAGATCCCTGATTTTTAAACTAGATCTGGGTTTTTCTCTCAAAATAACGAGCACACTCAACACACTCTCACACTGTGCTTGCGAAGACAAACAAAGCTGCCGCTTCCGGGTTCCGGCGCTCTTTTATCAACTGGTTCGTGACGTCACCGATCTGCGTCTGTCACTCACGCACGCGCCGGAAGTTTACATATTGTGCTTCGCGCGGACATCATCCAAGGATTCCCCAAGCGTTCGACTCAGCGCGAGTTCCCTTGAAAGGGAACATTAGATTTCTGGAGTTCAAACAGAGAAAATGGCTTCACTGTCTGAAAATGATTTTTCTTGTCCTGTGTGTCATGGAATCTTCAAGGATCCTGTTATTTTATCATGTTCTCACAGTTTCTGTAAAGAGTGTCTTCATCAGTTCTGGAGAACCAAGAAAACTCAGGAGTGTCCTGTTTGCAGAAGAAGATCCTCAAGAGATCATCCTCCAATTAATCTTGCATTAAAGAACTTGTGTGAGTTGTTCCTGAAGGAGAGAAATGAGAGACGTTCATCAGGATCTGAGGAGATCTGCAGTTTACACAGAAAGACACTTGAACTCTTCTGTCTGGAGGACAAACAGCCTGTGTGTTTAGTGTGCATTAACTCGCATAAACACGACAATCATAAATTCAGACCCATCGGTAAAGTGGTTCCATCATATAAGGTAAGATTTACGTATGAGGAAAAACACTTAAAGGGATTGTTCAGCCAAAAATCTAAATTCTGTCATTAATTATTCTTCTCACTCAAAACCTTTTTGTCCCTGTCCTTTTTTACAACTACCACTTTGACGGTTCATGAAGAGATAGTAAAACTAATCCACACGAATTGAGTGGTTTAGTCCAAAATGACTGAAGAGACTTAATCACTTTATATGATGAACAGGATTTAATTGTGGTTTTTATTCACACATTTCTAACATAAGAATGAACCATATTCGTTCCTGTTGAAGCTCAAACGTTCTGCGTAACTGAATTACGGATTGAACCTCATTATCAAGTGAACATGTTTGAGCTTCTGTTTGCCACAGCTGCTGTGTGAGATGATGAAAGTTCATGTGAATAAAAGAGTAAATTCAATTTGTTTATCATAAGAATTCACTGATAGCACATATACGTCTGTTAAGCATCTGGAAAGCATCTGCTGTGTAAACATCTAAACATGTGAGAAATGTCTTTAAAATGTCAGTTTTACATACAACCTAAATCATAAACACCTTAAAGACATTTTTTAAATGTGTATTTAATGGCTGACAGGAAATATCCTAGAAAGTACTGCAGATGAGTGGTAGTTGTGTAGCTGTAAATAGAGTAACAGAAATTTCTCAATTGTTTGTCAAAAATATATTAATTTACTATATATATATTTCATTCATCACAAAAATGAATGAAAGTCTTACGGGAAAAACTTAAGGTATAAGTAATTCAATTTTTAGAATGAGAGACAACATAATTTTCATTTTTCACTCATGCATTACATATATGAATATATTACATAAACTTCTAGTGTCTTATAGATTTTCTCCTTAAATTCTAGGAAAAGCTTGATACAACACTGAAGTCCTTACAAGAGAAACTCAAACACAATAAAAACATTAAAGGAGAGTTTGAGAAAACAGTTCAACACATCAAGGTGAGGATTGATTCTTTTGACATTTTCAAAATTATATATAAATTATTATATTTACAAAATTGAACAGAACAGCTGAACTAATTTGTGTGACATAATTATTAGTTGTTTTACTGACTGGAAACAAACACACAAACACACACATACACACGCGCACACACACACACACACGCACACACACACACACACACACACACACAAACAAACACAAACACATACACATACACTTACACACTCACACCAGGGTTCATAGCACATCAGTTCAAAAACATTCCATGACTTTTCAATGTCATAGTTATAATTCTCAACAAAATTTTAATGAATTTTGGTACTTGATTTTGTACAGTCAAAAAATATGGTACACGTACATGTATCAAAACCAGAAGAAACGCATTTAAAAACAAAAGCAGTCTACAGCAATGGGCAAAACAGTCTGCCAAGTCCCATAAAAATGTGTATGGAATTACACTGCAATACAATTAAGTGGCAAAAACCAGAACAGGAACAAACACATTCAAAACACCAGACTGATAGTCCCTTGAAAAATAGCATACACTACAATATAAATAATTAGTAACACATTTAAAACAGTCTGAAGTCTCATCCATAGATTTCAATAGGTTTTGAAAACCAGGGGTCATTTAACCCTTGTTGACAATTTTCAAGAGGTCATAATCAGATTGTCCTATCTTTTATTCAATGTTTAAATAAAGTTTAAAGTTTTAACTTTAGTACTTATAAAATAGCTTTAACTTCATTTTAGTTTAGTTTCAAGTGTCAAATAATTACTTTATATTTAAAATACAATTGACACAATATTTATCTTTGTTCTTGCCAAATTTGACCATTTTTACTAAATTCTCCTGCATCAAAATGATCCCACGCTGCATATCTGGTGGGGTCAAAAGTGAAAAAAAAAAATCGAATGTGCTTGCATCAAAATGCACATTCCCATTTGGGAACTCCTCCCCTTCACGTAATTTCTGAAACCTTATAGGATTAACGGCAGTTGACAACTGGCCAATTGTCGCGCGATGTGGCTCTGGCTGTCAGGCAGTATAAATAGCATAAAGCACGGCAATTGCATCAGAATCATGACTGAACACGAACACGGCGGACATTGCAGAGTCTCGTTCCCCTCTCTCAGGGAACCGAGGTTACGATAGTAACCGGAGTAACACAAAATGTTTAATCCCGCCGTGAGAAAGACACAGATCAGCCTGAACACAGGGAATCAAACACCAATCACAGCGAAGAGGCACACAGCTCAACCAATGGCAACGCAGCCACGTGTGCTCACTACTGATAGGTGCAGCTAAACCAATGAAATCAGTCGCTGAAACCTACCAAAATTTGCATATCAGAAGCCTGAAAAATAGCAGGCTGTGCTATTACAGGGCAGACACGACTATCCAGAGAGCATTTAAGCAAAACTAATGTGAGAGCATAGCATCAACGGCAAAGTGGCGACAGTGAGCACATAAGCACAAACTACTGTACAGAAACCCCAGCGTCAACAGCAAAAGCGGTAACAATCAATCAATCAATCAATCAATCAATCAATCAACAATCAATGCAAACATTAGGCATAAATATATATATATAAATAAAATAAAATATAAAATAAACAACGTCGCGGCCGAACTAATGAGAGCAGAAACAGTTGTGTCAGGATTCTGTCATGTCAGTTTCGGTTCCTAGTGTTTTGGTCGACAGAACCCTCATACTGCTCCCTCGTTGTGTCTTTGTGAGAGTGCGTGACGTCTTTTGCACACTCTTGTGTCCACGTGCCTTCGTGTCTTTTGTGTCGCGCGCAGTTATTTGTTTACTAACTGCACGCCGTCTCATCAGTTCTTGTGAACACGTGGTGATGCGCGTCTGCATTCACTGCGTGTTCGTGTCTTGTTAGCATCAGCTCCGCCCTCCTTGTTCTTGTAATTATTCCCGGCTGTTTCTGATCACCACCCTTCCTCTTGTGCCATATATAAGCCCTTCGTATTTGCTGTCTGTTGTCGTGTCGTTGTACTTACCTGTTCCCTGGAGGTCTTACATGACTGTTCCTATATTGGTTTGTACCCGTGCTTCCTGTCTCCCTGTGTTATGTGTTCAGTTTTCGATTTTAGTTATGTTTTCCCCCTTCGTGGGCGTTTTTCTTTTGTATTTGTATTTTCTTTTGTGTTTGTATTTATTTGTGTTACAATAAATGTTCCTTTTCCCTGTATCCGTGAGTCCTCCTTACTCAAACGTGACAAGTTGCATCTTTTAGATGATTGAAGATGTGATTTGATTTCAGTCTCAAGCTGAACACACAGAGCGTCAGATTAAACTGCAGTTTGAGAAGCTTCATCAGTTTCTCAGAGATGAAGAAGAAGCTACAATCACTGCACTGAGGGAGGAAGAGGAGCAGAAGAAGCAGATGATGAAGGAGAAGCTGGAGGAGATGAACAGACACATTTCAGCTCTTTCACACACAATCAAAGACATGGAGGAGATGATGAAAGCCAGTGACGTCTGCTTTCTGAAGGTCTGATTTCACATCATTGGTTGATCATTGGTTCATTGATTGAGTTCTTGATGATAAATGGTGTGTTTGTTCTGCAGGAGTTTCCAGTCTCAATGGAAAGGTGAGTGATCTGCTGGTGTCTCTGGTCTCTCTGGTTCTGATCCAAAGCCACTGCAGTTCTGACTCCTGAATGTTCTTCCAGAGTCCAGATCTCACAGCCGGATCCACAGATGGCTTCTGGATCTTTGATTCATGTGCCGCGTTACTTGGGGAACCTGACGTTCAGAGTCTGGAAGAAGATGCAGAACATCGTCCAAAACTGTGAGTCTGGAGAAGATCTGTGCTCTTACACACACTGGAAATCACACATGAGTGTTTCATGACACAAAAGCACTAAATTACTTCAGTTTATAGAAAGAGATGATCATACTCTGGTATATAATTCATATTAACTATTTTTAAACTCAACAGTGTAAAAGTTAACACATTCTTGAATCTTTATTTATGATTCTTCAGACTGAAACACTAAATTTCAAATATAATATTGTGAATTCAAGGAGCTTCAATGTTTATTTCAGGATCAAAGAGTTTCTGTCATGATGGTGTTACTAGAGGAATTACTGAAAGTCCCTCAAGTTCATGAAGTAAATCAATAATTTCAGAATCTCCTCAAAGACAAAACACTGAAAAGATGAACTTTAATATGTTTTTTAAAGATTGTTCTAAATACAAAACTTAAGAATGAATTATTTTTTAAAGAATTATCTTTGAAATTATATCTTTATATTGTAGGGGATTTACAGTTAAAGACCCAGAGACCAGATAAGTTGAATGAAGACCAGGAGTCAGGAGTGTAGTCAATTGATGAAAGTTTAGTAAAGAATAGGTTGTAGTTTCATCATGCAGAAGCTTCAAGTCTCACAAGGAGTTCGTAGGCCGCTCTGTTTACAATTTCATTGTTACATCAATTATACCTTTCTCTAAGGTCACATTACGTCATTACTTAAAAATACTTAAACGATTCTGATTGGCTAAGAAAGTAGGCAGAAATTATTAATCTTTCACACATAGACATAACATCAATAGCACATCTCCATCCATCAAACTGCTGATATTTACACCGGATTTAGGCATGAAATGACCTCCCCGATCATCACGAGGCGCCTGTAAGTCTCCATCAAAATCTACGTCCTGCACCTGTCTGTGGACCTGCACGGAAAGATTAACACACACACACACACACAAATATACAGTCTCTCCAAGGTTGTAGTTGGTGCTGGCAAACCTATCAACCGGAGACGTCCAAAATCATTCTGATAACATGTTCTCCTTCTAAGAAAAACACAGACATTATCCATCCTACATAAACTAACACTTCTAAATTGAAGGACCGTCACGTATTCCATGGGTCGTGATGACCTCTGGGACCCTAGCATAGGCAAATACAATATGGACATCAGAAGAATATTAGAGCAATTACACAATTATTTGGTTGTTTATAAATTAAAATCATTTAGAATAATTTAATAATAAAAATAAGTATTCAAGATATTGGTTATTGATTTAATACTGAGGTCATAGTCATTCAAGTCAATCATTCTAAGATAAATAAGAGAGGGAAAAGAAAAAGAAAAGAATATATAATGTAAATAGAAGAGACAAGGGATTTTGATTATCTGTCTTCAATATTATAGAATAAATTGTTAGATTTACCACTTATTGATGTATTTGTTTCATTAAAAAGCTGGACTTTTGATTAGACAATACAATCAGACAACTTCAAAACTTCTCATCAAATTCCATAAGAAAATATTTCTAAAGATATTCTCATGGAGATATTTGATAACTTTTCAATAATTATTTAAGAATTGCACTTAAATTTACTGAAATTTTCTGTACAAACGTTTTTATTATTATTATTAATTTTGAATCCATTTCGAAAGGGTTTCTAGAAGAAGTGCTTATTCATGTTTATTGATTTTCCTTCTTAAAATATTAACATAATTATTAATAAAGTTACAAACATCAGACAGGAACTGTTTTAGTAAGGGATAATCCATGGCTAGCTGAGCATTAAACAATTTTAAGCAAAACATAAAAAGCAAAACTGATTCATACAGTGCAATGTTTCATACTTGATATGAATCTGTGTTTTAAACGGATCATATGAATCAGTCATTCAGGCAGGATTGAGCTGAACTGCTGGATTTACACAGACTTACGCAGAACAAAACAAGCAGCAAGAAATCAACCAATATGTGTATATTTTGCCAATATCACATATCCTTAATATGTGCTTGCATTAGATTGTTTATTATTGAGTCTTGAGAATAAAAACAAAAAACATATAACAAGAAATACATGCAGGAAATATTTAAAGGCAGAATCTGCTTATTGAAATAAATCTCCTTCAGTTCAGAATAAACATTACAATATTTCTTTCTGGTAAACTTTATCATTGTTGATCAGCAGCAAGTTTAATTAAATATTGAATTCAATAGTTGAACAAATCCAGTTTTCATTCTAACACAATAATTGTGTTCTTGCCATAATCACAGTAAAACATGGAGATTACGAGAGAAAAAGTGAACAAATAGAGAGAAGGGAAAAAAAAGGAAAAAAAGAGAACAAACGTCAGTAGAGCGATTATCTCTCCTGTTACAACCCCTGGCTCAAGAGACGCAACAAAAACAAGGGACACACGCAAAACGAGTATTGAAGCTCAAAATAGATGTATATTACTAAATTAAGATAACATTAAATAATTGAAAACAGATAATTAAAGATGATAACAGTATTTCTGAAACATCAGTAATGTCAACATGTAAAGCAAGGTGCATGGTTGAAAGTGTAATATAATGTTGAGATGAAGGTGGAACGCAATCAAACAAAACAAAACCAAGTCCAAACAAACAAAGGGCCGAATACGCAGTCTTCCAGACTCCCTCAGTCTCCTCCACTTCCAATTCCTCAGTCTCTCTCAAAGAGCACAGGAAGTACTGGACACAGGTGTTAACGACCTGCCGCTAATTGATGGAAACCCACAAGCAGTAACCAAGGCCGACTGCAAAGGCCGTCACACACACACACTCAAACACACACGGACTCAAACACACTCTCGCTCAAGCACACAAACTCTCACACACACTCGCTAACTCACTCAAACACTCTCACATACACACATGCAATCGCTTAAACACTCACACACACGCGGGTCAGTTGATTAGTTTCAACGTAGTAATCATCAAAAGTCACCTTTATTTATATAGCGCTTTTTACAATGTAGATTGTTTCAAAGCAGCTTTACAGTGGTCACAGAAAGAAAACAACATGAACAAAGTTTGTTTGGCTGAACAGCAGCTCCAAAAGAGCAGGCGAATCAATACAATTGATGAACTTTAAGTGTTAAGTTTCCCCAACTGAGCAAGCCATAGGCGACAGCGGCAAGGAACCAAAACTCCGGCAGGTGACGTAATGAATGAAGAACAGAATGGAGAAAAAACCTTGGGAGAAACCAGGCTCAGTCGGGGGACCAGTTCTCCTCTGGCCAAAGCCAAACAGTACATGATTATTATATTGACAACAATTCAAGTCCAATATGAAGTCCAATTTGGTCCGGTTAGAGATGGGTTCATGATCGTCACAGGGGAGGGTCCAGTAGAGTCACGGTCTCCGCAGACACCCCAGGGCAGTGCTGTGCTCGTGTCCAGGTCCTTCATCTGATCTGGATACGGCCCAGATCCGGCTGACCACGGTAACCTCGGAATAAACAGAGACCAATATCATCGTAGATGCCATTCTTCTTCTGATATATCGAGTACATCAGGTGTTATGGGAATGTTCCCGGTTCCGGCTGACCTAAATTATGCAGCCTAACAATCATTTTACATGATTTGGATTAAAAATGTATGTATAATGTGTTATGTGTATGCCAGGTTGAAGAGATGTGTTTTTAGTCTACATTTAAACTGACAGAGTGTGTCTGCTTCCCGAACTGTAATAGGAAGACTGTTCCAGAGTTTAGGAGCTAAATAGGAAAAGGATTGACCACCAGCAGTTGACTTTGATATTCTAGGTATTATAAGCTGGTCAGTATTTTGGGATCGCAATAGACGTGAAGGACTATAATGTGTTAAGAGATCGCTCAAGTACTGGGGAGCTAAACCATTTAATGCTTTGTAAGTAATTAGCAAGATTTTAAAATGTATTCGGTGATTAATAGGAAGCCAGTGCAGGTTTGACAGAACTGGGCTAATATGCTCATACTTCCTGGTTCTAGTAAGAACTCGAGCTGCTGCATTTTGGACCAGCTGGAATTTGTTTATTAAGCGTGCAGGGCAACCACCTAGTAAAGCATTACAATAATCTAGCCTTGAACTCATGAACGCATGAACTAACTTTTCCGCATTTGACTTAGAGAGCATATGTTGCAATTTAGATATATTTTTAAGATGGAAGAATGCAGTTTTACAGATGCTAGAAACATGTCTTTCAAATGAAAGATTGGTATCAAAGAGCACACCCAGGTTTCTAACTGACGACGAAGACTTGACAGAGCAGCCATCGAGTGTTAGGCAGTAATCTAGATTATTACATGCTGAACTTTTTGGTCTAATAATTAGAATCTCTGTTTTTTTCAGAATTAAGCAGTAGAAAGTTATTAGTCATCCAATTTTTTATATCAGTTATGGATTCTGTTAATTTAATGAATTTGTTCTTTCATCAGGATGAGAAGAAATATAGAGCTGAGTATCATCAGCGTAACAGTGAAAGCAAATGCCATGCTTCCTAATAATTGCACCCAAAGGAAGCATGTACAGGGTGAAAAGCAATGGTCCTAGTACTGAACCTTGAGGAACTTCATACTGAACCTGTGACCGATATGACATCTCCTCATTTAATGCTACAAACTGATAACGGACAGATAAGTATGATTTGAACCAGGCTAATGCAACTCCACTAATGCCAACATAATTTTCAAGTCTATTCAGGAGGATTTTGTGGTCGATTGTATCAAATGCAGCACTAAGGTTCAGTAACACTAACATAGAGATACAACCACTATCGAATGAAAAGAGCAAATCATTTGTAACTCTAATGAGAGCAGTCTCAGTACTATGATATGGTCTAAATCCTGACTGGAAATCCTCGTAGATGCTGTTTCTTTCTAGAAAGGAACATAATTGTGAAGATATTGCCTTTGAATCTGTAAGAATCTTTGACAAAAAATGTAGATTCGATATCGGCCTGTAATTAACTAATTCTGTAGGATCAAGTTGTGGTTTTTTAATAAGCGGTTTAATTACGGCCAGCTTAAAGGTTTTTGGTACATATCCTAATGACAAAGATGAATTAATAATATTAAGAAGAGGATCTATGATCTCTGGAAGCATCTCTTTCAGTTGCTTAGTTGATATTGGGTCTAGCCTACATGTTGTTGATTTTGATGATTTAATGAGTTTAAACAATTCTTCCTCCCCAATAGCAATGAAGGAGTGGAATTTTTCTTCAGGGACACTAAAATTTACTGTATTTTGTGATATTGTAGTAGACGGTTGCATGGTTAAAATTTTCTCTCTAATATTATTAATTTTGCAAGTAAAGAAGTCCATGAAGTCATTACTGCTGTGCTGTTTTAAAGCATCTGGGGTTGAGGCTTTATTTCTTGTTAGTTTAGTCACTGTATCAAATAAATACCTAGGGTTGTATTTGTTTTCTTCTAAGACGGTAGAAAAGTAAGTACTGGTGGCCTGTATAGAATAGCCAGCACAAAAGTTAAACAGGAATTATTACTTGCACTAGATAATTTTACATTAAGGACCATTACTTCAAAAGAATTATATTTCAAATTAGACCTTTGAGCAGTACTGATCGTGTTACTATAAATTAAAGCAACACCTCCTCCTTTACCTTTCAGACAAGGCTCATGTTTATCATGTTTATCATGTAATCTTGAGGGGTGGACTCATTTAAAGTAATATAATCGTCTGGTTTTAGCCAAGTTTCTGTCAAACACAGCACATCTAGTTTATGATCTGTAATCATATCATTTACAATAAGTGCTTTTGAGGAAAGGGATCATATATTCAGTAACCCAAGCTTTATCATTTGTTCATTTGTGTTATATCCATTCTTAGTTGTTTGTAAATCAATAAAAATTTTACCCTTAAATGGTTTTGAGAGTTTTTTGTATTTGCTAATTTGGGGAACAGACACAGTCTCTATAGGATGATATCTAGGTGAAAGAGTCTCTATGTGTTGGAATTTATCTGACCTCTGTGACGTGAGACAGCTAGCAGACGGTCGGTTTAGCCAGTTTGTCTGCTTCCTGACCTGGACCCCAGTTAGTCAAGGTTTAGCTCTAAGACTATATGCCAAATTACTAGAGAGAAGAGCGGCACCATCCCAGGTGGGATGAATACCATCTCTTTTCAACAGGTCAGGTCTGCCCCAAAAACGTTTCCAATTGTCTATGAACCCTATGTTATTCTGCGGGCACCATTTCAACATCCAGCCATTGAGTGAGGATAATCTGCTAAGCATCTCATCACTCCTGCGCATAGGAAGAGGGCCAGAGCAAATTACAATGCCTGACATTGTACTTGTGTTCTGAATCACACATTTAATGTTTGTCGCTGATGCCATTAAACACTGATAATAAAAATGAGTGTGTGATTAAAACCACTGACAGTGATCAGAGGAAAATGTGTGATGTGTTTGATCAACAGGACGAGTGTCATAATTCATATAATCTGTGTTTAATCACTCTTGATCATTATATGAACATCAGAATAAAAGCAGCTGTTGATTGTGTTTCATCAGATCCTGTGATTCTGGATCCAAACACTGCGGATCCACGTCTCGTCGTGTCTGATGATCTGACCAGTGTGAACCTCAGGAACAGACAACCTCTTCCCAATAATCCAGAGAGATTTGATTATCATGGTTGTGTTCTGGGTTCAGAGGGTTTTAACTCAGGAACTCACAGCTGGGATGTGGAAGTTAAAGGGAATCAAATCTGGGATCTTGGAGTAACAAGAGCATCAAACCAGAGGAAGGGAGAGGGTTTCTTTAACTCTGCTGCCTGGGGTGTGTATTATCATCGGTCTGGAACTTGGAAAGGTTTTCGTGTTAATCGGGTTCTTGATCGTGTGAGAGTTGATCTGGATTATGACAGAGGAACAGTGTCATTCTCTGATCCTGTAACTAACACACATATACACACATTCACAACCACCTTCACTCACACACTCTTTCCATACTTTCATTGGTTTGACTCTGTCAGGATCTTACCGATCAACAGTCAGTAAATGTTTCTCCTGTAATCAGGGTTTATTGGGTTAATTTGATGATGTCAGAGTTTAAAATGAACCTTTTCACTCACAATTTGACTATTACATTTTTAAGCCCATTAAGAAACTTCTACTAGACAAAATTATAAATATTAATTTTCGACATGCGTCAATTTTCTCATTCCAATAGAATATCAATACATTATTATGGGTTTTAATCTTCACTTTTGCTTCAATGTAAATGATCAAGTGTGCTGTTATTTGTTACGTAGTGATGTGTGTGTTTGTGTTCAAGTGCATCAGAAACACACAGATTCTGCGCAATATGATGATGTGAGTATTTGCTCTAGATCTGTGCAGGTTTGATTTATACAAACTTCTCCAGCAAAGTGAGTAAACATGATAAATGATCCGCCAAATCACAAGAGATTTAACAGCGTTTCCGCCACAGTTGATTTTTACCCACATCTGCCGTTAATTTCAAAGTCTGTCGGTCTGGATCTTCCTGCTTTCCTCATGTTTCTGATATTTAATCCAGATCACATGAGCGGGAGTTGCTGTTTATCTGAACATCAGGACGGCTGTGATTGGCCCGTGATGATCATGTGACTGATTTCCAGACAGCAACATTCACTCCTTCATTTTTCTATTGGTTAGAAAGTGTATTAATCTTTAAGAATTAAAAATAATTAATCTGAATTATTAATCTAAAAAAATATTGTGTTCATAAGGTCTGTCTCAAATTATGTCAAATCACTAATTTTAGTCTCAATATATCCAGATATTTTCAGGGTTTCTACAGTAAAGAAAAACATGCTGATAGCATGGAATATTAAAATTTTAATTTCAATGACTGGAAAAGTTAACATTTGAAAACAAAATCTAGCATTGGTTGTGTTGCGAATACCCACCAATTTCAGGAATCCATAATTGCCATTTATGTGTCACTTTGCTAATTTTCACATAATAATTTTTAAATAGTATCACATTTTATAATATCTAGAGTGATCTAGAGAGAAACAAAGAGAGGATATGGTTTAAGTTTTCAGGTATAATAGAGAGAGACATGATGATGCTGTGTGTGAGTGTGAGTAAAAATGCAGTTGAAGTTACATTAATTCTATAGTCAAATGTTTCAATGATACACAAACACGCATTTTGACGTACTCTTGAAAATATGAATTCACAGTGTTTGGAAGTTTGCAGAGAATCTCACAGGTTCTTTTCTGGGGCTTTAGAGGCAAATGATGAGATGCAGAGAAAGCTCTTCTTACCCATGTTGTTTCACACCAGTGGGATTTATTCCAGCTTCTAGGATTAGCGTTGCTTCTCTTCACTGGCCGCTGGAACATTGCAAACACTGGGACTTGTGCAGCATTCAGAGAAAAGATTCACTGACTATATTTCCTTTTCCTTTCCTACATTCTGATCTGTCTGTTCTTCATTTTCTTTACTTGTGTTGCAGTGGTTTGAGGATTATTCTTATGAATTTGTGAACTGCCTTCCATCAAACTAGCAATATTTTGCATGGCAACTCTTTAATATTTTGGGTATGAGTTTGATTCATTGTTTATTTGTTTCTTCAAGAATTGAGCTTTGTTATTCATATTTTTGCTGTCTTGAATTTCAGCTGTGTTACAATGTTATCAATACTATGTTATCAATAAATACAGTTTACAACCGTTTTCACTCTCTTATTGAGAGTCTTCCAGTTATTTTCAACACAAACAATTGTTAAAAGTGAATCCCCCTTTTTATGTGGTTTATTGTCAAAAAACTTAGACAAGAAAGTGCCTTCCAAATGTGAGATTGCACAATTTTCAAAATGAAAGATATTGATTTTGACAACTTTATGTTTATAAGTATAAAGAGAGAGAGGCAGTACATACATATTTGACAAAATTATTTATAGTCAGAAGTTGGAGAATCGTCACAATAAACCTTTATCAGATATTAAACACACACTCACTAATACTCTAATGAGAGTTAGTTGATGTCACAGACTACGAGTGGGTTACGTTGCACCCACTCGGCCACAATCACCAGAATACTGATCATCCTCACCTGACACCACTCAATGACTCAATCACTCTTTACTTAAACAGCCACCGCATAATAACTTCCTGTCTGGTCTTGCTACTGTTACTTGGACTCTAACCCTTGCTAAATGGGATGTTGGTGATCCAAATTCCAAAGACTCCCTCCAAGTTCTCCAGTTTCCAGGATTCTCCTCCTTAATTTAAGACTGTTAATTTGTTGTTCACCTACTGTTCTTTTGCACTGATATTCACCTTCCCCATCAAGTGACCAGCTGTCTTTCATTGTGAATAAACTGTGTTTACTGTGTTACTCACATCTGCAATCTCATCTGTATCCATCACAGTTGACATGTAGTTGAGGATCATGAGTAGTAGTTGACGTGTGTTGAGGATCATCACAGTAAAGAGTTATCAGATAGTTATCATAGTTAGTTGACATGTAGTTGTAAAGTTACTTATAAACAACAATTTGTTCAAAAAGGAACATCAAAATAAGTTTTAACAAAAATGTTAAGTGGTTTAATGAGACAATTAAAATAAAATTCAAATCACTGAGATGATGTTTGGTCAAGAGGAGTTCAAATGAACATAGTTTGATTCCAACATTCCAAACTTAGAAATCACATAATAATGATTTCCTTTCAATGGTTTTCTGGTATAAAGGAGCTCAGTTTTGGGGCAGACTGCTTTCTCACAGGTCCCCCCTCTGAATGATGTTGCTGGCCATCCACTCAACTCTCATACATCTGTCACATAAAGCATCTCTCTTCCCTTGTTTTTAGGTAGATGCCCAGTGATGGCGGTGAACCCCTGGCTTAGGTTGTCCCCCATGTGGCCATTAAAGGATATATAGATAGATAGATAGATAGATAGATAGATAGATAGATAGATAGATAGATAGATAGATAGATAGATATTAAGATCACATTTATTGTCATTACACATGTACAAGTATACAAGTATAACGAAATGAAGTTTCTGAGATGCAGCCATTACAGGCGCCGCCACACACCTCCAGAATACAAGAATGCAGTTTAGCAAGCCTTACATAGCAAACACAACAAAAACATAACATACACAGCACACGTGGTCACGGGGTAGGATTTTTTGAATGGAGTTGGTGGAGGAGATAGATAAGGACAGATAAGGACAGGACAGGCAGACGGATAGAGGGGGGCAGGGATAGGGGGTCGGGTCTGTATGCGAGTGAGTCTGAGATTGGATCCTTGATAAATGGGATATTGGTGATCCAAATTCCAAAGACTCGCTCCAAGTTCTCCAGTTTCCAGGATTCTCCTCCTTAATTTAAGACTGTTAATTTGTTGTTCACCTACTGTTCTTTTGCACTGATATTCACCTTCCCCATCAAGTGATCAGCTGTCTTTCATTGTGAATAAACTGTGTTTACGTTACTCACGTCTACACGTCTACTGAGACTGCGAGTGGATCTTATCCGTCATAGGGTGAACGCCCTCGTGCACACCGGTAACCACTCATTGCAGATCTTGGGGTTTTTTTTTTCTTCAAGGTATTCTCTGGAGATTAGGGAAGTTATTTAGACTGCCTGACAGTGTTCAAACAGGGAGACCAGTTAATAACTATCAACATCTTTAAAACAGCAACACAGCTTATTTTCTGTTTAATCTCAGTATCACTATATCAATTGTCTAGTCCATTAGCCTTGTACCATGGTGGAGACTAAGATGAGACAAAAAAAAATACTGGTCAAAATATAATCAAAATATCTCCCTTCTATAATAAGTTCATTATTAATATTTAAAACACCTCTTTAAAGGAATTAAGTTGTTGAAACCTTTAATATAAATTTTAATGTACACAAACCTAAATGTGGAATTTTTGAACTGCTTGTAACTGTCAGAAAGGAGTCGGAGACGGATTCAAGTGCGAGTGAGTGTTTATTGATGAACACAAAGATAGTGAAGTCCGGGACCGGCTGGCGGTGACGCAGGGACACAATGGGTTTCCAGGTGCTGGGCGTGCGGTGCGTAATCCAAGGTGGTGGTGGTGAGCGTGAACACGGAGACACAGGAACACAGGAACTCGGGAACACGAAGACTCAGAACCACAGGAACGACGGCACGGATGCACATGGGAAAGCAACAACTCGACAACACGGTGAGGGAGAGATGGGCATGGCCACACACCCCCGCATGCACACACAGGCAGTAACTAGGAGGCAGTAACTCTCTCGACGCTCCCAGGGGAACTTACCTGTCGATTGTAATCATCGATAAGGGAGTGATCCAGTATGTCCTGGGCAGGCACCCAACTTCTCTCCTCTGGACCGTACCCCTCCCAGTCCACCAAGTACTGGAATCCGTGTCCCCTCCTCCTTGAGTCCAGAATACGATTAACCGAATAGGTTGGTTCCCCGTCTACGAGACGCGGCGGTGGAGGAACCGGGATGGGCGGGTTAATGGGAGAACGAATAACGGGCTTAATTTTGGATACATGAAAGGCGGCATGAATCCTCCCGTACGCGGGAGGTAGTTTGAGGCGGACTGTCACCGGACTAATGATTTTGGTGACAGGAAACGGGCCAATGAATTTGGGAGCCAGCTTATTACACACGGAGACACGGGAACTCGGGAACACGAAGACTCAGAACCACAGGAACGACGGCACGAATGCACATGGGAAAGCAGCAACTCGACAACACGGTGAGGGAGAGATGGGAACTAAATAGGTAGAGCAGATGGATAACAGGTGAGATAGATAATGATGATGAGTGTGTGATCAGCGACCACGCCTCCCACACACACCCCGCATGCACACACAGGCAGTAACTAGGAGACAACGAATTCAATAACCGTGACAGTAACATAATTTCTTTTAACTTCTCTGTGTCTCTGTGATTTTCACTGAAACACTTACTGTCAATATCTTAACACTTATGACAAAGACTACAAACACAAAGATAACAGCATTTCACTGACTTTGAATGAGAGAGAGACTCTGAGGCATTTAGGGACTGGAACACTGCTTTTTTTCGGTGACATAAAAGAATCGACATAATCGATAATGATTGCAGTCACAGTCAGTGACTGCAATCATTATATTATATCACATGACACAATATTCAAACTGTTGAGCATTCATGAACAGTTCTTTAAAATAAGAAACATCAGAGGCCTTTTAATAACACTGTCTGAAATGGTGACCACACCTTCAGACGCAGTTGTCAAGCCGTACAGGTCCCGGTAACAAAGTTTGCGACCATGAGCCAAGAAGAACAGTGAATACCCAGTGCTAGAATGAGGTGTAGCATTAAATTACAGTAAAAGTACTGGTCCCACTCACCATCACTATGAAAGAGAACCTGTAACGAACTCTGCCACGCACCGTGCACCAGACTCATTCACTCCACCCGTTCATTCCATATCACCCGAGTATTAAGCACCTGCAGTCAATTACTCTCTCACTATTTTACCAGTACTCACACAGCACTCCATGTCTGGTCGCATCGTTGTTACCTGGACCCCATCGAGGCTACCTAGCTTATCCGAGACTCCTTGTATTCCCGAGACTCCTATCGAGAACCCTTCCAAGACTTCTCCACGCTGTCTACTTTCTTCGGAATTATCTGCATTGTATCCACGTCACTCTACATTCTCCAGATAAGACTGTTTCTATTGAAGTGCACCTACCATTGAGCATTGCCTTCTGTCTGCGTGTCCTGCTTCTCATTAAAATTCTGCCTGAACTCACGTCTGTATCGCATCTTTCATAATGACAGAACCTTAGCTAACCTTCAATGTTCTGTATATATGTGTTGTATAGTAAGTGGAAATGTAGTAAGACATTGTGGTGGCAAAATCTTTTATCAATTCGGAAAAAGAGACAAATATCCCAATTGTCTTTATAAAAGTTCAACAGTCATCCAGAGTTTCCCCGCAGAATGTAACAAAGAAGGGAGGGCTCCTACTGCATTTATATCTTTAATCATCAAGGCTAAAGGCGCCTAAACAGTTGTAATTTTCCTCTCCATATCAGGAACACATGACCCTCTCTCTGGTGTGATGTGTAGCTCCTGACACACCATATGTGTTTTACATTCTAGATTCTGCAGAATAGAAAGTACCATTAATGTCACACAATAATCAATAATGTCAAGAAGCTAAATATAATCATGTATAAGAATAAAAAGAAAACAAAACAAAATATAATCATGGATAAGAATAAAAATAATATCACGCATATTATTTGTAAAATTCCATCACAGCATAGTTCTGGTAAAGGTAAGCAAAAATACCTTTAATTAGTCGTTCAGTGGTCCCCAACCCCCCCAGTCCGTGGACCGGGACTGGGCTGCGGATCAAATTGTACCCAGCCGCGGATCAGATCGTGAACCAGTCCGTCAAAACTTCCTATAGCTTAACACTTGCTTGAACATTACCGATTTTGATTTTAAAATTCTCATGCTCACGTATAAGGCCTTGAATAATCTGGCCCCTCAATATTTATGTGAACTTTTAACACTCTACACTCCTTCACGTGCACTACGCTCTTCTGAAGCGGGTCTCTTAACTGTCCAAAAAATACATCTGGATACATCTTGATCTGGCTTTTTCCTCTTTGGCTCCTAAGTTGTGGAATTCCCTGCCCTCTGAGATTAGGAATGCAGAATCCCTTGGTGTTTTAAAATCATTACTTAAAACATACTATTTTAGGCTTTTATGTGACTATTTTAGGCTTTTCATTTCATTACTCTTGCTTGTTTTATTTTGGCTTTTTAATTGATTTTACTGTTATGTGTATCTTTTAATTTTATATGTATGTAAAATGCTTTGAGATACTCATTTAAAGGCGCTATATAAAATTAAGTTTATTATTATTATTCTTACGTGCAGATCACATGCACGCTCATACACAGAATCAGCCGAGTCTTCATCCCCAACAGAGTCTTCATCCCCACTGTTAAAGTACGAGCACGCCTCTCCTCAGGAACGAATGCATGTGTTTCCCCTTGTATCACCGGACCCAATATTTCTGATATTTCTAAATTTAATTTTCTTGGAAGAAACATCATGTTACCATTTCTTTCTCCTCTCATAGCCATCTCATCGCTGGCGGTGATGAGACCAATGACTGTGTCTCATTTGTCAACTTTATGACGTTGTTTGGCTGGGCAGTGACACAGTCATGTGTGAAGTGTGACAACCCTGAGTCTCCTCCTCCTGAATTTCATTGGTGCTGATCGTGGGAGTTCCTGATTGGCTAATCTTCTGTTAATTGATCTTTAGTTAGAGTACAAGAGAGTGTTGTGTCTCATTCTAATCGGGCACCCCAGGGAGATAGGATTCTTCCTGAGTGTCTCTTTTGTATGTTTTATCTTACACCTGTACAGTCATTTTTGTTATCTTTGTTTATATATTTATTTTACACCTAGATTAATGTTTATTATTGTTATTATTTGGGTATATGTTTAATTTAAATAAAATTCTTATTTTGATTGAACATCTTGCCTGATCCCTCTTTCATGTTGCGATCTGAAACCTGCTGGTCGTAACAGAAGAGAGTGAATGGCATAGGGCCAAGAACAGAGCCTTGAAGAGTGCCTGTGTTTATTACGAAAGTTTTCAGAGAAAGAAAAAGAAGAAGAAATGTTACATTTATATAGCGCTTTTCCAGAGCTCAAAGCGCTTTACATAGTAGGGGGGGAATCTCCTCAACCACCACCAATGTGCAGCATCCACCTGGATGATGCGACGGCAGCTATATTGCGCCAGAACGCTCACCACACACCAGCTTATTGGTGGAGAGGAGACAGAGTGATGAAGCCATTTAGTATGGGGGGGATTAGGAGGCCGTGATGGACCAAGGCCAATGGGCAAATTTGGCCAGGATGCCGGGGTTAAACCCCTACTCTTGCGAAAGACATCCTGGGATTTTTAATGACCACAGAGAGTCAGGACCTCGGTTTAACGTCTCATCCGAAAGACGGTGCTTGTTGCAGTACAGTGTCCCCGTCACTATACTGGGGTGTTAGGACCCACACAGACCGCAGGGTGAGCGCCCCCTGCTGGCCTCCTAACACCACTTCCAGCAGCAACCTAGTTTTTCCCAGGAGGTCTCCCATCCAGGTACAAACCAGGCTCAACCCTGCTTAGCTTCAGTGGGCAACCAGTCTTAGGCTACAGGGTGATATGGCTGCTGGTTAAGCAGCATGGGGTGTTCAGAGGTGAACATGCTGGAATCTGCTGAGGAATCTCAGCCCCAGGTTATGTGGCTTGATCATGAGATCTGAGGGCAAGATAGGGAAGGATGGAGCCAAACTATAAAAAGTACTCAGACATGACTGTCCTTAAAATCTAAACCACTATCCAAATTGGTTAGAACAGAATCCTCTGTTGATCTGTTTGTCTTGTACACAATGTGAAGTGGTTAAAATGATTCTGGTTTGGTGCTTAGGATGTGTTTCTTAATAAGGCTTTCAAAACAAGAGTGTCAAAGCCTGTTTTGCAATCATTAAGACAAAAAACTGGCTTTCTGTATAACAGGGTTGGTAGAGGTGAAGCAGAAAGGAACTGCAGTCCGTTTTGGGGAAGGACTGAACAAACACACCCATGTGATCAGAAACTCCAGCTTCTTGCAGCACTTAACAGGAAGAGACTGACTTGTTTTTCTCCTTTCCTTACACTGACTTTGTCTGTGACAGAAGCCATAAAGAATCAGCGATCAATGAAGAACATAGAGGAAAAACTTTCATGAAGGATTTGAAACATTTGTTTTGAACAGGGAGCAAATCTTTGTGATTCTCGTAGTTCATTTTTTAAACCATCTTTCAGAAAGTTAGATTTCTGGAGCTCAAACAGAGAAAATGGCTTCACTCTCTGAAGATGATTTTTCTTGTTCTGTGTGTCATGAAATCTTCAAGGATCCTGTTGTTTTATCTTGTAGTCACAGTTTCTGTAAAGAGTGTCTTCATCAGTTCTGGAGAACAAATAAAACTCAGGAATGTCCTGTTTGTAGGAGAAAATCATCAATAGATGATCCTCAATGTAATCTTGTGTTAAAGAACTTGTGTGAGTCGTTCCTGAAGGAGAGAAATGAGAGACGTTCATCAGGATCTGAGGAGATCTGCAGTTTACACAGTGAGAAACTCAAACTCTTCTGTCTGGAGGACAAACAGCCTGTGTGTTTAGTGTGTATGACTTCACAGAAACACGAAAATCATACATTCAGACCCATCGATGAAGTGGTTTCATCACATAAGGTAAGAAAGATTTACAAATTATATTACATATTACAGAAATCTCTGGTATCTCATAGATTTTGTTATCTATTTAAATTCTAGGAGGAGTTTGATACAGCACTAAAGTCCTTACAAGAGAAACTCAAACACAATGAAAACATTAAAGGAGACTTTGAGAAAACAGATCGATACATTAAGGTAAGAATTGACTCTTTTCACAAGTTTGGTTAGAACAGCTGAACTGAAATATTTACATGTTCCTTTGTTTACTGAATCACACACACATATATAAAACCATTTGTGTATAATGATGAACAAGAGCAGACACATTTGTTATTCAGAAGTGGGTGAGACTAATGTACCAACACTAATCCCATTGGCTAGAGCTCAGTTTTAGTTTGAGCAAATGCAGATGATGTGATTACATTTATGAGTCCAATAACCTCAAACAATGAGCCGCTATTACTGTGCATCTACCTGAGGATTCGATTGATAATGTATATTTTCACCCTACAGACACAGAACATCTAATAATACATTACTAGTACTTCAGAAAGTTAAAGTTGTAGTTTAATTAACACACATTTCCACACTCACGCTCGTGCTGCTGACGCATCTTTGAGAAGATTGAAGATGGTTTGATTTGATTTCAGTCTCAAGCTGATCACACAAAGCGGCAGATTAAACTGCAGTTTGAGAAGCTTCATCAGTTTCTCAGAGATGAAGAAGAAGCTACAATCACTGCACTGAGGGAGGAAGAGGAGCAGAAGAAGCAGATGATGAAGGAGAAGCTGGAGGAGATGAACAGACACATTTCAGCTCTTTCACAGACAATCAAAGACATGGAGGAGATGATGAAAGCCAGTGACGTCTGCTTTCTGAAGGTCTGATTTCACATCATTGGTTGATCATTGGTTCATTGATTGAGTTCTTGATGATAAATGGTGTGTTTGTTCTGCAGGAGTTTCCAGTCTCAATGGAAAGGTGAGTGATCTGCTGGTGTCTCTGGTCTCTCTGGTTCTGATCCAAAGCCACTGCAGTTCTGACTCCTGAATGTTCTTCCAGAGTCCAGATCTCACAGCCGGATCCACAGATGGCTTCTGGATCTTTGATTCATGTGCCGCGTTACTTGGGGAACCTGCCGTTCAGAGTCTGGAAGAAGATGCAGGACATCGTCCAAAACTGTGAGTCTGGAGAAGATCTGTGCTCTTACACACACTGGAAATCACACATGGGTGTTTCATGACACACAAGCACATTATTATGTCATTATTGTATCATTATTATGACTCAAAAATTTATTATTTCAGTTTGTAGGAAGTGAAGATCATAATCTGGTATATAATTAATATTATCAATTCTTTTTAATCTCAACAGTGTAAAAGTTAAAACATATTTGAATCTTCATACGTGATTCTTCAGATTGAAACACTGAAGCTCAAATATAATATTGTGAATTCAAGGAGCTTCAATATTTATTTTAAGATCCTCAGAGAGCTTCTATCATGATGGTTTTAATAGAGGAAATATTGAAATTCATGAAGAAAATGATTAATTTTATAATCTCCTCTGAGACAGATTCAAAACACTTAAATTTAAGCGACTTTAAATTGAATCTGTTTTTTAAAGATTGACCTAAAAATAAAACTTAAGAATGTATTTTTTAAAATCATTATCTTAGATAATGTATCTTTAAGTTATAGAATACATTGTTAAATTTACCACTTAACAATTAATGTATTTGTTGTACCTGATATGATAATACAATCAGACAACTTCAAAAACTTCTCATTATATTCCATAAGAAAATATTTGATGATTTTCAATTTGGAAGGTTTCTTGAAGAAGAGCTTCTTCATGTATATTGACTTTCCATCTTAAAGTATTATCATGATTGATTATTAATTAATTCCAACACATCAGACAGGAACTGTTTTAGTAAGGAAAACCAGACTTAAACCAGCAGAACAAAAACAAGCAGCAAGAAATCCTGAGGAAATTATTTTATTTTTTCCTTATCCTTGAGGAAAAATACCCATTAATAAATGTATATTTTTGGTCAATATCATAGATCCATAATTTGGGCTTATTTAAGTTTGTTTGTTATTTAAATTTGAGGGGGGGGGGAGCATGACAAAAAGAAATAACAGCATCACTAGCACGCACGCACACATGTACACAGACACACTCACTCACACAATTACTCAAATGCACACACAGTTTCAGCGCATTAATTACTTTTAAATGAGACGCTTTTCCCTCTCAACACAGAAAGGGCATTTATCATCAATTTCAGGGTTTGAAAATAAAATAAAAGCATTGACGGCGATAGCGCCATGAAGAATTCTCCAGTGTAAATCATCTGTTTTTTTTGGTTAATGGTGGTTTGTACAATGCTCTCCACTCAGGTTTTTTGTCCACATTCAATTAAAAAAAAAATCACGCCATGGAGTGTCAATTTTTTTATTTAACATTTTTTTGTTAAAAGCAATAACACAATATTTGTACAAAACCATCCTGGTACATTTAAAAATATCGTTTTACAGTTTTAAAAAAACTCCAGAAACCTCCTCAAGATTCAGTGTAAGAAACAGGCAAGGAAAAAAGTCCTCAAGTTTCGGCTCACAAAGACCATCATGGTATTCAGTCAACAAGAGTCTTTCTGCTGCATTAAGAAATGTTTGCCATTTCATCAGCAGTTGCGCAGCTACACGTGTTGATTTTATTCCCAAGCGCTGAGCCGTTGTTTCAGTGTTCATAAAATCAAGTCCTGCTACCTCTAGTAGCTGTTCCAAGGAATGACCTTACAGTCGATGAGAGTCCTGTTGAGTCCTGGGAAAGGTCCACTAGCGGACACATCCAGACATGCTCAATGAACTAGAGGCTCTTTCAAAAGCCAATGAAGAGACTGTGATTTTTCTGATTTTTTAAAAAACTAAAAGACTCCAAACCATAAAAATGTTCTCATAAAAAACTGGTATACCAGAGAAGTTCAATTTCAAAGACTTGTTCAGTCCTAGACTCTCAAGATGATTTGTAATCACATAAGCGACAGCACACCACTTTATTTCATCTGAACCACGAAGTAGTTTTTGTATGAACTGCAATCGAAAGGATGCAATTCTATAAATCATCGAAATCATCGGGTAAGTCATCGAAAAAGTTGCTCTCACCCCTTTATCCAGCCCCGAGTTCATTTTCACACAGTCTCTCGTAAAACTCAACTGCTCTCTTTCGAATATCAATTTGGTCTGTTAGTAGTCTTCCAGACTCAGACCGTAGTGCATGGATGGCTTTATTCTGACCGTTCTTCTTTTCCAAACTAAACCAGAGCCCCCTGTGTCCTAACTCCCAGTAGGTCAGCCAACTGCGTCTTTTGTATTTTTAAGATATCTGTCACCCAGCAAAGTGGTATTGAACTGCCAGTGTGCACTCCTTGGTTTAATGGAGTTTAAAAACACAGAACTTTGCACCATACTGTGATCAGAGAAACTCAGTGGAGTAATAAATATCTCTTCACAACATTAACAGTGATGCTTAAAAACATAAAACCGGTCTAGTCTTGCCAGGGAAATCACACTGTCACGAAAGTGAGTCCAAATATATTGCTTTTGTTTCTTATGACTCTGCATCCAAACATCACTCAACTCATGTGTCTTGATGAGATGAATTAACTGATTTCTAGAAGGTAAATGCGGTTCCATATGATTCCTATTCCTAGGTTTGAGAATTGTGCAATTAAAATAACCACCCATAAATAAATATTCACACTGATAAAAAGTGTGAATATTCTAAGCTGATATTCGAATCAGAAGATTCACCATGTCTCATTCAAGAGACTCTCTCTCCCAACGGATCGGCGTTTTCGTGTTTTTTGTTGTGTAAATCACAGTGTTTTTGTACGACTTTGTTGCGTCCGTTCGTCTGCAAACACAGCTGCAGAAGTGGGTTTTTGCTCAAGGTTGTCTTCAATCAAAGCTTGGCGCTCGTACAAGATCTGCGGGACCATGGTCTTCTCCAGGGGCCTACTCAATCACCGTCCCCCACTACTGCACCGCTCTCACAGTGGAGGCGCCACAAACGGGGTGAGAGGAAACAGAAGAGTGGGAAGCGCGGAGGTATCTGTGTCAGGCTAGCGGCTAACCCACACAAGCGGCTAACCCCACCATCATCTAACGTACGCTCGTTGGACAATAAACTGGATGATCTTCGTCTTCTTTGCTCAACTCAGAAGACTGTGAGAGACTTGTTTTTGTGTTCACGAAAACATGGCTCAACAACAACATTCCATACTGCGCCATTCAGCTCGATACCATCATCATGCTCACATGCCATCGCGCAGACAGAGTGCTCGTCGAGGGAGGTAAGACACGCGGTGGAGGACTCTGCGTTTACACCAATGATGCGGTGTAAACAACACTCTGGACACTACACAGAGAGGAGCTTACAAAGCTTCTCCCCTCCCCAACCTTGGTGCTTCAGATCACATCACTGTTATGCTAATGCCAGCATACAGACCACTTGTGAAAGTCACCAAACCAGTCCAGAAGCAGATTCAAGTCTGGCCTGAAGGGTCATCAGAGACACTTCAAGACTGTTTCGACACCACTGACTGGGACATGTTTAAACAGGCTGCGACCTACCATAACACCACAGACCTCCAGGAGTACACAGAGTCTGTCACTTCATACATCACCAAGTGCATTGAGGATGTAACAGTCACAAAGTCCATCACCGTCTGGCCCAACCAAAAACCGTGGCTGACAGGGAATGTCTACAGACTTCTGAAGACACGTAACGCTGCCTTCAGAGCTGGAGATGAGGTGGGCCCGAAGACAGCAAGGGCTAACCTGTCACGCGGCATCAGGAAGGCTAAGAGACAGTACTCCAGGAGGATAGCCCATCGTTTCAGCGACAGCAGAGACACAAGGAGCCTGTGGCAAGGGATTCAGACCCTCACGGACTATAAGCCCCCTGCACGGACGTGCGACAGCTCCACCCCCCCTGCTGAATGAGCTGAACACCTTCTTCGCTCGCTTTGAGGCACACAACAGCACCACTGCACAGAAGTCACCACCTCCTCCCGATGATCAGATGTTGACACTGCCCAGGGACAGCGTGAGAAGAAGATCCCTCAGCAGGGTCAACACACGCAAAGCTCCAGATCCTGACAACATTCCTGGACGTGTATTGAGAGACTGTGCAGAGGAACTCACTGATGTCTTCACAGACATCTTCAACATCTCACTGAGTCAAGCTGTTGTCCCCACCTGCTTCAAAGCAACCACCATCATCCCAGTCCCAAAGAATTCATCTCCATCCGGCTTCAATGACTACCGCCCAGTCGCACTTACTCACATCCTTATGAAGTGCTTTGAGCGGCTAGCCATGCACCACATTAAATCTGTCCTCCCCCCATCCCTGGACCCCTACCAATTTGCATATCGGTCTAAACGCTCGACCGATGACGCATTCGCCACTGCCGTCCATTCAGCACTCACCCACCTGGAAAATAAAGACACGTATGTCAGAATGCTGTTTATAGACTTTAGTTCAGCATTCAATACAATCATCCCTCAACAGCTCACTCAAAAACTGTCACAGCTGGGACTCAGCACTTCACTGTGCAACTGGTTGCTGGACTTCCTGACAGGAAGACCTCAGGCAGTTCGGGTCGGCTGTAACTCATCCAGCTCCATCATTATGAACACCGGAGCCCCTCAGGGATATGTGTTGAGCCCCCTCCTTTTCACTCTGCTGACATATGACTGCACACCCATACACAACAGCAATCTCTTCACCAAGTTTGTGGATGACACGACTATCGTTGGTCTCATTAGTAATGGCGATGAGAGAAACTTCAGGAGTGAGGTGAGCCGCCTGGTCAGGTGGTGCGGCATCAACAATCTCTCTCTGAACGTGGAGAAGGCGAAGGAGATTGTTGTTGACTTCAGGAGAATGCACACCCAGCACCCTCCTCTGATCATCAACGGTTTGACCATGGAAAGGGTGAGGAGCAACAAATTTCTGGGTGTGCATATCACAGAAGACCTCTCCTGGACCGCCAACACCACAGCACTGACCAAGAAATCACAGCAGCGACTCTACTTTCTCCGTAAGCTGAGAAGAGCCGGAGCCTCAGCCCCCATCATGCAGACCTTCTACAGGGGCACCATCGAGAGCCTTCTGACCAGCTGAATCACTGTGTGGTACGGCGCCTGCAACGCATCCTGCCGCAAGGCACTGCAGCGCATAGTGAGAGCAGCTGAGAAGATCGTTGGTGTCTCTCTCCCACCCCTCCAGGACATTTACAACACCTGCCTCTCCCTCATTATTGCGAGAGACCCACCCACCCATCGCACAGCCTCTTCAGTCTGCTGCCATCAGGGAGGAGACTACGCAGTCTCCAGGCAAGGACCAGCAGACTGAAGGACAGCTTCATTCCCCAAGCTGTCAGGGCATTGAACTCTCTCCCAGCTCTGCCCCTTCTCCCCTCTCCCCTCTTCTGCCCCTCACATCTGATCTCTGAATCACCCCCCACTTCAGTTCTCCTCCATATCCATCTACCTCATGTTGTCGTCTCTCTGAGGAATTGGTCTCCTCACTTACAGACTGTTTTTTTAGACTCTTATAATTTATAACTGCACTGACTTAATCTGGAATTGCACTGTTACTATTGTTTGCACTATCTACCATCGCCACTTTACCTCCATAATTCACTTTACCCATCTATTTTATCTTTCTTATGTTGTTGTTACTGTTAAACTTTTGTTGTTGTTACCTGCAGGCACCTAGGGTCTGAGAGTTATAGAATTTCAATTATCTGTATGTATGTACTGGCAGAATTGACAATAAAGCTAACTTTGACTTTGACTTTGACTATCAATTTCCATTCCATCTTCATTATAGACGTCTTCCCGGTCAGCTTTCTTAGCTCTAAGACCTTTAAGCCTGTCAGATTTTTTTTCCTTTCACTTTTAGTGTATTAATAAATAACGTGATCAAACTGACCGGAATGACTTTATTTCTCCTCCAGCCAATCAGAATCCAGCATTCAGACAGACCATAATATGACCACACACATTAAGAGCCAGTTTAATGAAGATGATCAGATGATCAACAGAGTTTTTACACACACAGTTTTTCAGCAGCTTTGATGATTAACTGAGATTTAAACTTTTTCTAAAAATACTGACAGTGATCAGAGGAAAACGTGTGATGTGTTTGATCAACAGGACGAGTGTCATAATTCATAATAATCTGTGTTTAATCACTCTTGATCATTATATGAACATCAGAATAAAAGCAGCTGTTGATTGTGTTTCATCAGATCCTGTGATTCTGGATCCAAACACGGCAAATCCAGAACTCCTCCTGTCTGATGATCTGACCAGTGTGAAAGACACCGGGAACAAACAACCACTTCCTGATAATCCAGAGAGATTTGATAAGCATTACTGTGTTTTGGGTTCAGAGGGTTTTAACTCAGGAACTCACAGCTGGGATGTGGAAGTTAAAGGGAGTGAATGCTGGAATCTTGGAGTAACAACAGCATCAAACCAGAGGAAGGGACTGGGTTTCTATAATGATGATGTCTGTAATGTGGAATATGGACTGATTAGCTCTGGTTTTTGTGTTGAACAGGATCTTGATCATGTGAGAGTTGATCTGGATTATGACAGAGGAACAGTGTCATTCTCTGATCCTGTAACTAACACACACATACACACATTCACAACCACCTTCACTCACACACTCTTTCCATTCTTTGATTGTGATTGTTCAGTTCTTCCTCTCTTAGGATCTTACCGATCAACAGTCAGTAAATGTTACTCCTGTAATCAGGGTTTATTGGGTTAATTTGATGATGTCAGTGTTTAAAATGAACCTTTTCACTCATAATTTGACTATTACATTTTTAGAAACTTGTACTGGACAAAATTATAAATATTAACTTCCGATTTCAAACATGAATTTTTTAATAAAAATCCAGTCTTCTTTCCTCTTTCATCAGAAATAATGTATTTTGTAGAGATTAATAGAGTTTAAAGAGCATCTGATCTTCAGAGTCTCTCACTCCAGGCGAGTATCAACACATTATTATGGGTTTTAATCTTCACTTTTACTTCAATGTAAATGATCAAGCGCGCCGTTATTTGTTACGTAGTGACGTGTGTGTTTGTGTTCAAGTGCGTCATCATGCTTGCGGTACTAGCGCGAGCGCGAAGCATCATAAGCCACTTCCTGGTTAATACAGGAAGTATTCAGCGAGTCAGCTGGAGCGCGGGCCGTCTCGCAGGCCATCTCGCGGGCCATTAATAAAATGATCTCATGGTGAGTTTGACACCTATGATCTAGAGTGATCTAGAGAGAAACTGTTTATATTTAAAATGGTTTAGTGGGAATAGGATGCCAATTTCCCATACCTATCCGTGACGTCCCCAAACTTGGCTTATTTATTTTTAATTAAAAAAAAAACACACTAAATTTAAATTTCATAATAAACAGGACATAGAGCCGATACAACATACCATAGCAGACTATATTGAGTGGCTCATAACTGTTATATAAAATAAGTTGTGGTGGCAAAATCTTTTATCAATATCCCATTTGTCCTTATAAAAGTTTATTTTCTCATGAGAAAAGGTCGACAGTCATACAGACATCCAGAGTTTCCCTGCAGAGAGTGATAAAGAAGGGAGGGCTGCTACTGCATTTATATTTCTAATCAAGGCTAAAGGCTCCTAAAACAGTTGTAATTTCCTCTCCGTATCAGGAACACATGACCCTCTCTATACCTCTAGGTGTGATGTGTAGCTCCTGACACACCATATGTGTTTTACATTCTAGATTCTGCAGAATAGAAAGTACCATTAATGTCACACAACAATCAATACCGTCAAGAAGCTAAATATAATCATGGATAAGAATAAAAAGAACATCATACATACAGTGGGGCAAATAAGTATTTAGTCAACCACCAATTGTGCAAGTTCTCCCACTTAAAAAGATGAGAGAGTCCTGTCATTTTCATCATTGGTACACTTCAACAACGAGAGACAGAATCAGAAAAAAAATCCAAAAAAATCACATTGTCTGATTTTTAAAGAATTTATTAGCAAATTATGGTGGAAAAGAAGTATTTGGTCAATAACACAAGTTCATCTCAATACTTTGTTATATAACCTTTGTTATATAACATTTTCTTTAAGTCTCCACTAGGTTTTTACACACTGTTGCTGATAATTTGGCCAATTCCTCCATGCAGATCTCCTCTAGAGCAGTGATGTTTTGGGGCTGTCACTGGGCAACACAGATTTTCAACTCCCTCCAAAGATTTTCAATGGGTTTGAGATCTGGAGACTGGCTAGGCCACTCCAGGACCTTGAAATGCTTCTTACGGAGCCACTCCTTCGTTGCCCGGGCGGTGTGTTTGGGATCACTGTCATGCTGAAAGACCCAGCCATGTTTCATCTTCAATGCCCTTGCTGATGGAAGGAGGTTTTTGCTCAAAATCTCACAATACATGGCCCCATTCATTCTTTCCTTTACACCGATCAGTCGTCCTGTTCCCTTTGCAGAAAAACAGCCCCAAAGCATGATGGTTCCACCCCCATGCTTCAAAGTAGGTATGGTGTTGTTTGGATGCAACTCATCATTCTTGCTCCTGCAAACACAAGTTGAGTTTTTACCAAAAAGTTCTATTTTGATTTCATCTGACCATATGAAATTCTCCCAATCCTCTTGTGGATCATCCAAATGTTCTCTTCCGATGGGCCCGGACAGTACTGGCTTAAGCAGGGGGACACGTCTGGCACTGCAGGATTTGAGTCCCTGGTGGCGTAGTGTGTTACTGATGGTAGCCTTTGTTACTTTGCAGGTCATTCACTAGGTCCCCCCGTGTGGTTCTGGGATTTTTGCTCACCGTTCTTGTGATAATTTTGACCCCACGGGGTGAGATCTTGTGTGGTGCCCCAGATCGAGGGAGATTATCAGTGGTCTTGTATGTCTTCTATTTTCTAATAAGTGTTCCCACAGTTGATTTCTTCACATCGAGCTGCTTACCTATTCCAGACTCAGTCTTCCCAGCCTGGTGCAGGTCTACAATTTTGTTTCTGGTGTCCTTTGACAGTTCTTTTGTCTTGGCCATAATGGAGTTTGGAGTCTGACTGTTTGAGGTTGTGGACAGGTGTCTTTTATACTGATAATGAGTTCAAACCGGTGCTATTAATACAGGTAACAAGTGGATGACAGAGGAGCCTCTTAAAGAAGAACTTACAGGTCTGTGAGATCCAGAAATCATGTTTTTTTGTTGGTGACCAAATACTTATTTTCCATCATAATTTGCAAATAAATTCTTTAAAAATCAGACAATATGATTTTCTGGATTTTTTTTCTTCATTCTGTCTCTCATTGTTGAAGTGTACCTATGATGAAAATTACAGGCTTCTCTCATCTTTTTAAGTGGGAGAACTTGCACAATTGGCAGTTGACTAAATACTTATTTGCCCCACTGTATGATTTATAAAATTCAAACACAGCATAATTCTTTTCTTTTATATTTTAACCTATAACAGATGGCGTGCAAAATCTCTAACTCTTACTGACATCCCTGATCAGAGTCTTCACTCCTCCGTAATGTCATGTTCAGGCATGTACTATTCACACAACAACTGTGCCACTGTACTGGCTTTCTGGATAGGATATGCATTGACATATTTAGTGAAATGATCTTGCACTGCAAAAACATACCAATTATGGTATGTGTTTGTACCAATATGGTCTTGCACAATAACACTGGACATGACTGGCAGTTCTGTGATATGAGTGCACATAAACTGAAAAAGGTCTAACAGCACTAGTAGACTGGAGTCCTGCCCTTCACTGAGAAACCGGCTTTTTCTGAGGGTCTACAAGTGTCAGTTTTCAGTGTCAATATTTTTGTCATGAAGTGTCATTTATGAGAGCGAAGTGGTGTATTTACAGTGGAGTTCACTTATCTCAAGTCATGGTTAACTCGGCAATCCTATTATGTTGACGTTTTTGAAGTGGAACCGCCAAACTCCATATTTGTCTAAGCATTTTCTTATGGGTAATGTTGATTCTTCTACATCGCCGAAATCTAATATCTCGAGCAAAAAAGAGGGACATATATGCCACTTCACATGGTTATCTCGTGACTGAGAGTTAACTGCGCATGCAATTTGGGAGGAGTCCGTTCAAATGATTTATCCAATCAACTCACCATCAGCAATTAGTTTCACGGTTCAGAGGTTCATTGATTCCTTCTCTGTGTCATGCGGTAGTGTTGGAGGAGTGGTTACTGATTACCCTCTCATCTCCCGCTCCAGCTGCACCCCATCACCTCTCACTATTTGTTCACTGTCCTCACTCTGTCTGTTTTCAGATCGTTATAGGCTTCCCTTCCTGTGTGCACCTCCTGCTCTGCTTCTCCGCTTCTCCTAGATTGCCTGCTCTGGACCGGTTGTTCTTCTGCCCACTGCGTCACTCCTGCCCGTGGTCTCTTCTCGTGTTCCCTCTCCAGAGATCCGGAGTGCTCTTCGGTTGGACGCTATTCTGTACTCTCACCTTTCACTGTTGTAAATAAATCACAGCTTCACTCGCATCTGGATCCTGTTATTATTTTCTATCTGCGCCATGACAGTTAGTTCACACACTTCCATACCTGCCAGTTCAAAGAGCATGGCTCAAATCCTTTGTGTTTTCTGTCTTTGGTTGAATTTTGCATCGCTTTCAGTTGCTAAATCACAAGCATAGTTTATGCCATCTGGATACTCACTTTTGATTGTGGGAATGCAGATTTTAAACTGTTTTTGTAAAAATGATTTGCCGTTCTTAACTAACTTCCTTGTAGCTTAAGCAAAAGTAGCTCGAACATTATGCACGCTCATACACAGAATCAGCCGTGTCTTCTTCCCCAGAGGAATCTAGCCCTCCCTCCGATGCAGTAATCTACATCTGATCCTCCTCCAAAGCCAAGAATGAAACACTGGGTCCCCCATGAAAGGAGCAGCCAGGGCCCATGAAGATTGGCTCAGTAAGTTAGTCCCACTGTGATTCTCAGGCCACCCTGTCTATTCACAGAATTAGCCTTCTGATGAGCAGAGGAACTAGATCAGAGCATAGGACAGGGGACTTTGCCTCTTTGGAGGTATCACCGCTGTGATGGAATGGATTGCTCTCCCTTATTATCAGCTCCACCCCATCTCTAAAATCTCCACCCTTCCACAGGTTCCCGACTGGAGTGGGAGTGAAAGAGGAGGGGCGCTGTTACAACGAGGATTGGAGGTGTGTGATGAGGCACACCTGATGCCTTTGACACCTTACCACTGCCACTGTTAAAGGACGAGTGCGCCTCTCCTCGGGAATGTGTGCATGTGTTTCCCCTTGAATGCATCATAGGTATCGCTGAACCCAATATTTCTGAATTAAATTTTCTTGGAAGAAACATCATGTTACCATTTCTGTCTCCTCTTATAGCCATAGTGTGTCATCTGTCAACTTTATGATGATGTTGTTTGGCTGGGCAGTGACAGTCATGTGTGAAGAGAGTGAATGGCATAGGGCCAAGGACAGAGCCTTGAGGAGTGCCTGTGTTTATTACGAGATGATGGACGAGTGTTTTCAGAGGTGAACATGTTGAGATCTGCAGAGGAATCTCAGCCCCAGGTTATGTAGCTTGATCATGAGATCTGAGGGCAGGATAGGGAAGGAAAGAGCCAAACTGTAAACTATAAAAAGTAATCAGGCATAACTTTCCTTGTTGTCTTACACACTATCCAAGTTGGTTAGAACAGAATCCTCTGTGGATCTGTTTGTCTTGTACACAATGTTAAGTGGTTAAAATGATTCTGGTTTCAGTGCTCAGGATTTGTTTCTTAATAAGGCTCTCAAAACAAGAACTGGTGACCTGGTCTGCAATCTTTAAGACAAAAAACTGGCTTTCTGTGAAACAGGGTTGGTAGAGGTGAAGCAGAAAGGAACTGCAGTCTGTTTTAGGGAAGGACTGAACAAACAGACCCATGTGATCAGAAACTCCTGCTTCTTACAACACTTACCAGGAAGAGACTGACTTGTTTTTCTCCTTTGCTTACACTGACTTTTTCTGTGACAGAAGCCATAAAGAATCAGCAATCCATGAAGGACAAAGAGGAAAAACTTTTAAGAAGGATTTGAAACTTTTTTTTTTAACAGAGTGCAAATCTTTGTGATTCTTGCAGTCGTTCATTTTTTAAACCATCTTTCAGAAAGTTAAAGCACATTCAGATTTCTGGAGCTCAAACAGAGAAAATGGCTTCACTCTCTGAAGATGAATTTTTTTGTTCTATGTGTCATGAAATCTTCAAGGATCCTGTTGTTTTATCATGTAGTCACAGTTTCTGTAAAGAGTGTCTTCAACAGTTCTGGAGAACAAATAAAACTCAGGAGTGTCCTGTTTGTGGGAGAAGATCCTCAAAAGATCTTCCTCCACTTAATCTTGTGTTAAAGAACTTGTGCGAGTCGTTTGTGAAGAAGACAAATGAGAGGCGTTTATCAGAATCTGAGGAGATCTGCAGTTTACACAGTGAGAAACTCAAACTCTTCTGTCTGGAGGACAAACAGCCTGTGTGTGTCGTGTGCAGAGATTCACAGACACACAACAATCATACATTCAGACCCATCAGTGAAGTTATTCCATCATATAAGGTAAGATTTACCAATTCTATTACATATAACATATATCTCTGATATCTCATAAAATTTCTCTTCACATTCTAGAAGGAGTTTAATACAGCACTGAAGTCCTTACAAGAGAAACTCAAACACAAAGAAAACATTAAAGGAGAGTTTGAGAAAACAGATCGATACATTAAGGTAAGAATTTACTCTTTTCACAAGTTTGGTTAGAACAGCTGAACTGATTTTTCTGAAATAATTACCAACACTACCAACACTAATCCCATTGGCTAGAGCTCACCTTCCAAGTTTTCATTTTAGCTAATAAGTTTGAGCAAATGCTGATAATGTGATAAATATTTATGAGTCCAATAACCTCAGAACATGAGCTGCTACTATTGTGCATCTACCTGAGGATTTTATTAATGATAATGTATTTTTTCACATTTAAAACAGTGTTTTATGAAGAGAGGCTAATGAGATTTATGTTTTTTCACTCTACAGACTCAGAACATCTAATAATACATTACTATTACTTCAGAAAGATAAAGTTGTAGTTTAACACACATTTCCCCACTCACTCTTCATGCTGCTGCAGAATAACTTGCGTCTTTGAGATGATTGAAGATGATGTGATTTGATTTCAGTCTCAAGCTGAACACACAGAGCATCAGATTAAACTGCAGTTTGAGAAGCTTCATCAGTTTCTCAGAGATGAAGAAGAAGCTACAATCACTGCACTGAGGGAGGAAGAGGAGCAGAAGAAGCAGATGATGAAGAAGAAGCTGGAGGAGATGGACAGACACATCTCAGATCTTTCACATACAATCAAAGACATGGAGGAGATGATGAAAGCCAGTGACGTCTGCTTTCTGAAGGTCTGATTTCACATCATTGGTTGATAATTGGTTCATTGATTGAGTTCTTGATGATAAATGGTGTGTTTGTTCTGCAGGAGTTTGCAGTCTCAATGGAAAGGTGAGTGATCTGCTGGTTTCTCTGGTCTCTCTGGTTCTGATCCAAAGCCACTGCAGTTCTGAATCCTGAATGTTCTTCCAGAGTCCAGATCTCAGAGCCGGATCCACAGATGTCTTCTGGATCTTTGATTCATGTGCCGCGTTACTTGGGAAACCTGTCGTTCAGAGTCTGGAAGAAGATTCAGGACATCGTCCAAAACTGTGAGTCTGGAGAAGATCTGTGCTCTTACACACACTGGAAGTCACACATGGGGGTTTCATGACACAAAGGTACTTGGTTATGTCAGCTTGCTGTAAGGGAAGATCATACTAGTTGTTGTATATAAGTACAATTATTTTATCTTAATTATGCATGTACTCAAGTCCAGAACAATCTCAACAGTGGAAATTTGAAAAGAAATACTGCAGTGTACTTCACACACTGAAACACTGAAGCTCAAATATAATATTGTGAACTCAAGGAGCTTCAAGATTTATTGTTTCTGTCATTTTGGTTTTACTAGAGAATCTTTTGAAAGTTCAGTTGCAGAAGAAGTTATTAACTTTATAATCAGAGTGCTTCAACCGTATCCATAACCTTAAGGATTAAATTATTTTCTTCTTTTTTGTAACTTCAGAAAGTATTGAGATCATTTTTTATTCCAAAAATTATCACTTTTCTAATGTTTTTTAAAGATTCTTAAGAGAAAACTTAAGAATTTCATATCTTAATTTTTTTTTTATATCTAGTTCTTAAAAAACATTGTTACAGTACTTATATAGTAAAGCTTCAAAACCATTCATCAGTGAGTCATTACATCCCTTATGGAAATATATTTTAGTTAGGGCCAGTGATGCAATAAAACATAATTTATTGATGTTAATTCACAAGATTTGTTTTGGTGATATGGTTGTCATCAAGGATCAGGCTGGACACAGACACAAGTAACAGATCTTTATTTTAAGACAAGGCACGGATGCAAAAAGTGAGCAGAAACAGGATGGTAGTGGCCGAGTGCAGGTGAATAAACACAGGTGCCGGTCTGCTGGTATGGTTAGTGTGGAACTCATCGAGCAAGGCTGGATCAAGGATGTCATCACGGGGGACCCAGGACCGCTCCTCGGGGCAGAATCCTTCCCAGCCCACCAGATATTTCAGTTGGCCGCTTCGCCGCCGAGAGTCCAGGATGGGGTTGGCTGCATAGATATTCTGGTCCACCGGGTCCACGGGACGAGGCACGGCTTCGGGACCAGACTCTGTGGAGGAAGGGAAGAATGGTTCAGTGTATGGTTTGAGAAGGGATCTGTGAAATGACGGTGAGATCCGATAGTGGGGTGGTAATTGCAGTCGGTACGTGACATCGTTAAATTGCCTCTCGATCTTGAAAGGTCCAATGAAACGGGGACTCAGCTTGCGACTGGGCAGGCGTAGGCGATATCCCTGGTGGACAACCAAACCAATTGTCCTGGTTGGTACCTGGGTGTGGGGCGTCGCCGTCGGTCAGCCTGAGTCTTCTGCCTACGCACTGCCCGCTGCAGGTGGACGTGTGCTGAGTCCCACACCCTCTCGCTCTCCTGGAACCAGTGGTGGACCGCTGGAACATCTGATGGTTCTCCTAACCAAGGAAAGAGGGGGGGGGGGGGGGTTGAAAGCCAAACAAACATTGAAAGGGTGTGAGTCGAGTGGTGTCTTGCCTGAGAGAGTTCTGCGCGTATTCTGCCCAGGAGAGGTAACGGTTCCAGCTGTCCTGCTGGCGACCACTGTATGACCTGAGATACCTCCCGATCTCCTGGATCTTCCGCTCATTCTGGCCGTTGGTTTGTTGGTGATAACCAGAGCTTAGGCTTATGGAGACACCGAGTAGCTTGAAGAATGATTTCCAGACTCTGGAGATGAACTGGGGCCCACGGTCGGAGCCGATGTCTTCGGGGAGGCCGAAGTGCCTGAACACTTGATGGAAGAGGGCCTCCGCTGTCTCCAGAGCCGTGGGCAGACCTTTTAACAGGATGAGTTTGCAGGTTTTAGAGAACCGATCCACCACCACCAGGATGCAGGTATACCCATCTGAGGGTGGTAGATCGGTCATGAAGTCAATTCCAATATGGGACCAGGGTCGACGGGGAACAGGTAGAGGTAGCAACTTGCCTTCAAGAAGGTGACGTGAGGTTTTGGATGTGGCACAGACTGAGCAACCTTAAACAAAGCGGGAGTCTCTTGTCAGTCTCTTGGCTTCGCAAAGGTATTCCAGGTTGCGGTGATCAGTGATGACTTGGAATGGATGTTTTGCTCCCTCCAGCCAGTGTCTCCACTCTTCCAGGGCTAACTTGATGGCCAACAACTCACGGTTTCCGATGTCATAATTACGCACAGCCGGGGTTAGCTTTTTGGAGAAGTAGGCACTTGGATGGAGTTTGGGAGGCCCACCCTGCTGCTGAGAAAGTACAGCTCCCACCCTGAAGATGCTGGTCTACCTTCATCGTGGTCTGAAGATGCGTCTACCTCGACGATGAAGGGCCGGTCAGGATCTGGGTGAACCAGGGCGGGAGCTGCACCAGAGTGACAGGAACCAGGGGAAGCGGGTACCTGTATTTGACAGTGATGGAATTCAGATGCCGGTAGTCAATGCAGGGCCTCAAGCCTCCCTCCTTCTTACTCACGGAAAAGAAACTCGAAGCGGCAGGGGAAGTGGATGGTTGAACGTACTTCTGGTCGAGAGCCTCCTTGATGTACTCCTCCATGGCCTGTTGTTCCGGGATGGACAGGGGGTAAATGTGACCGTGTGGAAAGGAAGCCCCAGGCAGCAGATCGATATTACAGTCCCATGGCTGATGTGGTGGAAGCTCCGATGCCAGCTGCTTACTGAAGACGTCCTGGAACACCCGGTATTCTGTGGGAATGGAACAGTCGGAAGAGGAGTTGGGACTCTCGACGGAAGTACTGACCAGCGGCAGGTTAACTGGTCTTTGGGAAGACGTGGCCTTCTCGTGAGATCTCGACATGGTCTGAAGACAATGGGATTGACAGTAAGGACTCCATTCTCGGACCACCCCAGATTTCTAGTCTTCCGTGGGAGAATGAGTAGGTAACCACAGGCGTCCCAGGACGATATCCGAGGTGGATCCCTCCAGCACCAGGAACGGAATATCCTCTTGATGAAAGTTTCCAATCTTTAAGGGGATGGGAGATGTGAAGTACCGCATGCACTTGCGGCCCAGCGGCTTTACCAGGATGGAAGGGGCTTGATATGGACGAGGTAGGAGATGTTTTTGCAAATTAAGTTGCTCTTGTAGTAGATGAGTTGAAATGAAGTTGCCGGCTGACCCGGAATCTATCAGGGCTTTGGCTGCAACAGAGAGCTCACGCATCATTACAACAACATCGGTACTGGAAAGGTTGATAACAGAAGGAACCGTATGAATGGTACTCACCGCTGGGCGTGGTGGCCGGGTCGGGCAATCGAGACGGAGGTGACCCTCACCACCACAATACAAGCAGAGGTGCATACGGATACGGCGTTCTCTTTCGGGGATCTCGTCTCATGGCAGAGATGGGGAATGCAACGGGGTTTCGATGGTATTGCCGGCTTGGAGGTTTTGTGATATCTGAATGGATCTTTGATTGAAGGTTTCCAGTCCCACACTGTCATCATACACAGCGAGATGAATTCTGAGCTGGGGATTTAAGCCTTGACGATATGCGGTTAGTAATGTGGTTTCATTCCAGCTGCTGGCAGCGGCGAGGGTTCTGAAGTGCACGGAATAATCATGAATGGTTTGGTTACCTTGATTCAGATGAAAAAGCTGGTCATTGATGGAGCGAGATCTCAAAGTCAAGTCAAAGTCAGCTTTATTGTCAATTCTGCAATATATACAGTGCATACATATAGAGAATTGAAATTCTGTAACTCTCAGGCCCAAGGTGAATACAGTTAACAACAACAATAATTTAACAGTGGCAGTAACAACAACAACAACAACAACAACAACAACAGAAGATGAAGTAAGATAAAATACAATAAAATGAATCTAGATGGATAAAGTGAGTTATGGCAGTAAAGTGGCGATGGCAAATAGTTCAAACAATAGTAAAATAGTAATAGTGCAATTTCAAATTAAGTCAGTGCAGATATAAATAAGAGAGAAATGCAAGGACAACATAATGAGGTAGATGAATAAGAGAAAAACTGAAGGTGGGTAGGAGGTGGGGGGGGGGGTGGAGGATTCAGAGATCAGGACCGTGGGGCAGAAGAGGGGAGAGGTGGCAGAGTCGGGAGAGAGTTCAGTGCCCTGACAGCTTGGTGAATGAAGCTGTCCTTCAGTCTGTTGGTCCGTGCCTGGAGACTGCGTAGTCTCCTCCCAGATGGCAGCAGACTGAAGAGACTGTGCGATGGGTGTGTGGGGTCCCTAGCAATAGCAAGGGCTTTTGGGGAGAGGCGGATGTTATAGATGTCCTGGAGGGGTGGGAGAGAGACACCAACGATCTTCTCAGCTGCTCTCACTATGCGCTGCAGTGCCTTGCGGCAGGATGCGTTGCAGGCGCCGTACCACACAGTGATGCAGCTGGTCAGAATGCTCTCGATGGTGCCTCTGTAGAAGGTGCGCATGATGGGGGCTGAGGCTCCGGCTCTTCTCAGCTTACAGAGGAAGTATAGTCGCTGCTGCGATTTCTTAATCAGTGCTGTGGTGTTGGAGGTCCAGGAGAGGTCTTCTGTGATATGAACACCCAGAAATTTGGTACTCCTCACCCTTTCCACGGTCGCACCGTTGATGGTCAGAGGGGCATGCTGGGTGTGCATTCTTCTGAAGTCAACAACAATCTCCTTCGTCTTCTCCACGTTCAGAGAGAGATTGTTGTCGCCGCACCACCTGACCAGGTGGCTCACCTCACTCCTGAAGTTTGTCTCATCGCCGTTGCTAATGAGACCAACTACAGTCGTGTCGTCCGCAAATTTGATTATTAAATTGCTGTTGTATGTGGGTGTGCAGTCATGTGTAAGCAGAGTGAAGAGGAGTGGGCTCAACACACAACCTTGAGGGGTTCCAGTGTTCATGATGATGGTGCTGGAAGTGTTGCTGCCGACCCGTACTGCCTGAGGTCTTCCCGTCAGGAAGTCCAGCAACCAGTTGCACAGTGAAGTGCTGAGTCCCAGCTGAGATAGTTTTTGGGTGAGCTGTTGGGGATGATTGTATTGAATGCTGAACTAAAGTCTATGAACAGCATTCTGACATGTGTCTTTATTGTCCAGGTGAGTGTGTGCTTAGTGGACGGCAGTGGTGATGGCGTCATCGGTCGAGCGTTTTGACCGGTATGCGAATTGGTAGGGGTCCAGGGAGGGGGGGAGGACAGATTTGATGTGGTGCATGACTAGCCGCTCAAAGCACTTCAAAAGGATGGGGGTAAGTGCGACTGGGCGGTAGTCATTGAAGCAGGATGGGGATGAATTCTTTGGAACTGGGATGATGGTGGTTGCTTTCCTCTGCACAGTCCCTCAATACACGTCCAGGAATGTTGTCAGGACCTGGAGCTTTGTGTGCGTTGACCCTGCTGAGGGATCTTCTCACGCTGTCCCTGGGCAGTGACAACATCTGGTCATCGGGAGGAGGTGGTGACTTCTGTGCAGTGGTGCTGTTGTGTGTTTCAAAGCGAGCGAAGAAAGTGTTCAGCTCATTTAGAAGGGGAGTGGAGCTGTCACACGTCCGTGCAGGGGGTTTGTAGTCCGTGAGGGACTGGATCCCCTGCCACAGGCTCCTTGTGTCTCTGCTGTCGCTGAAACGATGGGCTATCCTCCTGGAGTACTGTCTCTTAGCCTTCCTGATGCCGCATGACAGGTTGGCCCTTGCTGTCCTCAGGCCCACCTCATCTCCAGCTCTGAAGGCAGCGTTACGCGTCTTCAGAAGTCTGTAGACATTCCCTGTCAGCCACGGTTTTTGGTTGGGCCAGATGGTGATGGACTTAGTGACTGTTACATCCTCAATGCACTTGGTGATGTAAGAAGTAATAGTCTCTGAGTACTTCTGGAGGTCTGTGGTGTTATTGTAAGTTGCAGCCTGTTTAAACATGTCCCAGTCCGTGGTGTTGAAGCAGTCTTGAAGAGCCTCTGATGACCCATCAGGCCAGACTTGAATCTGCTTCAGGACTGGTTTGGGGACTTTCACAAGTGGTCTGTATGCTGGCATTAGCATAACAGTGATGTGATCTGAAGCACCAAGGTGGGGGAGGGGGGGGGGCTTTGTAAGCACCTCTCTGTGTGGTATATACAAAGTCCAGAATATTATGTCCACGTGTAGGAAAGTCAATGTGCTGATGAATTTTTGGAAACACACTCTTTAAGTCTGCATGATTGAAATCCCCAGCCAAGATGAGAAAAGCATCCGGGTGGGCTGTCTGCTGATCACTGATGTGTTTATAAAGATCATTAAGTGCCTCACTCCTTTTGTTGTTGTTGGAGCTGGGGGGGATGTATACAGCAACAAGTATAATAGCTGTATATTCCCGCGGCAGATAAAACGGCCGACACTTAATAATCATAAACTCCACCAGGGGTGAGCAGTGTTTGCAGACCACAACAGCATCACCACGCATCATTGGTGTAAACACAGAGTCCGCCGCCGCGGGACTTACCTCCCTCGACGATCACTCTGTCCGCGCGATGGCATGTAAGCCGATCGAGCTGAATGGCGCTGTCCGGAACGCTGTTGTTGAGCCATGTTTCCGTGAATACAAAAACACAACAGTCTCTAACAGTCTTCTGAGTGGAGCAAAGAAGACGAAGATCATCCAGTTTATTGTCCAACGAGCGAACGTTAGCCAAAATGATGGTGGGCATAGCAGGCTTGTGTGGGTTAGCCGCTAGTCTGACACGAATACCTCCGCGCTTCCCCCTCTTCTGTTTCCTCACACCCCGTTTGTGGCGCTTCCACTGCGGGAGAGGTGCAGTAGTGGGGGACGGTGGTGTAGTAGTCCTCCGGAGAAGACCATGGTCCCGCAGCTCTTGTCCGAGCGTCGAGTTTGGGTTGAAAACTGTAGTTTTTCCAACCTCGAGCAGAAACTCACGTGTGTAGCTGTATTTGCAGACGAACGGACGCGACAAGGACGTACAAAAACACTGTGATTTACACGATGAAAAACACAAAAACGCCGATCCGTCGGGAGAGAGAGAAGCCGCTGCGTGTGCACGGGCCGCCATCTTGAAATCGATCTTGCCATTTGTCCAAACACTTCCCGGAAATGGTTGGTAAATGCTGTCAGGCTCTGCGTTACTGGACCGTTGGCTTCCCAGATTGCCTGGGCCCAATGGAGGGCGCGTCCAGACAACCTCGAAATCAAGAAAGCAATCTTGGAACGTTCAGTCTCAAACAGTCGAGCTTGCATTTCCAGGAAGAGTGAACACTGAAGAAGAAACCCACTGCAGTCCTCCGCCTCGCCAGAGAAGGGCACTGGTTGGGTCATGGGAATGGCAGAGGCAGATTGTGAAGTGGTGAGCAGGTGAAGAACATGGTGGATAGTCTATGCTAGTTCCGTGATGGGTTCGGGAATCAGTGAAGGGGAATGGGCTGCTCCGGCTTGCACATTGGTCTGGTCTTCTGTCATCAAGGATCAGGCGGGACACAGATGTAAGTGACAGATCTTTATTTTAAGACAAGGCACGGATGCAAACAGTGAGCAGAAACAGGATGGCAGTGGGAGAGTGCAGGTGAATAAACACGGGGAAGCTTAGCTGATGTGGCAATAGACGAATCACAACACTGAAGACACTGAAGACACACTTGGAACCAGGGACATGGAAGGAGATCACTAGGAGCTTGGAGAACACACACGGCGAAGGTCTTGGCACTTGGCACTAGAGACGAGACCAGAGACCGAGTGCAGAGTGAGGGCTGGTGATATAGATCTGTTGATTAGTGACAAGTGTTCAGAAGTTCAGAGCGTGTGAACGAGTCTGGTGCTGTGGGCGTGGCTGAGTCCGTGACAGGTTCCATATGGGGCTTCAGCTTTACAATAAGATTAGCTGGCCAGCAACAACCCCCCGGACCCATCAGCAAGACATTGAATCAGTGATGTACAAAATAGTAGTGATTAATAAAATACTGAATGGAAATGAATTGGGCAATGTTCAAGGACAGTCTGGAACAGAAAGAGAGAAAAGAAAAACAACAACAGCAAAGGTGCAGAACATGGAATAATGGAATGAAAAAGTGTACTTCATACTTATATCTTGCATGTGAGAATCTAAGATTGGAGAGATTGAACATCTGTTGCTGAGCTATGCCTTAGTGGCCTTCCAGAACTAACACATACTAGTTTCCAACTAGTTTCATACTAGTTTCATACTTCCATACTAGTTTCCAATCAGGATCACTTTGGTAATAATTTGTAATATGTAATTTATTGATGTTTGTAACGGGGTTCAAGGATTGGGGAAGAAGGAGGCGGGAACCGGCAGATGTTTCAAAGACTTTAATAATCAAATAAAACATAAATCCAAAATAAACATAATGGCGGCAGCCCCTCGCGAAACTCAACATAAACTCCCTCTCTCGCTTTGTGAGGAGAGACACCAGTGGCTTCGCAGGTGGCGCTCATTATCAATCACGCCACCGGCTCTCGTGACGCTCTCACGGTCCCTCGACCCCGCCCTGCTCGCCACATACCCCCAACACCTCTTCGCAGGCCGGGGGGTACCAACGAGTCTGTGCTCTACTCCCCCCCTCCTCCTCCGGGGGGCCCGATCACGGCGGCCGTGGTACCTGGGATTAAGGACAGACGAGGCGAGGGAAAAGGAAACGGAGACAAGAGGAGCGACAGAGAAGAGAGAGGGGAGAGAGGAAAAAGAAAGAAAAAAAAATCTTGGTCCGGTCCTCGACCGCCCAAGAAGTTCTTCCTCACGGTGCCGTGCGATGGCACTGGACGCTGATCCGTGGACGGTCCGACGCTCCTCCGCCTCCTGGCAGCCGGCGACGACGACTCCTTGCGAGGGCAGCCGGCAGCGAGCCCCTGTTCCCCGCTCCTCCCCGTTCACAGCAGATGGCAGCGGGCTCCGGCGCGCTGGCGAACGGGCGACTCCTCCGCTCCCTCACGGACGGCAGCCTCCCACCTCGTCCCAGGAGCACGGCAGGGCTCTTCGTCCGACGAGATCCATCGGTGCTCCAGCGCCACCGCCGCCTCTCGTCTTCTTCTGTGCTGCCCGACCTCTGCAGCTCTGCGAGCCCTCCCGGCAGCGAGGGCTCTTTGACAGCGTGTCCCTCCGACCTCCCGGGTTTCGGCACCAGTGTAACGGAGTTCAATGTTCAGGGAGGAAGGAGGCAGGAACCGGCAGACAATTCAACAGACTTTAATGCTCAAATAAAACATAAATACAAAACGAAAGTAATCACAAAACACAACATAAAGTCCAGGCCTGGTCCTCCCTCGCTTTCACTGTCGTCGCTCCTCCTTTTATGTCTCCGCTCCTCCGTGAGGAGAGACACCGGTGGCTTCGCAGGTGACGCTCATTATCAATCACGCCACCGGCTCTCGTGACGCTCTCACGGTCCCTCGACCCCGCCCTGCTCGCCACAAAGTTAATTCACAACATTTGGTTTAGCAGTAAGGTTCTGTATGACGGGTTCAGTTTTACAACAAATTAAGATTAGCTTAACTGTAATAACCCCCAAAAACAAATGTATGAAGTGCAATTAAAATGAACTCCCCCACCTCAACCATACCCTGATTAATTGTCAGGGTATACTGTGAACAAAGGACTCAAACAGAGGACAGAAGTTATTTGTACACTTTGGGCAAAACAAATTCCAAAGTGAAGTGACTCATGTGAACAGGTGAATTGATAATGCAGAGTGTGGGGACTCCAGAGCTGTCTGTACAGCAAACAACAGACACACAGGCTGAGGAGACCCACTCCGTAAAGCCAACAACGGACATACAGGCTGATGAGAACACTCCGCTCGACATCCAACATCTCTGCTCTGGACCATAGCCCTCCCAGTCTACCAGATATTGATGACCTTTATTGATGTCTATTCTCAGCCTCAAAAATCCATGGGCCTGCATCAGGTTGGCCCAGGGATGTACTCTGTCATCAAAAGGTGAAAATATTTCTCCCATTCCTTTGACTTTGGCAGGATCCATGCGGATGCCTTCAGGTGGCCAGGAACGTAACCGACCATCCATGAAACTCACACTTCTCCACCTTTGATTTGATAAATGATTCTCAAGTTGTTGTAACACTCGCCTAACGTGCTGGACATGCTCAAGCTTGTTCTGGGAGAAGATCAAGATGGCATCAAGATAAACAAATACAAACCAGTTGACCATGTCTCTGAGCTCATCATTGACGAGGTTGGGAGGGAGGTTGCAAGACCAAAGGGCATAACTAAATATTCAAAGGGACCTATGGGGGTATTAAAGGTGGTCTTGCATTCATCCCCCTCCCTAAACCGAACCAGGTGATAAATCTATCACCCAGTTGTATGGGCAGTCCTGAGGGAGAGATGAGACTCGGGACTTACAAAACACTATTCTTAAGTCATGGTAAGCCTCCGGTACATCTACCAGGTTCACTGGTTCCTCCTGTAACACCGGAACTGATATTGAATGAGAAGGTACAAGCACTAAACACTGAGTTAAATAGATTAGATTAGATTCAAGTTTATTGTCATTACACATGTACAAGTACAGTATAACGAAATGACGTATGGAGCAAGCCTCCGAGCCGCAGCCTTTACCAGGCGCCTCCACGCGCTCTCCAGAAAAACAGAAATACAAACAAGAAATGCAAGAATGCAAGAATACAAGAATGCAGTTTAGCAAGCCTTTCATCGCAAAACAAACAAGATAACAGGACTTGTCACAGTACACGTGGTTGCATGTTGGAATTTTTTGTTTGGTGGGAGAGGGGGTAGAATAAAGACAGAAACAGGCAGACGGATCTGTGGAAGCCATAACAACAGATGTTTCAGTTCAGTTCTATGGTTTGTCCTTGGAGATAAGGCAGTTCCCAGGGAAAACAGTCCGTGAAAGTTCACCGATCTGACTCGCTGTTCGGACTGCGTTGTTACGGTTCAGTTCCTCAATCTGTGTCATTCTCAGATCTAATTCCTTCAGTCGATCACTCACCGCCCCGAGGCATTCTTTAATTTCAGACAGCGGCTGGGTGAATTTGCTCGCAGCTGTCTTACCAATTTTTCGATAGGTCAGGGCAATCCCAAAGCCAAAGAATAGGAACCCCGCTATCAGTAATCCAATCATATATTCACGAGTTCACACTTACGAATGATTCAGGAGCAATGAATGGTAAGCGTATTTGGCGAGCTGTCCGAGGAGAGGGCTCCGAGCTCGGTATTAGCCCGAACCTGGAGCACTCCCCCCGTATCCTGACTTTGATAGGAACAATTAAGTGTGAGGAGTTGGGGTGGTGGAGGGATGCCGAAAAATGTCAAAGAGCTGTAGGTGAGTCAAGCGTGTCTATATATACGTAGTTCCTCTCCTGCTGATAGGATGAGGAGTAATTGCTGATGACGTGTTGATTGTATTAATCATTTGAACGTGCTCCTCCCGAACTTTGTTAATAAAACATCATTAGATCTTCTGCATCTTCTACGGACAGTGTCTCCAGGCACAAGACCTGCCAGTTGTTCCATCGGTCCACCGCCTACCCAGCACCAAAGGTCCCGTCCGGGCAGGTGGGCTCTCCCGGCGAAGCCTCTCTTTGTGAAAAAATCTTATCAATTACGCTGATTGACCAGTTAATCAGTTCCATTTCAGTATTTTAGGAGTCCAGCAAGCAGCGGGTCAGAGAACAAAAAAAGACAAATAGACGAAATACCGAAGCGCAAGGGCAAAGCAGGGCAGAGAGATGAAACACGTCTGCACAGTTCAAGATCAGGAAGTAGGAGTATGAGCTTCAAGCTCCATTTTTTCAACACAGAATTAAGAGCCCAGTCAATGTGAGGATTATGCTTAACCAGCCAGGTGTTCCCCAAGTCCACTGGAGCGTAAGGAGGGTGAATAAAGAGCTGGTTCAATATCCATAAAATCACCCTCCACTCCAGAATCAAATCAATGTGGACACCCAAAGGAAAGTCCTTTTCAACCGCAGAAAAGCTTGAAGGATAGAATGAGCACCAGATGGCAACAGCATGATGGTAACACTCACCATGCTTCATCACTTTAAAGGTGAGCACCGCTTCCTGATGGGACAAAGCACAACCAAGTGCCCCACCTCTTCAGTAGAGGCAGAAGTTGTTGGCGAGACGATGATGAAAATCCTATTAACTTAACTGTATTAACTTCATAATCTTCAAGAAAGTTTTTCTTCATCCTCACTTGCCTCAATTAAATGGTTTGAATATATTGAAAAATAGTATTATTGTCATCATGGAAGACGCAACAGACATAAGTGCAGGCCGATTTTATTAAAGCAGGACACGAAGACAGTGAGCAGGTGAAAATGAATGAATGCAGAAGCAGTGAGGGGAAACAGTCTTATCTGGGGAACTTGGCGTGGAGATGTAGAATGGCGTGATCTTGGAGGGAAGCAGAGAGTGCTGAGGTATTCTCGGAAGGAGTCAAGGAAATAGAGGAGTCTTGGGAACACGTGGTATCTCGGGTAACACAGATAAGTCCGGGTAACAAAGATGAGACCAGACACTTAGAGCAGGGTGAGTGCTGGTTAAGTAGTGAGAGGGTGATGGACTGCAGGTGCTCAGTACTCAGGTGACATGGAACAAGTGGGCGGAGTCAAGCAGTTTCTAAACAATGTAATGTAAAATGTAAAAAATGTTGCCTTGGCTTAGCTCTGACATAACATCAGAGTTTTGAGCATTTCGAACTTTATTAGATGTTTTATTAACAAGGTTCAGAAGGAGCATGTTCAATAATTAACTTAATTAACATGAGAGGAGCCCATTTAGTTATTCTTCTCAATTAGTAAGATAAGAAGTATGTATAAAGCAGACCTGCCTCCATGACAGTTTTCTTGCATTTGGTTTGCTATTTGCCATTTTCTATTTCACAAATCCAACTTTTCCTGTCCGATGACAAGTCCAACTTCACTCCATATCCTCAGCCACAATCTACCAGCCCTATGACCACTCATTCTTGACCTGACACCGAGCCCCAGGTTTCATCACGTGGGCACCGTCTGCTGGAACAGCCACAGCCTTTACCACCTAGACATCCAACTTCCTCCCTGGCGTACTCCTATTGTTCTATTGTTCCAAATATTCCTTCTATTGGAAAGTGGACAGTAATAGGACTGAGGTAAGTGCTGATTAAATCCGACATACTCGCTGAGGATGAATGAAGAGGAAATGAATGAATTCATGAGTTCATCACCTTGCAATCCATTGAGTCCACTCCAGCCTCAAGGCAGCCAATGGACCTAGCAAAGTTTGCAGGGCCTCAAACTTGCTTCGCTCAACACCACTATCTTCCTCCAACACAAGATCCGACTCTCTTCAAGCGTGGGGCTGCAGCGGTAGGCCTTCAGCAAGTCTGGGTCATGTCCCAGATTCCACGTCACTCGTCTCCTAGAGCCCCTCAGTATACCAATCTTTCCCTCCCACTGTCACCATGTAGACTCAGGAACAGGCATTTCAACATTTTCCTACAGTTGCTAACGCCTCCCCTTTCCTGTGGCCCACAGATCCACTAGCTGAAGCAAACGTGAGGTTTCCTACACTTGCAACACAGACCCACACATCTCATTCTTATCTGCAATTTCCCTCTTGCACTTCTCTCAATATCCCTCACAAAACCCCAGAGGGTGATCCAAGCACACGGCTGCCTCCGCTGGCAATCGCGGCCCCAGATTCTGGCATCCCTGGAAAAATATTCTCCACTCACTCATTATGCATTGGAGCAGCAAGCACAGCAGCTCAAAAAGGCTTCTCCCAGCAGCAGATCCAAGCTCTTGGGTGGTGGTCTACATCAGGACCAATCAATTCCGCATCAAAAAGAGCCCACCAAAGCTGACCTCATTGGCTAACTAGCTATGCCTGCAACTGCAAGACCCCATCTGGTCGAATAACGAATAACTGTAAAGGTTGACCTCGCTGTCACCAAGTAGCATCCATTCATCCGACACCATGAGCTGCTCCTGTCTACGTGAGCACTCCCGATCGGTCATTTCAAATCATGTGGCCCCCTTTCCATCGGCTGGTAAGGTCCACCCATTTGACTCGGTGAACTGCTCATATCAGAGGCTACGTGGGCCTGCCCAAATAGGTGATTTGAGCCTTGTTTACCAGAAGAAGTGTCAGTCCTCTCCATCGGGCATTCCAAGTCCTCATTTAGTGACCGGTAGGGCCACTCTAGTGGCCTAGAGCTCCTCTCATAGGCTGCATGGGCCCTCTTGGTAAAACAACTAGGCTCCTTCTTGAAATGCTAGCCCACCAAATTTTGGTGCTCATAGATATTTTACTGTCCTTTGCTCATTTGCTTTTTGGGGGGTTACTCTGTGTTCGGGCCATATTCTAAGTTCAGAGCCCTCAATTGACCAGAAGAACTTGCTTCAGTTATTCACACCACATATATTTTATTACATCTTTAAACAATTGATTATTCATTACTAAGCCAAACACAACTAACAATAACAATGTATTTAAACAAATACACACACATTAAGACCCAGTTTAATGAAGATGATCAGATGATGCTCGACAGAGTTTAACAGATACTGTTTTTCAACAGCTCTGATTGTGATTTTAACTTTTTCAAAATATCAGTGTCTATCAATGTTTGAATCACACATTTAATGTTTGTCGCTGATGCCATTAAACACTGATAATAAAAATGAGTGTGTGACTAAAAACACTGACAGTGATCAGAGGAAAATGTGTGTTTGATCAACAGAACGAGTGTCATAATTCATAATAATCTGTGTTTAATCACTCTTGATCATTGAATGAACATCAGAATAAAAGCAGCTGTTGATTGTGTTTCATCAGATCCTGTGATTCTGGATCCAAACACAGCAAATCCAGAACTCCTCCTGTCTGATGATCTGACCAGTGTGCGAAACACCTGGAACAAACAACCACTTCCTGATAATCCAGAGAGATTTGACGTCTTTGAGTGTGTTCTGGGTTCAGAGGGTTTTAACTCAGGAACTCACAGCTGGGATGTGGATGTTAAAGAGAGTTCAGCCTGGAGTCTTGGAGTAACAACAGCATCAAACCAGAGGAAGGGATGGGATTTCTATGACACTGATGTCTGGTTGGTGCAGTATGGACTGGGTGAGCAGTTTGGCGTTCCTGTTGAACAGGTTCTTGATCGTGTGAGAGTTGATCTGGATTATGAGAGAGGAACAGTGTCATTCTCTGATCCTGTAACTAACACACATATACACACATTCACAACCACCTTCACTCACACACTCTTTCCATTCTTCTATACTTTTTACCCTCTAAGGATCTTACCGATCAACAGTCAGTAAATGTTACTCCTGCAGGTGTAAATCGACCTGCTTTCATCTTCTACAGTCATCATGTTTCCAATATTTGAAAGTGTAAATCTTCTCAGAAATGCTCTAAAAGGGATAGTTCAGTCAAAAATGCATATTCTGCCATCATTAACCCAAAGTTTTATGAGTTTCTTTCTTCTACTGAGAACAAAAGATAACAGAAGAACATTTGGAGAAGATATTTTTTAGAATTTCAGTACTCAAAATGTTTCTGATCCCCAATGACTAAAGGATAAAATGAAGGACAAAAAGATGTGTCCAAACTTTTGCCCGTATATTTCATCCATGAAGATTCCCTTGCAGTAAGTGATGGACCGTGTCAATGATGTTGAGCTCCTCTCCTCTCTCGTGGAAAAGGCTGGATGTCAGGAACAGATAGAGGAAAGAACAGGATGTCCGACGGGGAGCAGGGTGATGGAGGTGGGGAATTGTCCGGAAGGAGCAGAGGGACATTAAGCAGGCAGTCGCTTTGAGTGATGGGGGGCAGGAAGTGTGGACGTCGGTCTCTCCTCTTTTGCCCTGCCCATTTACTTACGGGCTCTACCCTGATGCCACCCGAGTCGCTCCAGTGTCGCTCTGTGGTTTGTTCCCTCTTCCTGTCTGTGATTTCCAAACTCTGCATCCATTGGCTAACGTTTGATGTCTCATCTCTGGTTTTAACATGTTTATTTTTGTTTTTTCTCGTCTCTTTCGGTGCCTGTCCGCGCCAAACCTCTTCAAACAAGTACTCTTCCTTTTCAGTCCTGATGCCTGTGTCTTTGCCTCGGGTCCTTGCCGTAGCGTTTAGTCGTCCATGCTGATGCCAGCGCTGAACGCTGACCATTTGCGGCTGTTTATTCATGGATATCTCCTCATCTTTTAGAGGGTGTGAATGTAAAATGTTGGGTAATGTCCTGTCTTGTGTCTGAATGCATTTGAGATCATTTGAGGGTGTGTTTCGACGAGGTCGACCTGTGAACGGGTCGGAACGGTCAACGTACTGCCCCGATGTGTTTCGGGTTGTGTTTAGGACTGAACGCAGACGACGATGGGGTGGTAAACTTGCAGACAGACCCGTCAGACCCACCGTACGGAAGAGTGGAGCGGGCCGGAGGTTAACCGTGTGACGCTTTCCGCCGTAATTGCTAGTTTTGACGATAATCCCGAGTCCAGAAGAACTCCCTGGAGTTTCATCCATGCTGGAGTCTGGAGGAGGAACGGACATCAACATTTTAAACTCCACACAAGCCACATTCACAGATTAACATCATATATCTTGAATAAATAAGGGTTCTCACTCTAATAAATGCTTGTTTGTTTGTTTGTTTTTAAGCCAAATGATGGGTTCGTTCTGTTGGGTCATTTCATTGGTGTTACTCGTATGTTCAGTTTGGTTTGGTTTTCACTGTATTCGCCCAGTTTTGCCGGCCGGTGTTTCAGAGTTGGTTTCCTTGATTAATTAGTTTCACTCACCTGTTTCTGTTCAGTTGATTATCTTTCCTGTGTGTTTAAGCTCTCAGTTTCCTTCATATCATTGTCTGGTGTCATCTTTGCTTTATACGGTTCTTCATTAGTTCATTGTTACTTTATGGAATCATGAAAAAGTGTTTGTTTGGATTCTCCTGCGCTGTGTGATTATTATGGGGTATTTGTATATTTTTACCCAGGTGAAGGTTGGATATAAATAACCCAGAAATGTTGTTTTTAACCCAGCATTTAAAGTGATGTTGAGAGAAAAAGTAAGATAAATAATACAAACTAAGATCATTAATTACCATAAAAACACATTGATTAAATAAAAAAGTAGATTGATTTAAACAAACAAATAAAACATTATTTATGATTAACAAAAAAGGAAATTACTTCTATTTGATTGACTTTAGGTGCTACTTTTAAAAGGCTCCAAGGTATTTCAGTGTTTTTTTTAGCATATATTACCATGTTTAAAGCCAAGTTTTGGATTCTGATGGTTTTAATGTAAAAAAAAAAAAAAAAGCACACATAAATAAGGTTATGGTCACACAGTACTATGTTGTTTGTCCATCGAGTCGATGAGGACCATTCAATGTCATCAATTCATTTAAGGTGGGTCCGGAGATGGCTGATCAGTCCGATCTGGACCCGGACTATATATATATATAAATATATATGGTATTAATATGTAAATTTTGCAAAGTGGAGTGATCTTTCTGAAGCAACAATCATAAATGTAATGTTGTAGTAAAAAAAAAAAAAACGCCTAAAGCAAGACCAAGACTTTGTGGGGTTTAGACCAAGAACAGGCTTTCTCAAAATCCTCTAAAATATCTATATCTACAGTCTGAGTGTCATAGTCATGTCCTGTTTCCTTCCATGTGCTTCCCAGTGTCATTTCCCTCACCCGTCACATCAATCACTTCCCTCAGTAGTCTTGTCACCTGTGTCACATCATTCCCTGTGTATTTAAGCCCTCATGTTTTCCTCTGTCTTTATCTGTCGTCACATGTTTGGATATGTGTTTCTCGTTATTTCCAGTTGGACATTATATCTCCCGTTTGGATTTCTTTTCTGTTTCTGCACATGAAGTGCCTTTTTGTTTCATATTTTAAGTTTTGAGTTGTTCAATAAAAGGGAAGTCGCAGATATTCCTCTTCTCCTCGTCTCCTTCATCCTCCCGCCTGACACTGCAGAGCTGTTAATCATCTTTCTTTTGCAGAGGCTCAGAAGTTTCATTTGATTCGGTAAAATTACACCTTTATGAATCATGCTGAGATTAAGGTTTAAAAAATAACCTTTTTAATAAAGAAATATGATGGAAAAAGAAAATGATAGGCCTACCTTTAAATATAATGCAGAAATCTCCGGTGGAGAGCGATGAAACACTAAATGAGTCACTGAATCATTTACTCGACCGATTTGTTCAAACCAACCGATTCATTTATTAACAGCAACTAAAAATAATAATCTAAAATTGTGTCTAAAATGTTTGTCATGTAATATTAACTTCTTGTTTATTGAATATTTGTATAAAATCAACATCAGGTTTGCAATTGTGCTCCTGTTTGTGAAAATCTGACTCTTGTTCTTGTAATATATAAATTATAATAGAAAGTACAAGATCTCATTCACAATGTGAATTTTACTTTTTTGAGTCAATCTTGCATTGATTTTGATTACGGCACCACAGTAAAAAAAGAAATCCAAATAGAAATAAGGTATTGATTGCATTTTCGGCAGTGAGTTTTACATCAAATCACATTAATGGTGTGAACAGATAAATCAATGCTCCAGTATTTAGTGATGAACTCACAGTTATTGTTGTTGATCAATAACGAGATGAAATCCCGAGTCCTCTTAGTGTGAGACCGAGACAAGATTGATTGCAAATGCGGTCGAGAGCGAGACAAGACCTTCAACAAATGATCTTAACCGATCTGAAGTAATACACACATGATGACAGGAGTAAAGCAGGTTCAAACACTAAACAGAGACTCAGAGAAAGAGAGAGGGAAGCTGCATGGAAAGCAAACATGTACCTGATGATGGAGAGGTCAGATTTACACACAGATCAGCATGAAGAGCCTCTTACAGTCTGACGGCTCCATCTCTTATCAGACACACTCAGCATCTGTTGCCATGGAGTCCTGCAAGACCAATCAGCATCTCTCAATGTCTGTCTGCGTCTCTCTTTCATGTCGTGCCCTTCACCAGCTTGAAGCATGAGCAGCTCTCCTCTCTGTCTGTCCATCAATTATGAAACAGACGACAGGACCGAAGCTCTGGCCAGATCAGTGCACTCAGTCAAGAAGCAGACGAGAGATTACTGAGATGATCAACAACACAATCACTGCCACAATCACTGCCACAATCACTGCTGTTTGTCTATTTAATTTAATTTAATTTTTTTATATTATTATTTTAATTCCAAGATTACACTAGTTTTTTACAATTTATTTTATCTTTTTATCAACATGATGCCCACTTCAAGTTTTACCATTTTATTTATTTTCAGCATAACACTTGTTATATATATTTCCTGTTTTATTTATATATTTTTTTTAATTTTAATTTAATTTAATTTAATTTAATTTAATTTAATTTAATTTAATTTAATTTAATTTAATTTAATTTAATTTAATACAAAGAAAACAGGTTTTTTTTACATTATTTTATTTTATTTTATTTTCAACATGATTCCCACTGCTTTTTTTTACCGTTTTATTTTATTTTTTATTATTTGTTTATATTTTTTATATACAACATGATACCCACTACAATTTTACAATTTCATTTATTTATTTTTCAAAATTATACTTGTTTGATTTTTTTTTTTTACTGTTTTATTTAATTATTTATGTTAGAAACTCTATGTTATTTATGTTAGATTTTATACAGTTTATCTTATTTCATTTTGTTTTAGTTCCAACATGATACCCACTACAATTTGTACAATTTTATTTATTTATTTTTCAACATTTCACGTGTTTGGTTTTTATTTTACTTGTTTTATTTATTTATTTTCTATGTTAAACATGAAACATACTAGATTTTATACAGTTTTCTTTATTTTGTTTTGTTTTAATTCCAACATGATACCCACTACAATCTTTGCAATTTTACTTATTTTGCAGCATTACACTTCTTTTTTTTTACACGCGATTTCTTTACAGTTTAATGTTGTTTGCGGCGTTATGTAAATCCCACTGCAGTTTGTCTCCTCGCCGCGACGCGTCGCTATAACACGTCATCAACTGCTCCGCGTGACCGGAAGCGCGTCAGCGGTCCGTCGGACTCTCGAGCTCACGGTAAGAGTTCAATTTAATGTTTCATAACTGTCATAAACACACAAAACAACGCTAAAGCTGAAATAATCCGACGCGTCGCGTCTCACACGCGTCATGATATCAGGAGATGTGTTATAAACACGCGCGCGCGTCACAGATCAGAAGCTCAAAGTCACATGGAGGTTAAAAACACAAACACCACAGACACGCGCGCTGTGTTCAGATAGAGAGATAAAGCGAGGGATGATTCATGTAGAAAGAGAGGAAGCGATGGAATTACAGTCTGTGATTCACAGCAACACATGATCCGTAAGATCTGCGCAAAATACGATGAATTACTCGTATGTGTGTCTGTCTGACTGTGTGTCTGTCTGACTGTGTGTCTGTCTGACTGTGTGTCTGTCTGACTGTGTGTCTGTCTGACTGTGTGTCTGTCTGACTGTGTGTCTGTCTGTCTGACTGACTGTGTGTCTGTCTGTCTGACTGACTGACTGTGTGTCTGTCTGTCTGACTGACTGACTGTGTGTCTGTCTGTCTGACTGACTGTGTGTCTGTCTGTCTGACTGACTGTGTGTCTGTCTGTCTGACTGACTGTGTGTCTGTCTGTCTGACTGACTGTGTGTCTGTCTGTCTGACTGACTGTGTGTCTGTCTGTCTGACTGACTGTGTGTCTGTCTGTCTGACTGACTGTGTGTCTGTCTGTCTGACTGACTGTGTGTCTGTCTGTCTGACTGACTGTGTGTCTGTCTGTCTGACTGACTGTGTGTCTGTCTGTCTGACTGACTGTGTGTCTGTCTGTCTGACTGACTGTGTGTCTGTCTGTCTGACTGACTGTGTGTCTGTCTGTCTGACTGACTGTGTGTCTGTCTGTCTGACTGACTGTGTGTCTGTCTGACTGTGTGTCTGTCTGTCTGACTGACTGTGTGTCTGTCTGTCTGACTGACTGTGTGTCTGTCTGTCTGACTGACTGTGTGACTGACTGTGTGTCTGTCTGTCTGACTGTGTGTCTGTCTGACTGTGTGTCTGTCTGACTGTGTGTCTGACTGACTGTGTGTCTGTCTGACTGTGTGTCTGTCTGTCTGTCTGACTGTGTGTCTGTCTGACTGTGTGTCTGTCTGACTGTGTGTCTGACTGACTGTGTGTCTGTCTGTCTGACTGACTGTGTGTCTGTCTGTCTGACTGACTGTGTGTCTGTCTGTCTGACTGACTGTGTGTCTGTCTGTCTGACTGACTGTGTGTCTGTCTGTCTGACTGACTGTGTGTCTGTCTGACTGACTGTGTGTCTGTCTGACTGACTGTGTGTCTGTCTGACTGACTGTGTGTCTGTCTGACTGTGTGTCTGTCTGTCTGACTGACTGTGTGTCTGTCTGTCTGACTGACTGTGTGTCTGTCTGTCTGTCTGTCTGACTGACTGTGTCTGTCTGTCTGTCTGTCTGACTGACTGTGTGTCTGTCTGTCTGTCTGACTGACTGTGTGTCTGTCTGTCTGACTGACTGTGTGTCTGTCTGTCTGACTGACTGTGTGTCTGTCTGTCTGACTGACTGTGTGTCTGTCTGTCTGACTGACTGTGTGTCTGTCTGTCTGACTGACTGTGTGTCTGTCTGTCTGACTGACTGTGTGTCTGTCTGTCTGACTGACTGTGTGTCTGTCTGTCTGACTGACTGTGTGTCTGTCTGTCTGACTGACTGTGTGTCTGTCTGTCTGACTGACTGTGTGTCTGTCTGTCTGTCTGACTGTGTGTCTGTCTGTCTGTCTGACTGTGTGTCTGTCTGACTGACTGTGTGTCTGTCTGTCTGACTGACTGTGTGTCTGTCTGTCTGACTGACTGTGTGTCTGTCTGACTGACTGACTGTGTGTCTGTCTGTCTGACTGACTGTGTGTCTGTCTGTCTGACTGACTGTGTGTCTGTCTGTCTGTCTGACTGTGTGTCTGTCTGTCTGACTGACTGTGTGTCTGTCTGTCTGTCTGTCTGACTGTGTGTCTGTCTGTCTGTCTGACTGACTGTCTGTCTGTCTGACTGACTGTCTGTCTGTCTGACTGACTGTCTGTCTGTCTGTCTGACTGACTGTCTGTCTGTCTGACTGACTGTGTGTCTGTCTGTCTGACTGACTGACTGTGTGTCTGTCTGTCTGACTGACTGACTGTGTGTCTGTCTGTCTGACTGACTGACTGTGTGTCTGTCTGTCTGACTGACTGACTGTGTGTCTGTCTGTCTGACTGACTGACTGTGTGTCTGTCTGTCTGACTGACTGACTGTGTGTCTGTCTGTCTGACTGACTGACTGTGTGTCTGTCTGACTGACTGACTGACTGTGTGTCTGTCTGACTGACTGACTGACTGTGTGTCTGTCTGTCTGTCTGACTGACTGTGTGTCTGTCTGTCTGACTGACTGTCTGTCTGACTGTCTGTTTATTAGCTAGCTGAATTTATTAGATGATAAATACAGTAAAACAGTGTAATATTATATCAATGTAAAACAGCTGTTTTCTATGTGAATATATAGTAACGTGTCATTTATTCCTGTGATTAAAGCTGAATTTATTAGATGATAAATACAGTAAAACAGTGTAATATTATATCAATGTAAAACAGCTGTTTCTATGTGAATATATAGTAAAGTGTCATTTATTCCTGTGATTAAAGCTGAATTTATTAGATGATAAATACAGTAAAACAGTGTAATATTATATCAATGTAAAACAGCTGTTTCTATGTGAATATATAGTAAAGTGTCATTTACTCCTGTGATTAAAGCTGAATTTATTAGATGATAAATACAGTAAAACAGTGTAATATTATATCAGTGTAAAACAGCTGTTTTCTATGTGAATATATAGTAAAGTGTCATTTATTCCTCTGATTAAAGCTGAATTTATTAGATGATAAACACAGTAAAACAGTGTAATATTATATCAGTGTAAAACAGCTGTTTTCTATGTGAATATATAGTAAAGTGTCATTTATTCCAGTGATTAAAGATGAATTTATTAGATGATAAATACAGTAAAACAGTGTAATATTATATCAGTGTAAAACAGCTGTTTTCTATGTGAATATATAGTAAAGTGTCATTTATTCCTGTGATTAAAGCTGAATTTATTAGATGATAAATACAGTAAAACAGTGTAATATTATATCAGTGTAAAACAGCTGTTTTCTATATGAATATATAGTAAAGTGTCATTTATTCCTGTGATTAAAGCTGAATTTATTAGATGATGAATACAGTAAAACAGTGTAATATTATATCAATGTAAAACAGCTGTTTCTATGTGAATATATAGTAAAGTGTCATTTACTCCTGTGATTAAAGCTGAATTTATTAGATGATAAATACAGTAAAACAGTGTAATATTATATCAGTGTAAAACAGCTGTTTTCTATGTGAATATATAGTAAAGTGTCATTTATTCCTCTGATTAAAGCTGAATTTATTAGATGATAAATACAGTAAAACAGTGTAATATTATATCAGTGTAAAACAGCTGTTTTCTATATGAATATATAGTAAAGTGTCATTTATTCCTGTGATTAAAGCTACATTTATTAGATGATAAATACAGTAAAACAGTGTAATATTATATCAGTGTAAAACAGCTGTTTTCTATGTGAATATATAGTAAAGTGTCATTTATTCCTGTGATTAAAGCTGAATTTATTAGATGATAAATACAGTAAAACAGTGTAATATTATATCAGTGTAAAACAGCTGTTTTCTATGTGAATATATAGTAAAGTGTCATTTATTCCTGTGATTAAAGCTGAATTTATTAGATGATAAATACAGTAAAACAGTGTAATATTATATCAATGTAAAACAGCTGTTTTCTATGTGAATATATAGTAAAGTGTCATTTATTCCTGTGATTAAAGCTGAATTTATTAGATGATAAATACAGTAAAACAGTGTAATATTATATCAATGTAAAACAGCTGTTTCTATGTGAATATATAGTAAAGTGTCATTTATTCCTGTGATTAAAGCTGAATTTATTAGATGATAAATACAGTAAAACAGTGTAATATTATATCAATGTAAAACAGCTGTTTTCTATGTGAATATATAGTAAAGTGTAATTTATTCCTGTGATTAAAGCTGAATTTATTAGATGATAAATACAGTAAAACAGTGTAATATTATATCAGTGTAAAACAGCTGTTTTCTATATGAATATATAGTAAAGTGTCATTTATTCCTGTGATTAAAGCTACATTTATTAGATGATAAATACAGTAAAACAGTGTAATATTATATCAGTGTAAAACAGCTGTTTTCTATGTGAATATATAGTAAAGTGTCATTTATTCCTGTGATTAAAGCTGAATTTATTAGATGATAAATGCAGTAAAACAGTGTCACATGATCTTCATAAATCATTCTGATATGATGCTCAATGTTGAACACGGGTGTATTTTTTAGAAAGCAGTGTTTATGTGCATCTTCACTGTCACTTTAGCTCAATTTAATGTGTTCTTGATAAATAAAGCATTAATTTCTGTCTCTGTTTCCAGCTCTGATAATAATCATAAATGTTAGATTTCATGAGAGTGATTTTCGGAGGATTGCGTGACTCTGAAGCATCATGCTGATGTGTGTGTGTGTGTGTGTCAGATGGCAGTCAGGCATCTAGTGTGGAGAGCGTGTGGAGTTTCAGCGGCAGGTTTCCAGCGTGTTCCCGTCAGCGTCTCGTCCTCCTCCCGGCCGCTCCTCTTGCTCCCGCGGCTCCCGCTCTCCTCCGGCCGGAGCGTGTCGTTCAGCGTGCAGGACCACGAGGATTTCACCGAGAGAGTCATCAACAGCCAGCTGCCCGTCCTCATAGACTTCCACGCACAGTACGTCTTCATCCCTCCATCATCACACTCACACTTTTATCATTGCATTCAAGAAACACATTGATATTCTAATCAGTTCTTGCTTTCCCTGGGAATCAAACCCATGACCTTGGTGTTGCAAGCGCCACACTCTACTGTTTGAGAAACATGAAAGTTATTATTATATACATGCATGCAATCATTATTATCATCATCAGAGATCAGGTTTACATGCTAAACTGATCAATTAAATTAATCTCTCTATTAAATTAATTTCAGTCTGCAAATGGAATTTTAATATTAATTAATTAAAATTTTTACTATTATTAATATAATATAATTTTTTGTTCCAGTTGGGAAACCATAGATCATATTAATATATTATTAATATTACTTAATTAAAATTATGATTATTACATGCAATGTAAGTTAAAATAACAAATTGTGTAAATTATTTTAATTTAATATTGAAGGATAGTTTTAGTCTGTACATTGTAAAGTTAATATTGATAAATTAACTTTATTAATAAATTATTAGTTATTATTAATAAATATTAAGCTTAATATTAAACATTAAAATGTGTTTATATTATAACGATGGTAATAATAATTAGATTGTTAAACAGATTTCTGTTCATAAGTCATGGATCATATTATAATTAATGTTACTAAATTAAAATGATTTAATGGTAGTTTTAGTCTGTAATCAAACATTTTAATTAAAATAATAAATTGTGACGAAGGCCAAAATATTTTATGATTTTAATTTAATATATTGAAGGAAAGTTTTAGTCTGTAAAGTTAACAGTAATATTTTTTTTTTTTCATTAAAATGTTATTAAACGGCATTTTCATTGTTCTTGTGAGTTAATATTCCAATAAAGTTTTACTAACAATCTATTTTATCGATGGAAGAATTATTATTTATTATTATTATTTTTCCAGTAAATTTTTATTCCAAAAATCAGTAACTATTGTGTTATTTATTCCAAAATAAATAGCAAATTTATGTGCGTGACTCTGTGTTGAGCATGGTTTTAATTTAGTTTAATACATGTATAAATATCAATGTGAAGATTATAAAATGTCATGTGGTGCGACTCCCCAAAAACGTGATTTTCTGTGTAGTATCTGATGTGTGTTTGTGTGTGTGTGTGTGTGTGTGTGTGTGTAGGTGGTGCGGCCCCTGTAAGATCCTCGGCCCTCGGCTGGAGAAGGCCATCGCCAAACAGAAGGGTCGCGTCGCCATGGCCAAAGTGGACATCGATGAGCACACAGACCTGGCCATCGAGTATGGGGTACGACACAGTTATTACCCCACTGCTCACACACACACACACTACATTAACCACTGCTCACACACTGGAGAAACACCTCAACTAATCCATGATTACAACTAAAATCAGTTTAACCAGTTCAGTTCAAAATCAGTTTTAAGTTTTAATTATTTATTTATAACGTGCTCTGAAATTACTGGAACTACAAAACTGAAACAAAAATGTAATACTAATAAAAAATAACAAAAGCACAAAACAATTGACAACAAATGAATTAAAATTTCAGCTAAAATAAGAGCTAATTTAAAATATTAAAATGTACTCCTAGTATCTTATTACTATTTCCAACTTTACAAAACACAGTATTATTTATCGTTTTATTTTATTTCCAACTTTACACACACTATTTATTGTTTTATTCTATTTTATTTCCAACTTTACACACACTATATTTACTGTTTTTTTTTATTTCCAACTCTACACATGCTATATTATTTACTGTTTTATTCTATTTTATTCCAGCTTTACACACACTATATTATTTACTGTTTTATTATTTTTATTTCCAAATTTACACACAGTATTATTTACTATTTTATTCTATTTTATTTCCAACTTTGCACATGCTATAATATTTACAGTTTTATTCTATTTTATTCCAGCTTTACACAAACTATATTACTTAATGTTTTATTATTTTTATTTCCAACTTTACACACAGTATTATTTACTGTTTTATTCTGTTTTATTCCAGCTTTACACACACTATATTATTTACTGTTTTATTCTGTTTTATTCCAGCTTTACACACACAGTATTATTTACTGTTTTATTCTGTTTTATTCCAGCTTTACACACACTATATTATTTACTGTTTTATTCTGTTTTATTCCAGCTTTACACACACTATATTATTTACTGTTTTATTCTATTTTATTTCATCTTTACACACACTATATTTACTGTTTTATTCTATTTTATTTCATCTTTATACACACTATATTATTTACTGTTTTATTCTGTTTTATTCCAGCTTTACACACACTATATTATTTACTGTTTTATTCTATTTTATTTCATCTTTACACACACTATATTATTTACTGTTTTATTCTGTTTTATTCCAGCTTTACACACACTATATTATTTACTGTTTTATTCTATTTTATTTCATCTTTACACACACTATATTTACTGTTTTATTCTATTTTATTTCATCTTTACACACACTATATTATTTACTGTTTTATTCTGTTTTATTCCAGCTTTACACACACTATATTATTTACTGTTTTATTCTGTTTTATTCCAGCTTTACACACACTATATTATTTACTGTTTTATTCCAGCTTTACACACACTATATTATTTACTGTTTTATTCTGTATTATTCCAGCTTTACACACACTATATTATTTACTGTTTTATTCTGTTTTATTCCAGCTTTACACACACTATATTATTTACTGTTTTATTCCAGCTTTACACACACTATATTATTTACTGTTTTATTCTATTTTATTCCAGCTTTACACACACTATATTATTTACTGTTTTATTCTATTTTATTTCATCTTTACACACACTATATTATTTACTGTTTTATTCTGTATTATTCCAGCTTTACACACACTATATTATTTACTGTTTTATTCTGTTTTATTCCAGCTTTACACACACTATATTATTTACTGTTTTATTCCAGCTTTACACACACTATATTATTTACTGTTTTATTCTATTTTATTCCAGCTTTACACACACTATATTATTTACTGTTTTATTCTATTTTATTTCATCTTTACACACACTATATTATTTACTGTTTTATTCTGTTTTATTTCAGCTTTACACACACTATATTATTTACTGTTTTATTCTATTTTATTTCATCTTTACACACACTATATTATTTACTGTTTTATTCTGTTTTATTCCAGCTTTACACACACTATATTATTTACTGTTTTATTCTGTTTTATTCCAGCTTTACACACACTATATTATTTACTGTTTTATTCTGTTTTATTCCAGCTTTACACACACTATATTATTTACTGTTTTATTCTGTTTTATTCCAGCTTTACACACACTATATTTACTGTTTTATTCCAGCTTTACACACACTATATTATTTACTGTTTTATTCTATTTTATTCCAGCTTTACACACACTATATTTACTGTTTTATTCTATTTTATTTCATCTTTATACACACTATATTATTTACTGTTTTATTCTGTTTTATTCCAGCTTTACACACACTATATTATTTACTGTTTTATTCTATTTTATTTCATCTTTACACACACTATATTATTTACTGTTTTATTCTGTTTTATTCCAGCTTTACACACACTATATTATTTACTGTTTTATTCTATTTTATTTCATCTTTACACACACTATATTTACTGTTTTATTCTATTTTATTTCATCTTTACACACACTATATTATTTACTGTTTTATTCTGTTTTATTCCAGCTTTACACACACTATATTATTTACTGTTTTATTCTGTTTTATTCCAGCTTTACACACACTATATTATTTACTGTTTTATTCCAGCTTTACACACACTATATTATTTACTGTTTTATTCTGTATTATTCCAGCTTTACACACACTATATTATTTACTGTTTTATTCTGTTTTATTCCAGCTTTACACACACTATATTATTTACTGTTTTATTCCAGCTTTACACACACTATATTATTTACTGTTTTATTCTATTTTATTCCAGCTTTACACACACTATATTATTTACTGTTTTATTCTATTTTATTTCATCTTTACACACACTATATTATTTACTGTTTTATTCTGTTTTATTCCAGCTTTACACACACTATATTATTTACTGTTTTATTCTATTTTATTTCATCTTTACACACACTATATTATTTACTGTTTTATTCTGTTTTATTCCAGCTTTACACACACTATATTATTTACTGTTTTATTCTGTTTTATTCCAGCTTTACACACACTATATTATTTACTGTTTTATTCTGTTTTATTCCAGCTTTACACACACTATATTATTTACTGTTTTATTCTGTTTTATTCCAGCTTTACACACACTATATTTACTGTTTTATTCCAGCTTTACACACACTATATTATTTACTGTTTTATTCTATTTTATTTCATCTTTACACACACTATATTATTTACTGTTTTATTCTGTATTATTCCAGCTTTACACACACTATATTATTTACTGTTTTATTCTATTTTATTTCATCTTTACACACACTATATTATTTACTGTTTTATTCTGTATTATTCCAGCTTTACACACACTATATTATTTACTGTTTTATTCTGTATTATTCCAGCTTTACACACACTATATTATTTACTGTTTGACTCTATTTCCAACTTTACACACACTATATTTACTGTTTTATTCTATTTTATTTCATCTTTACACACACTATATTTACTGTTTTATTCTATTTTATTTCATCTTTACACACACTATATTAATTACTGTTTTATTCTATTTTATTTCATCTTTACACACACTATATTATTTACTGTTTTATTCTGTTTTATTCCAGCTTTACACACACTATATTTACTGTTTTATTCCAGCTTTACACACACTATATTATTTACTGTTTTATTCTATTTTATTTCATCTTTACACACACTATATTATTTACTGTTTTATTCTGTATTATTCCAGCTTTACACACACTATATTATTTACTGTTTTATTCTATTTTATTTCATCTTTACACACACTATATTATTTACTGTTTTATTCTGTATTATTCCAGCTTTACACACACTATATTATTTACTGTTTTATTCTATTTTATTTCATCTTTACACACACTATATTATTTACTGTTTTATTCTATTTTATTTCATCTTTACACACACTATATTTACTGTTTTATTCTATTTTATTTCATCTTTACACACACTATATTATTTACTGTTTTATTCTATTTTATTTCATCTTTACACACACTATATTTACTGTTTTATTCTATTTTATTTCATCTTTACACACACTATATTATTTACTGTTTTATTCTATTTTATTTCATCTTTACACACACTATATTATTTACTGTTTTATTCTATTTTATTTCATCTTTACACACACTATATTATTTACTGTTTTATTCTATTTTATTTCATCTTTACACACACTATATTATTTACTGTTTTATTCTATTTTATTTCATCTTTACACACACTATATTATTTACTGTTTTATTCCAGCTTTACACACACTATATTTACTGTTTTATTCTATTTTATTTCATCTTTACACACAGTATTATTTACTGTTTTATTCTATTTTATTCCAGCTTTACACACACTATATTATTTACTGTTTTATTCTGTTTTATTCCAGCTTTACACACACTATATTATTTACTGTTTTATTCTATTTTATTTCATCTTTACACACACTATATTTACTGTTTTATTCTATTTTATTTCATCTTTACACACACTATATTTACTGTTTTATTCTGTTTTATTCCAGCTTTACACACACACTATATTTACTGTTTTATTCTATTTTATTTCATCTTTACACACACTATATTATTTACTGTTTGACTCTATTTCCAACTTTACACACACTATATTTACTGTTTTATTCTATTTTATTTCATCTTTACACACACTATATTATTTACTGTTTTATTCTATTTTATTTCATCTTTACACACACTATATTTACTGTTTTATTCTATTTTATTTCATCTTTACACACACTATATTTACTGTTTTATTCTATTTTATTTCATCTTTACACACACTATATTTACTGTTTTATTCTATTTTATTTCAGCTTTACACACACTATATTATTTACTGTTTTATTCTATTTTATTTCATCTTTACACACACTATATTATTTACTGTTTTATTCTATTTAATTTCATCTTTACACACACTATATTTACTGTTTTATTCTATTTTATTTCATCTTTACACACACTATATTATTTACTGTTTTATTCTATTTTATTTCATCTTTACACACACAGTATTATTTACTGTTTTATTCTGTTTTATTCCAACTTTACACACACTATATTTACTGTTTTATTCTATTTTATTTCATCTTTACACACACTATATTATTTACTGTTTTATTCTATTTTATTTCATCTTTACACACACTATATTTACTGTTTTATTCTATTTTATTTCATCTTCACACACACAGTATTATTTACTGTTTTATTCTGTTTTATTCCAGCTTTACACACACTATATTTACTGTTTTATTCTATTTTATTTCATCTTTACACACACTATATTATTTACTGTTTGACTCTATTTCCAACTTTACACACACTATATTTACTGTTTTATTCTATTTTATTCCAGCTTTACACACACTATATTATTTACTGTTTTATTCTATTTAATTTCATCTTTACACACACTATATTTACTGTTTTATTCTATTTTATTTCATCTTTACACACACTATATTATTTACTGTTTTATTCTGTTTTATTCCAGCTTTACACACACTATATTATTTACTGTTTTATTCCAGCTTTACACACACTATATTATTTACTGTTTTATTCTGTATTATTCCAGCTTTACACACACTATATTATTTACTGTTTTATTCTGTTTTATTCCAGCTTTACACACACTATATTATTTACTGTTTTATTCCAGCTTTACACACACTATATTATTTACTGTTTTATTCTATTTTATTCCAGCTTTACACACACTATATTATTTACTGTTTTATTCTATTTTATTTCATCTTTACACACACTATATTATTTACTGTTTTATTCTGTTTTATTCCAGCTTTACACACACTATATTATTTACTGTTTTATTCTATTTTATTTCATCTTTACACACACTATATTATTTACTGTTTTATTCTGTTTTATTCCAGCTTTACACACACTATATTATTTACTGTTTTATTCTGTTTTATTCCAGCTTTACACACACTATATTATTTACTGTTTTATTCTGTTTTATTCCAGCTTTACACACACTATATTATTTACTGTTTTATTCTGTTTTATTCCAGCTTTACACACACTATATTTACTGTTTTATTCCAGCTTTACACACACTATATTATTTACTGTTTTATTCTATTTTATTTCATCTTTACACACACTATATTATTTACTGTTTTATTCTGTATTATTCCAGCTTTACACACACTATATTATTTACTGTTTTATTCTATTTTATTTCATCTTTACACACACTATATTATTTACTGTTTTATTCTGTATTATTCCAGCTTTACACACACTATATTATTTACTGTTTTATTCTGTATTATTCCAGCTTTACACACACTATATTATTTACTGTTTGACTCTATTTCCAACTTTACACACACTATATTTACTGTTTTATTCTATTTTATTTCATCTTTACACACACTATATTTACTGTTTTATTCTATTTTATTTCATCTTTACACACACTATATTAATTACTGTTTTATTCTATTTTATTTCATCTTTACACACACTATATTATTTACTGTTTTATTCTGTTTTATTCCAGCTTTACACACACTATATTTACTGTTTTATTCCAGCTTTACACACACTATATTATTTACTGTTTTATTCTATTTTATTTCATCTTTACACACACTATATTATTTACTGTTTTATTCTGTATTATTCCAGCTTTACACACACTATATTATTTACTGTTTTATTCTATTTTATTTCATCTTTACACACACTATATTATTTACTGTTTTATTCTGTATTATTCCAGCTTTACACACACTATATTATTTACTGTTTTATTCTATTTTATTTCATCTTTACACACACTATATTATTTACTGTTTTATTCTATTTTATTTCATCTTTACACACACTATATTTACTGTTTTATTCTATTTTATTTCATCTTTACACACACTATATTATTTACTGTTTTATTCTATTTTATTTCATCTTTACACACACTATATTTACTGTTTTATTCTATTTTATTTCATCTTTACACACACTATATTAT